>JACWQW010000157.1:0-79694 GCA_014849355.1 Cryphonectria radicalis | reverse complement strand
CCCCCCCCCCCCCCCCCCCCCCCCCCCCCCCCCCCCCCCCCCCCCCCCCCCCCCCCCCCCCCCCCCTTTGCTTTTTGGGTGCGGTCATGTTTTCAGAAATCATCTTTTAGCTACTGGCTTCGTTACGATCAAGAAGCCTCTGTGCTGGACACGGGATCGAATAATCAGTATCAAATTAATCCACAAGTTGGGGCAGAAAGGGAAGGGAGGGGAATGGAAAATGGACTGGGCAGATTGCATCAGACTGATTCTCGAGGTTTCCAAAAGAGAATGATAATAGTCATGAGACATCAATTCGTAACTTCTTGTTTATCCGTCAGGGTAGTCCTTGGTGTGATCCCATATATACACACATACACGCAGTGAAGAGCTGTTCCCAAGCCAGCCATGACACGGCCGTCCAAGTAATGTGCTCCGCGCAGAAAAGAAGAAAAAAGGATAAGCCCGGTCGGCCCAAACTCTTTGCAATTTCCAAATCCAGGTCCGAGGATCGCTTCCCTCACCACAGCCGTCGCTGGTAGTAAAGAGGCTCCTCGCCCTGCGACAGCCTCTGGATCTCCTCCTTGATCAGCCTCCTGCGCTCTGCCCTGCTGATGGGCTTCTCGCCCTCCCCGCTTGGGCTCGGGGCAGAATTATCCGCGGGCAGATCCTCTCGCCTGAGTTCCCACGGTGCTAGCTGCGGCGGCGCCTGGACCGGCTTCTCTTGGACTGGTCGTTGTGGTTCTTCTTCTTCTTCTTCTTCTTGCCCGCCGGCCTCGTCACCACCCTCCCCATCCGTTGCAGCGCTGTCGTCGGCAAACACGACCTGCTCTTGCTCGTCCATGACCTCTGGTAGTGTCTCCTGGACTTCAATGTCGATGAACTCGTCAAGCTCATTGTTGTCCTCGCCGCCGCCCATCTCTTCACCGTCAACAGCAGCAGCAGCAGCAGCAGCAGCAGCAGCAGCAGCAGAGCCCTTGCCGATGCTGACACGCCCTGACTTCAGCCTCACCGGCCGGCCATACTCGTCTAGCATGACAATCGTCCCGTCGGCCAGCTCGGTCGTGTCGTCTCGGAATCGGTCGGGCAGGTATATCTGCGGCGAGCCGTCGGGCCTGATTGCAGCGCGCAGGTGGCGTACTGTCCTCTGCTGGATGGCATAGCCGCTGAGGAAGAGTGCAGCAGTGAAGGCGACGACTAGATTGTTGTTGAAAAGGAGGAAAGGGGTAGGTCAGTCGAGGGTTTATATTGATATATATATATATATATATAGGAATGAATGGGTAAAAAAAAAACCCAAACATGCAGTTTCTTTTGGGGGGGAGGGGGGAGAGGTGGAGGGGGAGGAAAGGCAGGAGGAAGCAGCACTTACCAATGGCGGAGGATATGGCGACGGAGACTTGTGACGACGTGAGTAACATGGTCTATTGCTTTTTGGGCGTTTCTCTTATACACAAGACGTGCTGAGGTATGACATTGAAGCGGGAAATTCGAATTTCGAGACGGGCGGGAGGGGTGCAGCAGGTCGGAATCGTTTGCTGCTGATTGAATGGGATCCGTCGCGTGTAAGGCTGAAGAATCAACGGGCGGGAAACGCCGGTGGCTGGGGCTGCTTGGTGTGTGTGGGTTGCGTCACCTCCCCAAAAAGGCAATCTAACAAACAAGGAGCACCACAGCAACGGGCTACTGTTAGTTGGTCTTATCGATAAGCATCTACCCAGATACATCCTTGGTGGGGGACCCGCCCTCCTGCAGGACCTTTGCAGCTTTTAGTTGGCCTGCATCTTGCATCGTGCGTGCATACATATTGCACCCAGACCTTGTTCGCGGCTGAGGGGGGAAATAAAATCTGGGGAAGCAGACGAGCTACGGGACGGGGGGCACAAAGCCTTCTTGATCCGCCTGACTCGAGATCAAGACGGTCAATCGCCATCTACACTTACGCTGCTGCTGCTGCTGTTGTTGTTGTTGTTGTTGTTGTTGCTGCTGCTGCTGGTCTCGGTACCTCCTCGCAAAACTCAAACCGTCGTCGACAAAGCCGGTAGAGGAGAACCCGGTAGAGGAGAACCAACTTCTTCCTAACCTGCCGACGCCTTACCTCCCCTCCCCAAGATGAGCGAGCGAACCCACCGCGCCGATGAGCGGCGCTTCCTCGACGAGCGCGGCAGCAGCGCCACCCTCGCGCCCAACGGCCTCAACCCGGCGACCATCATGGAGAAGGCTGTGCGCGAGCGGATCGTCGACTCGTACTTCTACAAGGAGCAGTGCTTCGCCGTCAACGAGGCCGACGTCGTCGACCGCGTCGTCGACCACGTGCGCTTTATAGGTGGCACCTACGGCTCCGCCCAGCGGCCCACCCCGTTCCTGTGCCTCGCCTTCAAGCTGCTGCAGCTCGCGCCCCCCGACGACGTCCTGTGCGAGTACCTCCGCTTCGGTGGCGACCGCTTCAAGTACCTGCGCGCCCTCGCCGTCTTCTACATCCGCCTGACCCGCCGCGCCCGCGACGTCTACACCCTGCTGGAGCCCTACCTCGAGGACCGCCGGAAGCTACGCCGCAAGGGCCGCGCCGGCACCACCCTGACGTACATGGACGAGTTTGTCGACGACCTGCTCGTCAAGGACAGGGTCTGCGGCACGAGCCTGTGGAAGATGCCGAGCCGTGACCTGTTGGAGGACCTGGATGAGCTGGAGCCGAGGGTCAGCCCGCTTGGTGATATTGAGGATCTGCTGGAGGAGGAGGAGGAGGAGGAGAAGAAGAAGAAGAAGGACGAGGACGAGGATATGGAGGAAGACGGTCGTGGTAGCGAGAACGGAGACGGTCGCGAGGGGAGGAGTGATCCTGGGAGGAATGGTCGTGGTGATGACGAGGACGGATCGGGGCGCCAGATGGAGGTCGACCGGGAAGACACCCCTGAGAGCCGAGACCGTACTCCTTGAGAAGGGAGGAATATTCGAGCGATATTGAAGCGAAGAAGAGCGCAGACAAAACGTGCCTCTGTAACCTCATTAGCGCACTGCGGAATCGGAAGCCTGACCGAGGCAAGCAAGCTTATATCATGCTGGTGGCTGGGCACGACGACAACCTCGACAATATCAGGTCTGCTGCAAGCGGTTCCACGCATAGGCAGAGCCTACCCTGATCCGAGTCGAGACGGCATCATGTTCGTCGCGATGCAGCTCGCTATCAAGAAGACTAGGTGCTCACCCTGAGAATCTTCTCTTGTTGGAAAAATCCAATGACGGTTCTGTGTGAAGGCATCTCGCGGCTCCTGGGGAAAGAAAAAAAAAGTTAAAAAGTTATATATCTTCTCAAGAAGGACTTGTGACTGGACAGAAGCTCTGCAAGGTGATGGCCTTCATCTGGCAAGAAAGCGTCCGAGGAAAAGCCCGCGAGATCGAGAGAGGGAATACAAGTGGGCGAGGGGGTTCGTCATTGAGAAATTGGGAGCTGGGGAGGGGCAGTCTGACCAGCTTGATGGCAGGCTCTATGCCTGTGCGTCGACAAAGGGCATTGAGAAAGCACTGTAGGTGGTGACCTTTGGGCGGCGGGTGTGAAGCCTTCTTTCTTTCTTCACTGGGACACCCCGAATTCACTTGCCACCCCCAAAAGGGTCAATCAACTTGCAGTTATAGGTGCATTCAGTTGTGACATTTGGTATAGATTACCAAAGGTGTTTGGCAGAGTGGTGTAGGCAGATTATCAGTCTTGTGTCTCTACAAAATTCTGGCATTGTTTCTACACCACTCTGCCTAACATGCTCAGGGCCTACAGTTCGATTCCCCTGACTGGGCGGGGGGTCCTTGGCCAAGCTTTTGGAGTTTCTTTTCTCTCCCCCCCCCCCCCTTTTCTCTTCTTTCTCTCCCTCTTCAAGATGAATAAATACATCCAAAAAGTCAATCTATTTTCGACTTTACCTGCGGTGTATACCTTATTAATATATTCAACCCATCTATAACGTGGCTCGCGCTCCCACCGAGGCTAAAAGGCACAACAAACATTAGGCATCTCAAACTGGGACGAGAGACTCCTCCTTTATTATTTATTGCTACGCAGGCCAGCCGGTGTGGACTGGCCGTTACTCTAACTTAAGTACTCTCGCCCAATGCCGCCAGAGCTTCTGCAGCAGCGAGCAGCCTCGCGTCGTCCCAATATTGTCCAATCACCTGCAGACCCATCATACCCACTGGTCCTGGCCCCGACTCGCCCTTCACCCTCCTGGGTATACTAACGGCGGGCAGCCCAGCCAGGCTGGCGGGGACGGTCAAGACGTCGTTCATGTACGCCTCGGTGGGGTTCCTCTCCTGCCGCGCCTGCACATGCGCCAGTGTCGGCGGCAGCGTCGGGGCTGTGGGGCACAGCAGGAAGTCCACCTGCGCCGGGCCGAGCTTGTTCTCGAGGGTGACGCCCTCGTCCAGGTCCGCCAGGTCAAAGCGCTGCTCGTCCTCGTCTAGTAGGGGGTTGGTCAGCCTAAAGACCCGGTCGAAGTCCCTCCTCACCAGTCGGCGCACCCTCTGCGCCTGCACAAAGTAGTTGTCCATGGCCTCGGAGCCGAGGGTGTACGAGCCGAGCAGGATGCGCCTCTTGACCTCGGCGCCAAAGCCCTGGCCCCGTACGATCGAGTACAGGACGCCTTGGCCCGCGCCGTTGCCTTCGATCTCGGCCTGCCTAGGACCGTACCGAACGCCGTCGTACTTGGCCAGGTTCGAAGAGGCCTCGGCGGGGGCGATGACATAGTAGGCGGAGAGCGCGTGCCTGGTGGAGGGCAGCGAGACAGGGACGACTCTCGCGCCGATCTTGTCGCGCAGGAGGGCAGCCGTGTCCTGCCACGCCTGGCGGACACACGGCTCGAGCTCCTCGATGTTGTACTCTGCCGGGATGCCAAAGGTCAGTGGGCGCAACAGCCCGCTCCCTGTCGCCCCACCCAGGCCGGTCGCATCTCCGTTTCGGTAGCAGCCCCTCGAGGCTGCACACCTGGCCCTGGCGGCAGCCGAGAGGCTGGTCGGGTCGCGCGGGTCATATTCCGCCCACAGACCCCCCTCCACGACCAGCTCCCTGATCCTCCTCACATCCCCAGCCAGGAGCCCAACGGTGTCAAGGCTGTTCGCATACGGCACGACCCCGTACCTCGAGATCATCCCGTAGCTGGGCTTGTACCCGACCACTCCGCAGTACGCCGCCGGCAGCCGCACAGACCCGCCCGTGTCGGTGCCGAGCGCGACGTCCGCAGCGCCCGAGGCGACGGCGAGGGCGCTGCCACCAGAGCTGCCGCCGGCGCTGAACTCCACGGGCGTCCCGTCCGCACTATCATCAGCAACACTATCATTGTGGTGGTTGGAGCCTGCCCCCGGCCCTCTGCGTGTCAGCCTCCTCTCCTGCGCAACGGGACCGTGGACCGAGTTCACGCTGTGCCCGCCCATGCCAAACTCGTCCAGGTTCGTCTTGCCCACAACCACGGCGCCGCGCCGTCTGAGCTGGGATATGACCGTGGCCTCAAACGGCGAGGCATGGCCGGCCAGGATACCCGAGGCGCAGGTCGTGGGGCCATCGGAGGGGAGGGTCGCGATGTTGTCCTTGACGGCGAGGCGGAAGGAGTCTTTTGGTGGGTGGGGCGGAGGAGGGGTCTGGGTTTCGGCGTCGGGGGCTGCTCCTGCGTCAGTCGGCTGCTTCTCATGTGTGTGTGTGTAAAGAACTCGTTGGTCTCCTCCTCTCTGCTGACCTTTGTGTATGAAGTCGTTCAGGCACCGGCGCTGCGGGCGGACGAGTGGTAATGGCACGAGTGGTCGGCGGTTCGCATGGCGGGCAACGACGGTGCGCAGGCTGGTCAGCCTGCCATTGAGGGACATGTAGACGCCCTATATACTGGAGTGGACGCTCGGAGGGTGGATGTTCACATTTGAGCGTTTTGTTGTGAGTGCAGAAGGGCCCTTTTATGGAAAACGGGTGTGGAACGTTGGAAGCTTGAGCTTGAAGCTTTGAGAGGTACGACGTGACGATTTACTTTGGTACTCCAGCAAATAGAGTGCTTATCGTTTATCGCTGCCAGACTAAACAACCCTCCTCCCCCACCCTCTTCTTCTCTCCCTAAAAAAATCAATAATTAAAGGAAAGAAAAAAAAAAGGGAAGAGAATACCACCAGATATTCAAACATAGGTTCAAAATGATGGATTGTATTTTATTGACTTATTACTTCAGTTCATTTATCTCACCATGTCACCCTATTAAGTACTCGCCCTTCATGTTTGTTTCAGTTGCTTTTGAAGATGTAAATTATGTACTGCATCCTACAAGAAACCCCCTTCATACACTGCGAATGAATTACGTGACGGAACCTCCTTCACCACTCCTTATTTCTTCCCAGTCAGATGCCACTCAAAAACCTTGCTCCATGTCGCCCGCGCAGTCCCCACGATGGTCTCCCCATGACACGGCACCAGCGTCTCAAAGTCCCAGGCGTCAATCCTCGCGATGCTCTCGTTGAAGCCCTTGCGGTCCCTGCCGCTCACCCCGTACCACAGGAACCTCTTCATCCCTTTCGCCTCGCCCTCGGTGCTCTGCATGCTGGTGAACAGCTTCGCCGGGAAGCCCACCTTGCGCTCCGCCTCGGGACACCGGCTGTACTGCTCCGTCGCCGGCAGGTTGAACATCAGGTCCGCCTCGATGAGCACCTTGTCCGGCCTGTACAGGAACACCAGCTCCTTGTTCGCGTGCGCGTCCACGTACTCGTACGCGAAGTCGCGGTCAAACTCGTCGTCTACCCGCTGCGAGAGCTTGTCCTTGGCCTGGAACACCACGGCAAACGCCTCGCTGCCGATCTGGGGGTCCGTGGCCGATTGCTTGACCCGCTTCTCGGGCAGGCCCTCTGGGCCGATGATCTTGGCCTCTGGGTACGCCTTGTGCCACTCGGTGATGAAGATGTGGTGCTCATAGTCCAGGGCGACGATGTACTTGACCGTGCCGCCCAGAGTGGCCAGCTTGGACTGGACCTCCGGGGTGAGGGCGACAGGAGAAAAGACGGCGAGGGAGCCAGATGTCAGTTTCACTGTAGGAAGATGTCAATCACTTTTTTTTCTTTTTTTTTCGCCCATCTCACTTTCAACTCGATGATAAGTGGCTCGCAGGGAGAGGGAGAAAGAGAAAGGCAAGATATCGGCCAGCGCACGACCCATATGCAAGCCATGAAGCCACGCGACGCACTAGAGCGAGCGCCATCTGTGTGCTTGTGCTGCACGTGTCGTGCACATTCCGCGCTCGCCTTCTTCTGACCCTCTCACGCTCCCTCAGCCCAGCCGTTCAGACGTCATTTCTGGAACACGCAACACTTGTACTCACCAACAGTACCCCTTCCACCAATGGGGATGATTCCAAACCGCTTAAACGGCACCGAGAACGTGATCACATTAGGCGTGACATCGCGGATGACCATGACATCTGCCGGGTTGGCGGGAATCAGCTTGGACGACATGCTGCTGCTGCTGCTGCTGCTGCTGTTGTTGATGCCCTCTTTATCCTGAGACGAGGCCGATGCACTTGTTGAGAACGGATTGATAGAGACGTATCCACCCAGAACCCCAATCCCTATAGCCGCGGCCGGGAAAAGTAGAAACGCTCTACCAAATGGACCCAGACCTGCTGCTCTGGGTGGTGGTGGTGGCGTCGTCGTCGTTGTTGTCTTCTTCTTCTTCTGATGCTGATGATCACTTGTAGAGTAGAATCTCCTCAGGCCTCTGCTGGTGTGGTGGTGGTGATGATGATGGTAGGACAAAGTCGGTGCCGAAAGGGAAGAAGGGTGGACTGATGTCAGTGGATGGAAGTATAATGCGGCTGGCTGAGTGAGCGGTGCCGCTGAAGGGGGTGGAGCTATTGCAGGTGCTGCTCGCAAGGGCGTTGGAATGAACTATGAGACAGAGTCCAGACCGTCAACAATCGTAAATATTCCCCAGAACAACAGGGAAAAGAGGAGGCGGTCCAGTCAATAAATAACAAAGCAGGTAGGTCATGAGTTGATGATAAGTCAAGAGAGGAGGGGGAGAAAGAAAGAAAGAAAGGAAAAAATAAGAAGAGGGAGAGAAAAGAAAGATGACCCACCAGACCCGATGAGAAGAAGCTGAGACAGCAGACGTTAGATTTCCCAGCACCTCCAGCAAGGTTCATCAGCAACCGACGACCCTCCTTCAACCGCGGCATCACGAGCCCAAGGCCAGCAGACCCTTATTTTATACTATGATAACCGCCAAGTTAATTTATCATGAACGGGGGGCCAGCCGGCTTTGTTTTCTCGTCTTCTAGACCTTCCTAACCCACGATGAGTGAAGGGCGAACCCCCGACAATCAAAAAAATGAAGCCTTGATTTTTTTTGGGGGGGATTTTTTTTTTTTTTGTGCTGTGTACTTTACGAAGCCGGGTTTTCTTATCGTCTCTGGCTATGGAGGAATGGGAAATCTTCCATGGATTTGGAATTCACACAGAATAGAATACTCTGAGGGAGAACGAGACTCAGGCGACGTCGAGGATGAAGGAGACAGGACCGATGACCTCACTGCCTGGACCGGTACTGCCACATGCATGGTTATACGAGGGACCCGAACGTATCCACCTTCAGGGCCTCCTGAGGCTGGCCTCAAGCGCTAAGAGAGGGACCGCAATCAAAGTTTATGTACTTTGTTGGCGGGGAAAATGTCCCCCGTACAACCAACAGCAATGAATGCTCAGCCTCGTCGTCGTCGTGACCATGCTACTGTCCCTATCTTTGCAGCTGACAAATCGATGACTGCTTTCTTTTGAGGTGGAGTGCTGTTCAGTGATGGAAATGCTCCTCGAATTTTTTTTTTCTGAATACTACCCAATGCCGTGCCCACTCTTGTCCCGTGCCCCCCGTCATTACAGTGGTAGGCTCCAATTCATCTGTTGATACTCCCTTCCAGCTCTCTTGTGTGTGTGTGTGTGTGTGTGTCTTCATAAATAATGCTATAACCTTCTATGCACCACCAATCTATGCCTGCCCGCGCCGCATAATAGATATACACTCCCATACAAACTACCATCGCATACTGCTGCCTACAGATCACACCCTTCTCGACCTGCTGCGGTCTAGACCATCTTATACAAAAGCCGGCACGTCACTACTGCTCGCCCCCTGCCTTCTTCGAGTGTTGAGGAAGAAATCCACCATACCTTGGCCACCCTGGGCTTGAGTCTTGTTGGTAGGACTCTGGTTCTCCTTGTCCACGACGTCACCACGACGACGTGGAGAAGAGGCCAGCGGCCCAAAGTGGCGCCTAAAGGCATTGCTGAACTCCGGGGTCGAGGTTACTGACTCCGAGTTGGGCTCCAGTTTGACCACCTGCTTTCTCATCAGCCGGACCGTGGGCGATGCTCCGTGCCGGCGGGGCGAGCCAGTCTCCTCGGAGCACAATCCGCTGTAGCTCTGTGCGTGGGCAACTGACTTCCCCTGTCTGGCTGCAACAACATTTTCTTGTCCGGGTGTCCTTAGTTGTGAATTGTTACCGTTCCCGGCCTCTTCTTCACAGGAACCAGTGCTGCTGTCCAGGGGCGATGCCCGTGGTCGCATAGCGTCCCTGGGAATCACGAACGACGTCACATCTGACCCGAACGAGCCCGTCGTCTTGGATCTCGGCAACACATTCTCCTGAAGCGGCCCTGCTGAAGGTGGTGTAGTCTGCATGACTGAGCGCTGTTGAGGGGTGAGCTTGATAATGTTGGGCTCGATACTGCTGAGAGGTGTCGTAGGATTTGTGGGCATGCGCACGGCAGGTGTGGTTGGCCTGTGTTCGTCCTCTTCGTAAGGCCCAATCTGCGCTGCCTCGCGCACGTGGCCTTGACCAAATGCTCGCGGCATCGTTGGCACGACATATTCGATCTCAGACGCCCCTCCACTGACTCGCGTCGGGGATGGGGGCGAGCCCTCCGCCCTCTCGACCTCATAGGAGAGTCTCGTCTTCCAACCGACAGAGCTCGCCGTGGAGACCAGGCGTTCTCCTGTAGGGTGGTAGGTAGTAGGTGCCTCGACCGCTAGAGAACGTCCCGCGATAGGCAAGTCATGTTGTTCCGTCGCCCAGTTATGGACCTGCGTATCTTGAGAGTAGTTGCTCGCCGAGTCTGTCACTGCCTTCTTATCGGCAGCCTCAGTAGTGGTCGAGGTGGCGGCGATGGTGTCGTCAATGTTGACCGTTGGCTCTTCGGACAACGTGTTGGCCTTCTCCATGGCCTCCTGCAGGGTTCTTCGCCACGGACTCTTTGTTCGGAAGAGATGGGATGTCGGGCTTCCAAAGAACGTAGAGCTTCTATCCATAATAGGTTTCGGGTGGCATGTACTTGCACCTCCAGGAACAAGGTGTAACGGGGGCGACAGAGTCGGGTGAGATCCAGCCTGAGGATCGTGGGAAGTCTCCTGCGAGCTTCTAGTTGCCTCGGATGAGCGCACTGACCCCGCGAGGTCGTTGTTGTCATGTTTGATCTCCAGATGGACACTGGTTGTCGCGTGTGCACGGGTGAAAGAAGCTGAACTGTCTCTGCCGCTGCTCTCCTCACTGGTCGGAGGCGACAGCGTCCGGAAGGGATCTGAAGCATCACTTGACTGGCGCTGCCCGACCACTTCTTCATAAAGTTGCCGTGTCTCTCCCATCCGTTTCATGAGAGCTGAATAGACGCGCTGGCTGTCAATTGTTGCTCCTGGAGGCAAACGCTCCATGATTGTTGGTGGGACCAACTCCTCCTGAGACGTGATGGTCTGAAGGCTGATCCTTGGACGGGCCAGTGAGGGGGATGGGGAATGAAGGTCAGACTCTGTGATGACGGAGAGTCGCTGCCTTGGCCACTCGTCCGAGCTGTGTCCTTGTGCTCTATGCGCAATGACGGTCTCGCCCTCCGTGCTGGCCCAGCTTGTGACCCGAGACCTCTCGTCCGACACTTTTCTCGACTCGCTCCGAACACTCTCGATGCTGCCCCTCAGGGAGCGTAGCTGCTCATCTGAAGCCACGGTATGCAGGGAAGGGATGCGAGAGGAAACTCGGGAGATGCGGCTCCCCGCCTGCGAGCCCATGGTCTCATATGCAATCGTCCCGAACTCGTCCTCATCGAACGAGGTTGACACATGCGTCTTTCGAGCCTCAATCTGTTGGGCGGGGACCTTGGCATCACCCTCGCTCTTGTGCATAAATATACTCATGATCCTGCACTTCATAGTGGATGACACTTTGCGCGCCTTGACCCGGAGGCTCCCATGGGCATTCGTACTCATGCTGGCCGTAGCCTCGGGCGTGGGTGAGGTGGTGTCTGCGCTGCTGCCCCGCAGGGTCTTGCTCATATTGTGTCCGATGGACCTAGGGAGACTGCGTGGGTTGGGCAGATCTTGTGACCGACGGAAATGGTCCTGAGCGGAGGATTCTGGTGAGGCTGGTTGGCTGTCGTGGGCTGGGACTGCTGGGCAGGGCGGTGCAGCTTCGCCTGGATGACCTTGCCAGTACTTGAGGAAGCTCATCGACTTGGGAGCCCTGAGCGGTGGGGCCACTGATGTGGGCTCAGCTTCTTTCCTGTTCAAGAATGAGAAACGGGGTCGAAGCATCCTAGACGTGGTCTGTTGTTTTCTAGCCGTCGAGCCGGCCCTGGATAATGACACTGGCTGAGCATCGTCGCCGGTATCCCTCAAAGTATTGCGTGGCGTAAACATGGACCTTGATTTTCGAACCCGCCGATACGAGGACGGCATGGAAGCTATGTCATCTTCCGGGGTATATTGCTGAATGTCTGGGACCAAAGCCTGGAGATATTCCTCCTTGAGGGCAGTCTCTGGCATCATTAGTGTCTTCCCACGGGATGAGGTTCGGTCCGGCAATCGTATATCCTGCGTTTCGTCTTGGAGGACTGTGCCTCGCATACCACCCACATCCTGTGAACTTCGGGACCTTGGGACAGGCCGTTGACGGGCAACAACAACTTCTCTATCGACGGCAGCTTTCCGCATGCTGATCCTGGATGCTCGAGTCTGTAGGCCGGAATCTGGCCCTACAAACCGGACGCTGCGTCTGCGACCTAGGGCCAGGCCATTCGTCTCGCCGCTCCGGCCGATCACGCTATCATTGCGCGAAAGTTGCACCTGGCTGCCACCTTCTCCAAGATGGGAAGAGTCGTGCTGTGGCGGGAAGAGAGCCGTCTCGGCAGAGTGGCGGTCCTGACCCCGGGAGAAGGCCTGTAGAGCCGCGAGCTTTGCATCCCGCTGGGCAGCAACGACGTTGATGTGCTCAAGAGGCACACCACGCACCGACGTGGTAGACTTGCGCCGCTGGAGGTCCGCTTTGGACTTGGTACTGTGTCGTCGAAGCATCGGTGATGGTGTAGAGAGGAAGGTAGGAAGACTGATGGCCACGAGGAGTGGAGTTCTGCTGGTACGGACGAGGAGATGACCTCAGGATGATGATATCAAATAATGGCCAGAGGAAGATTGTCGGTGTAGTGTGTAGTGTAACTAACCAAGAATATCAAAGTTTTGAATGCGTTCCGACAGAACGATGCCACGTCGTGTTGAGGACGGATTCCACTGGCAATCTAGCTGATGAGGTGCTGATGGGTTGATTCCGTGGAGCGTTTCGCGGACAGATCAAAACAAACATTGCCTGAGTGTACCAGAGGCGCTGCTTCTTGCTGGAGAGTAAATGATCTAGGGAGGAAAGCACGAACGTACAGCAATGTTGAGGTCATCTTTTTGCAAGTGACTTCCGAGGAAGAAGGCGCGACCGGTTCAAGGCTGCCTGATGACCTCGAGGAAACACACTTGTTAACAAGGGCACACACAAAATAGTCGTGTCGAAGCCAGTGGAAAAAGGAGAGGGCGAAGAAGACAGAATGGTTCGAGAGACAAGAAAATCCCGTGAAATGTATTGTAGTTAGTTGTAGGGCGAGAGAGTGTGTCATTATGGAGAACAACTGCCCAGACCCTCTTGACCGTCCATCCAAAACCCTGCCTAATCAGACAGACCAAGCCAACAACAAGACTGCACGCACGTACACATAGCAAAAGAGGAAAAAAAGAAAAAGAAAAGAGAACTCCCATCCATGTGCGGTGTCAGTGTTGACGGGCCACCCTTTGTTCGTCAAGAGTGCCATGCCGCGTCCATTCCCGACGCTGTATCGAGACAAGCCCGCCCTTTACGAGGGGGGGGGGGGGGTGATGATGACGATCACGACAACGACCAACAACAACGATGATGATGATGATGATGATGATTATGATGATGACAATGAATATCCTGTCAAACGCGTGGCGCTTGATGTTCTGTCACTGAACCCATGTCCTTACACGGTCATCTCGTCCATGAACTCCTTGAGCTCCTCGTCGACGAGCTCGTGGATCTTCTCGGAGAGCTTGTCGACCTTATCGGCCAGAGACTCGCCGGCCTCGGCGACCTTGTCAGAAACGGACGACAGGATGCTCTTGCTCTCGGGCTCAACGGTGTAACCACCAGCCTCGAGGATGGCGGAGTAGTTGCTGCAACCGCCGCCATTCCAGGCGAGCACGTTGGGGGTATCGCTGGGCAGGTCAGAGAGGGCGCCCGAGGTGCCGAGGCTGATCATCTGGCTCTTCAGCTCCTTGGGAGTGATGGCGGCCAGAGAGTACTCGGAGTCCTTGGCGGGCTGGAGGGACAGGAAGTAGGCCAGGAGACCAGCAATGTGAGGAGAGGCCATGGAGGTGCCAGAGATGGTGTTCACGGCATGGTCGCTGCCGATCCAGGTGGACTGGATGCTGAGGCCGGGGGCGAAGATGTCGGTGCACTTGCCATAGTTGGAGAAGTAAGCACGGCTGTCATCGATGGCGGAGGCACCGACGGTCACGGCATTCTCGGCAGCAGCAGGCGAGTAGTTGCAGGCGTCGGCGTTGTCGTTGCCGGCAGCCACAGCAAAGTGGATGCCCTGCTCGACGGCGGCGTTCACAGCAGCATCGAGCATCTTGGTCTTGCCACCGCCGAGGGACATGTTGGCGACGGAGCCCTTGAAGCCCTTGCGCTTGCCGTCCTTGGCGGCGCTGACCTGCTCAAGGTGGTTGGAGGCAGCCCAGTCGACCCCGCCAATGACATCAGCCATGGTGCCGCTGCCGTTGGACCGGAGGACCTTGACGGCGTAGACGTTGGCCTTCTTCGCAACACCGTACTTCTTGCCGGCAATGGTGCCAGAGCAGTGGGTGCCATGACCGTTGCCGTCGGCGTCAGTATCGCCCTTAGGGATGGTCTTGCCCCACGTAGCACGGCCCTCGAAGTCGACGTGGTCAATGTTGGTACCAGTGTCAATCACGTAGGCATCGACACCCTCACCACCGTCCTCTGCGTACAGGTACTTGTTAAAGGTACCAAACGAGAGGGTGTTCCGGTGAGAGACACGAGCCAGACCCCAGGGGGCCATCTTCTCGGTCTCGCCATTGCAGGACTCCTCCACCTTGTACTCCATCGTGTGGACGATCGTGTCGTGCTCGACAGCCTCGACCTATTATCAGGAAACCATGGTCAGCCGATGTGCTCTCTTCTGACGAAGTGTGGAGAGATCGAGGAGGGCAAGCAAAGTAATAACAAGAAAAAAAAGAAGAGAACAAAAAAGACTCACGTCAGGATGGGAGCGGATGGCCTCGATGGTGTCCTCGCTCCAGTGGCCAGCGTAGCCTGCGAAGCTGCTGCCGATGGAGTACTTGTGCTTCAAGCCCTCGAAGGCAGTGAAGCCGTCCTCCAGGGGCCACTGGCCGCGCTTCCGCAGCTCCAGCTCGCGGGCCTCCTGGTCGGCGCTGTGGACGGAGTTGAGCCAGACATGGTGGTCGTCGGCGTGCTTGTCCGTCACATGGCTCTTAAACTTGATGATGTAACGGTCGGGGATGACCTCGGCGTTGGTGGAAGACAGCAAAGGAGCGGCACCGTTGTGGATGGTCTCGATCCCAAAGGAAGGGACGACGGCAGCCACAGCAGCAGTGGCTGCAAAAGAGAGGGCGGCGAGGCCTCTCATTGTGATGGTAGTGATGATGATGATGTGATCAAGAACGAGGAGATAGAGAGATAAGGAACGGCTCGTGGGTCTACCAGCGACTGGTCAGGTTTACAAAAGGGCTAGCAAGGAGGAGAGCCCGGGGAAAGGAAAGGGGATAAGAAGAATGAGGAAGCCCAAGAGGTAGTGCAAAAGAAAAAGGAGGAAAGATGGGGAGTGCAGGTTGTGTTGTTGTTGGTGATGAAGAAGAAGAAGGAGGAGGATGAGGAGAAGATGGGAGAGAGGGCGAGAGGGCGATAGATGAGGAAGAGGAGTCAGGTCGGAGGTTGGGGAAGCTTAAGGCTAACAGGAAGGCTGCGGTGCGCATGCGCAATACAAGCTGCAACAGCGACTGTGACAAGCGATAAAGGACAAGGCACGGGACCACCTCGTTATCGCCGCCCACTTGGAATGACGACTGACCTACCTGGACGGATCGCCCAGGGCCGGGGGAGGCAGGGAGCCAAGAGCGGGTTAGTAAGAAAGATACCAGGTACATCAGCCGAGTACCCTGATGTGGTGTGCACCCGCGAGGAAGAGCCCCGAGCCAGGTGTAGAGACCGAAGTATGGAGTACCAGGCGCCCTCAGACGCCGGCTTGAGGGACCTCGCACAGCTAGTAAGCCTAACAGTTGTGGCTCCTGGGCGACCAGGGTAGCATATGCACAGTACCGTAAGTACTATGGGCACTACGGGCAATATGGTAGGGATACGGGCGCTGGGGGGTTATAGCGCTGTTGCTGGGGGGTTGGGGGGGGGAGCAGCACTGGAAGTGGCACTGGGGGTTTCTGTCGCAGCACTGGCCGGGGGGGGAGAGACGGAAGAGTCACGACAGCTGGCGCCTGCCTCGCCCTGGTGGGGCCAGGAGGAGCTCTAGGACCCACCTATGATGCCAGCACTCTAGAGAGGTTACGGGGTACCTAGCCACAATAGCCTGGGCAGGCCTGGGCACTCTGCTCTCTCTCTCTCTCTGCCTGGTCGGCTGACAATGGCTGAATACCACCGTGAGAAGGGGGGAGAGTCACGTCTTTGAGAAGGAGGGTCCGAAAGCGGAACGACATACTACCATAGTATTGAAAGTACATGCTATGGATCGACTATGTAAGTAAGTACTTTTCGTGCTCAGTGGCACGAATGTCGTAGTGTGAAAAGAGGAGCCGAGGAACAAAGACAGCAGGAGGAGAAGGAGGAGGAGGAGGAGGAGGAGGAGAACACTTGTACCAGTCGGTCTTGACCGCAGTCTTAGAGCTGAAATGCACATCAACGTGGTTCCTCTTGCTATAGCAGGAGGGAAGATTCACCGTTTCTTTCCCCTTTTCCTTGCCGCAGCGTGGAGACCTGACTGGTCATGGTTCGCCTCTCTCTCTCTCCGTCTCTCTCTCTCTCTCTCGCCTCAGATGCTTGCTCTCCCTACTCTTTCTTCCCTTCTTGTATGTATGTACCAACGTACAGGCTTAACAAGCACGGGACCACACCAACACCCCCGAGTGCCCGACTTAAGACAGCTACTTATGCAAGATAAAACGGACCAGACAATCTCATAGTAATACAGATAGGGATTCCTGAGTCAACTGCTGCACCACCCTATCAGTGATCAGCTGTCAGATGGTCTGCCCGTGGCGACGGCGACGGCGAGGAAAGACGGCGATCAGTCCCCACCCACATCAGGTACCACCTGCACCCGGTACGCAGCATTATCGCTCTCCTTCGCGCCGTGTGTGCTGCAGTGATTATGCAAGAAGGGTCCTTTTCTTGGATGGGAGCAAGAGTGGGCCGCAACCTCCCCCCCCCCCACACCACCCCAACCGAAACATTGTCCATTGTCGTTACAGATGGCATTCTCAAGTCCAGTCGAGTGCCCTGACTGACCCTTTACCTTGCACCGCCTTGTACGTTCCTTCGCAAGGGGCCAATCCTGTGCCTATAATGCAGTTGATCAGTTCATCGCCTCATGAGTTGAATGCCTGTCATCAAGTGGATTTGTACACTGTTCTGCTGCCTGATGAGCTGTAGATACCACCGAACCATCCGGTCGCCTACCATGAACATTACACGTACATTGGCTGGACTAGAGGTGGCGCCAGCACCAACTGATGGCCCGCAGATCGTGGGGTAATCTTGCACAGGTTAGATGGTCAAGAGGTAGCTTGCAAGTCAAGCAAGTCCACACGTGCCCCCCCCCCTAACCAAGGCTCTCGGACCCCTTTTTGAGACATTCATCACGTTGCCCCAAACCCAAGACCTTTTATGAAGCATCATCACTCTGCAGCGATCACGAGAGCTAGACGTTTAATTGCAATCTCGAAACCCCCGGCCTATTTGTGGCCCACGAATTTTAAACTATAAACCCTCAGCTGTATTGATAAATCCAAAAGACTTATATTAATGCTGATGGATGCCGATGACTGTTTACAGTATGACTGGTTCAATAGACACTGGGATAGTAAAGGCCCATCAAAAGACTATAGAGGCACTGATAGTAAAACCGCTCCATAGGCGAAGCATGTGACATGACAGTCTATATAGTGTAATATTGATCATGACGAACGCTATGTTAAAACAACTTCCTCCCTACGTCTGATTTCACTTACCTTTTTCGTGTTGAATCAAACACTTCCCGCCTCTCCTCTACCTCAAGTATTGATTGTTTGCACTCCGCCCACATAGGTGAGATGTCGGTCACAGGCCCAGAGCCCCTTGAGCTCTCCAGACCAGATTCCTGATCATCCCAACTGCCACCTCCAGGGTGTGTGGCGAACCACTCATGTGCTCACGACTACCACGGCCAAAGTACAGCTGGTGAAGCCATTCATTCCACGATTCCACGGCCGAGGAAAGTAATGCAAAGTCTACCTCGTACGGCGACCACCAGGGGTACGCCCTGCGGTATCTCAGTCCCCTGAGGTAGCTTGCGGTTGCGGGGTTAGCGGCCATCCACAGCCTCCTCTCCTCGCCCATCGCGGCCAGCATGGTCAAGTGGCCAACGACGATGCACCACAGCGCCAGTGACAGCATCTCTTCTGCCGGCAAGATGTGTACGCGACGCGGCCTCGCTACCCCTATTGTCAGCAGTTCCAGAGCCATCCTGAGGTAGGACCACACGAGGACCGCGAGAAATAAGGTGATGGCCCAGATGTTGGAAAGCTGCCGGTAGGTGAGCCAGCGGGACACGGCCGACACCAGCCGCAAGAACTGCCACTCGGGGCTGGGCAGAGGCGCGCGTGCAGGGCCGTGAGCTTGCGGCGGCCAAGGATCCGACCATTCGCTCCAGCGTCCTCCTTCGCTACTCCCATCGCTTTCACTAAAATGTCTAGGCCGCGACTGTCTGCGACGTTGATCACCAGGGGGTGGCTGCTGTCCGGCTTGAGTCTCGGCCGCTTGTTCGTGGCCTTCCTGTGGTTCAGCGGGCTGCTCATCAGCGCGTCCCCCTACAGCGCCTCCTTCCTCGAGTTTCTCACCCACAGGCTGAGGTTCTGAAGCTCCCTCACTATCCTGACTATCTCGTCGTTCAGGAGTCGATCTTTGGGTAGGGCTGCTTCCATCATGAGCTGACTCCTCTTGTGGTCGCCCTGCCTCCGGGCCGATCTGGCCTGCAGGCTTCCCTCTATCCTGTGATCTGCCCTCGGACTTCCTGTTGGGGTCATGCTCTGGAGCACTGTAGAAAAAGGGGCCGGAGGATGATCCAATGGAAGAGAGATGAGGCGGTTGGGATGAGGGTGAGTCCTGCGATACACCGTGATATTCTTGGTCCAGGGATGCTGCAGCTGCCGGCACTTGAGGCGGCCCGGGGGAGGAGGCTGGATGTGACGGCCGCCGGGTGCCCTGCTCCGAGATAGTTGTAGTAGGAGACAAGGCAGACCTGCGAGACGCCGTATCTGATGCTGTCCGACTGATGAGGCCCAACAAGCCCCCGTGAATCAGATCTCCGGGAGATTGAGACATGGAGGACGCGCCTACTCCATGCCTGACGATATTTTCGTCCGTGTTGCGACGGGCCGATTGTTGATCTCCTGCTGAGCCGAACCTTGCTGGCAAAGACGCCGAGCCGGAGTGTGCAGCGAGGTTTTCCGGCATTGAAAGCGGGTATGGAGTGCTTCTGGCCGCGTCCTTGGTTCCTTGTCGGCTCGAATTAGCACGGCCTATATCCAGCGACTGAGGCCTCCCAGATGGCCTTCTGAGAATACCCTTGGGAAGTATCTGGGGGGACGTGGTAACGGGCAGCTGGTCCTGCGTATCTGCGAAGCTCACGCGAGAGCTGCCAGAGCTGCGGGGTCTGGCTGGTTCCCCTTGCTGTCCGTCCGCGTTGCCCATACCGCATGTGCAAGCGGAGACGTCCGCAGGAGACCCCACGACTGCCTCGCAGTCGTCGCGGTGACCATGCCGTTGTGTGCCTGGTCCCTCCGCGTCTCTAGAAACAGATCCTTGTGGCTGATCAGCATCCTCGGGACCAAATAGTAAACCAGAGATGCTGGATGCTGCGCGTGACAAGAGACTCGGGCTGCGGCCACTTGACACGCTGTCGTGCACCAAAGATTCTCTTGGCTGATCATTTTGCACAGGTCTGGGATTCGCAACTTCCCATGCTTTAGCCTTCGCGGTCAGAGCCTGCACATCGTCAAAGAGTTTGACAAAGCGATTAAGGAATTGTTCAACGTCAGGCAGCCAGGTGTTTTGGTATGCCTCCAGCTTGATGAACCGCCCATCTCCTTGGGGTTCGCGTTCATACGGTTTCGGCCTCAAATCCGAGATCCTCCTGCTGGTCTCGAGCAAAGCTTGGAGCTCATCCATACAAGACTGCTGCCCCGTATCCATCCTGCCCACCTCAACCGCAACCCTCGCGAAAAGGGACAGATCTCGACTGCACCGAATGAAGTTGTTCAGATACCTATCAATGAAATTTAATGCCCGCTCAGCAAAGAAAGCGATCCGCTCCTGGTCTCTAGGTCCGAGGTCGTCGATGCTGTGGCCAGGAGTCGCTCGTTTGAAGAGGGTGTCTCTCTCGCGCTGAAGGGCATCCCGATCTTCCTCTACTATTCGGAGGCGTGTCTGGAGCTGTTTCTTGGTCAGACCCTCTGAGGGGGCAGCGGCGGCAGCGGCTGCGGCAGTGGACCCGGTGGACGCGCGATGCAATGAGATTTCAGGAGATGATCGCGTGGCATCCGGTTCGGAAACAATCCTGGCCGACAGGGCGGCTCGCTGGGCGGTTCTGTCGATCAAGCCTGCGATCAAGTCATCCTCATCATTCAGCAACGCGATGATGCTCTGAAGGTTGGCGAAGTCTTGTTCTTTTTGGTCGTTGTCTTCGTCCAAAAGGGCGGCTATCGAGCTTATTCTCTCTCTTGTTGGCGTCGAACGGACCTGCGGCGAAGTCGATCGGTCAGGAAAAGGGATCAGAGTACCGCTACTCCGTGCTTGGCTGCGAGGCGAGTGCGACCGTACTCTAGGCTCGAGGCGGCCTGTACCATGATCGTGAGACTCTTGCTCCTGCTGCTGTTGTGGCGTATTCACTTTGTTGCCGTTGATGTCCAGGCCATGTTTGCCGAACTCGTGCACCTTCGCCTTCTCTAAGTCGATCTCGTCTCTCATGTTCAACATTTGCTCATGTGCCGTGTCACTCTCCTCCTGGACTTTGACGAGGCTCTCCTCGTACGTCTCCAGGTGATCTCTCATCTCGTCAAGCCGATCGTTTTGCTCCTGGTCTCGCGCCATGGTGAAGTTTACCAGTTCAGCGTGCGGCATAGCAAATAGCCGCTCCCTATCTAGCGACCTGCTCAGCGGGCTAGAAACACCTTCCGGCCCCGAGAGTGTCGACATTTGTGACGTCCGGCGTGTAAATGTGGGTGTCCTGGCGTCGGATCGTGCCCGTGCCCGCCCTGCGCTTCCGGGCCGGCTGGCATTTACGCCGATGCAGCGGTTAAGATCAATGCAGATGCTCCGGATGGTGTCTGCGTCGGTTTGGAGGGTGCTCGCGGCCACCTCCGTCATGAGGATCCTCATCCTCATGCTCAAGGCATTCATCTCGGCTATCACCTGATCTCGCGTCTCCAAGGGGAGAACAGGCCCGGCCCCTGGCTGATCGAGTCTGTGCCGGAAATCCTCAATAAATCCCTCTGCGAACTGTTCGACGATCTCCATGTCCAGAGGCCTGAAATTACTCTCTGCCCTAAGCGTCACCTCCATCAGGGGACCCATGTCTGTGAACAGTCTGGCCTCGCGGAGGCGGTCGAACAGGGGCCTCAACATGGCAGCACGGCTGATCATTGCGCGGGTCATGGCGGCGTTCACGTCGCTGGTGGTGCGCTGCAAGGGCCATGGTGCTCGTCCGCTGCGTTCTGTCGGCTCCCGTGGTCGGCCGCCTTGATGTGTATGCAGGGGGTGGTTGCTGGCGGGGTTGACAGACTCCGTCTCTTGGGCTTCGATGGCGGGCGATCGGTCAGAGGGACGGCGCAGTCTGGGGAAGTCGTGTCGGCTATCGCTGCCCACCTCACTCGGAGTCGCAGCATCCTCAGTCTCATTTACCTCCTTCAATTCATCCCATAGGCTCACGCCGCCCCTCATAGGCGCTGGTGATGATGGGCTTCCGCTCACGTCGGTGTGCCTACTGTATGGGCTGAATTGCGACAAGAACCCGCTGGGCATTCTCCCACTGCGCGGTGTGTGCGGCGCGCTGCCCGTGTCTGCTGTGCCAGGTCGCCGCGAAGGCCTGTAGTTTCGCCATGTATCCATGCGCCTCACAAACGGTATTGACGCGCTGCCAGAGCTTGTGGGCCGGCCCGGATCAGCTCGGGGACTGTGTAGAGAGGAGGCGCGTGATCTTTGGCGGCGATTGTTGTCTTGGTCGGCCATCTTGAGAACGAGTTTTGCCCAAGCCAGGCTTTCTCAAGGAGGAAGTAGATTTTTGAACCAGTAATGATGAGAAGGCTTCTTCTTGATGCTGAGTCTCCTGAATCGTACCCAATGTGCCTCTGGTGATTTGTAGTCCACGTCCTCTATTCACAGCAGTCTCCAGTGTAGTCTTCCGGTACGACTCGAGAGAACCGTCTCCCTGGCGACTCCGGCCAGCTTGTGCCATTCTGCCGAGGACATACCAACCCCCCCCCCCCCACCACCCCTCCAAAAACCTTATGAGTGGGTAACTTTCCATTGTCTTTGTATTTTTGCCCGTCAATGTATTTGAATAAAGGAGGGCCACCAACTCGTGTTGGTGTTCTAGCGAGCGGCTGACGGAAACGGTGAGGCGTGATGAAGAGTGGAGTGTCAAGTCTTTGTTGTTTCTACCACCCCAAAGGATAATTTTGGATGGACATACTCGCCGCAAAAACCACGGCATTATCAAAAGAACCACTATATCTAAGTGTCAAGGAAGAAAGAAGAAGGGAAAGTAGAAAGAAAGAAAGAGTCATGTGAACAAGGGCAAGAAAATCAATTGTTCTGCCAAGAATTCCAGAAGGCGACACTATTGTGGTGATGCTGGTACATAATATTGGAGGTAGACTGTCGCTTCTTTGACCACTGCAAACTCTATTTCACTTACTTGTCTGCATTGGGTTCCTGTAAGGAATGAACAATTTTGACACTATACAATAAAAATTAGAGCAGGTTTGTGCATAGGCCTTTGTGGCCCTCTGTGTACTGGGACTGACTTACTTGGGCCTCAGCTTCAATGTCTGGACACAACCCTGGATGAGCCACAGGTATATGGTGGCAGGCAGTATGGCCCAGAGAAGCAACGTGATAAGGGCTCCAAGCCGATACTTATGCACTGTGATTTCTTCAAGAGCTATCTCAATCGCACAATGCCCTAGCAATCAAGTCAGTCATCCATGGCCCGCTTGGTTGTACTGCAGAAAGAAATCAACAGGCCATATTCATACTTTGGCCTGCCCAAATGCTGTCAAAATCCTAGTCCCGTCTTGTGTGACAATCAGTGGAGCTGGATGCAGTTGATCAGGTGTGATCAAGAGTACCACCCTCGGGCCCCGGGTTGGTCTTCGGCCTCAAAACGGTGCTTGATCATTGACTTGTTGATGTTGAAAGTCGTGATCAGATCCCTCCACGTCGGCATGTCGATGGACATGATTGCCTGGCGCCTCATTGCGTTCTTTTTCGGGACACTTGGCGTCCCTTGCTCGCCTGCTTCGGATGGACCTGACGGGTCGAATTAGAACCAGCCAGCGCTTTGGGGGGGGGGGGGGCATCTTGTGGGATGGAAATCACACTTACATAGAGATGGAAGACCATTCTCCTCGTATTTCATCTCTACCATTCCTTCTCTTATGAGGAAACTGACGTAGAACATGTTCTCGACCGTCTGCCCAAAGGACTTTGGGTTGATGCAGAATCGTACCAGGTCGAGGCTGCCAGAATCGGTCAGCCCGACCCTTTCCATGGCCGCCACAACATCCTCATCGTCCATCGTATCATCCCCATGAACCCGCTGCACCTCAGATATGGCGGTCCTCAGCGCGTGCTTGAGCTCTTTCAGGATCTGATTACAGATCGCCGTCAGATCATTTTCCTTCTTGGAAAGATCCTCGGTGTTCAGCACCTGAGGCCGCACCTCCCGCAGGTCACGCAACCGCAGTGGCGCGGATCTGGCCACGACCTCGCGCGTCTTCTTCTCCACGCTCAGCGGACCGAGCAGGTGTCCTGACAGCGGCGGCCTCCTCCCGGCCGTTACACACGCATGCCGACCCAGGTGCGACCAGTTCAACGTGTCCCCAGCCGTGCCGTCCTCATAGTCCATACCAGCATCATCGTCATCGTCGATCCCGTCATTCTCGTCGCCATTTCCATTCAGCGCAGGGCCGCCCCTCCTATGACGCTGGGTGTAGGTGAGCTCCTCACTCTCGTCGTCCTCGATCCCGGAGGCCCTGCGCATGTATGTGATGCACTTGGACACAAACTCGTCCGGGTCTACACCGGTACTCAGGTGGCCCGCGGTCATGCGCTGGAGCTTGCGGTGGTTGAGGTCGACGAGGGTCAGCAGGGCCCTAGAGTCGATGGCGGCCTCGGTGGTCTGCCTGATATTGCTCGCAATTTCGTTGAGAGATTTGAGTGTCTCCTCGATGCGCTTTGAACCTGGGACGAGGTACTCCTCGGCATTCTCTAGCATGTCACGCTCTAGAGCGCGAATGCCACGTTGGATCTGCCGCCTCTCGGCCAGATCTTGGTCCGGGTCGTAGGCGTCGAGGTCATCGTCTGAGGATGAGGCGGCCATGTTCTTGGAGGGGAGGGTAAATGACTGAGGCCTGGGGAAGATATTGGGCAACCGAAGAAAGAACTTTAAACAAGAAATTGGGTGGCTGAATACGTGATCACCAGGTGGAATTCGGTTGTCTCAATTAAAAAAGCAGATGATGAAAGGGAAGACTACAGAGACGCGTCCTGGACACATTAAGTCACGTCGCATAGTGAAAGTATACTGAGTGGGCTTTTGGGGGGCCATGGTGGGATAGTTCGTAGTGGCTACAGGGGTTGTCACAGGGGATCTCTGCCCATCAGTACAGGGGTCTGTTCAGTGGCGGCAGGTGCCTGCTTCCCCACCTGCTTTGTCGAGTACCATGCATGTGCCATGTGAGCCTCAACGCCTCTAATACTACGATAGTATACTTAGCTACTGCATAGCACAACCTATGCTAAGCAGAATGATTGTTGCCTTTTCTTCTTCAACCTTGGTCAACGCCCGCTCGCTTTTGGAGGTAGCGAGATACCACAGCTCCGTCCCCTCTTCCTGGTCTGCCTACCACGACATGCCTGCCTGGTGATGGCGAGGCGACAGACGATGGAGCCCTTCTCGTTTGCGAGCTCGGAAACAGTGCATTTTCCTGTCAAGATCCGCATGTATGTTTGGACGGCGAGCCGACATTGTCACTTGGTGCAGGTCTCCGGGTAGCTGACGAGACATTTGGAACCAGAATAAATCTTGACGGCGACGAGACCCCGTTTCTCTTCTCAACGCTCCTCGACAAACCCGAGCTTCGTCACATAGGATCGAATACGAGCGCCCATTCCGATCTATATGTCACCGTGCAGGTCTGGGCCGGTTCCAAACCTCTGACCGTGCCCATCCAAACCTCATATAGGGCCTTCCGGACCGAGAGGAGGTGGAACGAGTGGCTTACCTTACCGATCAACTACTCGACTCTTCCGATCAACTCATATCTCGCCATCACGATCTGGGACCTGTCCCCGACTGGTGGCGACAACGCCCAGGGCCATGCAATCCCTTTCGGGGGCACGACCCTGCCCCTCTTCGACAAGGATAATCAGGTCCAGAAGGGCCGCCAAAAGTGCCATGTCCACAGACATAAGCCCGCCGATGGCAGCGACAACACAACCACTCCTGCGCGGCCTGACAAACAAAAGACGGGCAGGAAGGACGAGATCATTATCGTGGACAAGGATGCCGAGGAGATGGACCGCATGGAAGTTCTCTTCAAGAAACATGAGATGGGCGAGATACCAAAAGTGGAATGGCTCGACCAGCTTGTGTTCAGAGGGTTTGAGAAGCGCAATGTCCAGGTGGCCAAGACCTCTGTGAAGGACCTGCAGAGAGCGCGGGCGCATAAAGAGCTTACAGAAGCCAGGAGGGATGGGAAGACAGACGGGGTTGGGAACGGGGTGGAGCAGAGCCCGGGGCCTTCCAAGTTCACACTCAACGTCGAGTTACCTCGCTTTGACTTTCCTGTCGTCTTCGCAGACTACGAGTACCCGCCACCCCCGATATCCTCATTACAGCACATGTCGGCATCGCAATCCCACATTCAGCTGAAACCCCCGCCCGAAGTCATGTACGGCCCCGGTATCAACGGGGTGGGTGACTCGGACGGGGTCGGCGGCCGACTCTTTCGGGTGTACGATCCAGAAGTTGGCCACCGTGACAACCCCGCAGAGAGCAAGCACAGGAGGCTCGTGAGAAGTCAACACAGACACGGCATCATGGACAAAGACCTCAAGCCCAACGCCAAGACCCGGGACGAGCTCAACAACATCCTAGAGTACTCGCCGACACAGCCACTATCCCCCGAGGAGAAGGACCTGGTGTGGAAGTTCCGATACCATCTGACCCGTGACAAGCGAGCTCTCACCAAGTTCGTCAAGTCTGTCAACTGGACAGACCAGAGCGAGTCGAAGCAGGCCGTCCAAGTACTCGCGAAGTGGACCGATGTCGACGTGGACGACGCCTTGGAACTACTCGGCCCGACCTTCGACAACACCGCCGTGAGGGCCTATGCTGTGAAGCGGCTCCACAAGGCAGATGACGATGAGCTCTTGCTGTATCTCCTGCAGCTGGTGCAGGCGCTCAAGTTCGAGCACATACCGACTGACTCGAACCAGGATGCAATACCAGACTCATCACTCGCTCGGTTCCTCATAAGCCGCGCGGTCAGCAACTTCATCCTGGGCAATTACTTTTACTGGTACGTCATGGTGGAGTGCGACGACACCAGCGACGAGCAGCCACCAGAGGTCAGAAAGATGTTCCAGAAGATCGCGTATGACTTCATGGCCGAGCTTGTGAGGCAGCCCGACGGCCAGGAGACGAGGAAAACTCTGCTGCGGCAGGCCGAGTGGATCGCCATCTTATCCAAGATCTCGACGGAGATCAAGCTGTCAAACGAGACGGTCCCTAGGAGGACCGATCGCGTCAAGCATTTCCTTGCAGATCCCAAGAATGAGCTCGTCACCATCGACCCGCCGCTGCCCCTGCCCCTGGACCCGTCCGTGCAGATCGTGGGTGTGGCGCCACAAGAGACAGTCGTGTTCAAATCATCACTGCATCCCATCAAGGTGGCGTTCAGGACCACGACGGGCTCGACCTACCCCGTCATCTTCAAGACAGGAGATGACCTGCGGCAGGATCAGCTCGTGATCCAGATCATCACCCTGTTCGATCAGCTCCTGCTGAAGGAGAACCTCGACCTCAAGCTCACACCGTACAGGATCCTGGCCACGAGCACCAGTGCAGGCCTCTCACAGTTCATCCCATCGATGCCCCTCCAGACCATCGTGACCAAGTACAAGAACAAGGGCCCGGTGGCGTTGACATACCTCAAGCAGAACAACCCAGATGACAATGCGCCCCTCGGGATCCGCAAAGAGGCCATGGATGCGTTTGTGAGGTCATGCGCGGGGTACTGCGTGATCACGTACATTTTGGGCGTCGGCGATCGCCACCTCGACAACCTGCTGCTGGCACCGGACGGCCACTTCTTCCACGCAGACTTCGGCTTCATCCTGGGCCGTGACCCGAAACCTTTTGCGCCGGCCATGAAGATCTCCAACGAGATGGTGGAGGCCATGGGCGGGACCAACAGCGAGCAGTACAACCAGTTCAAGCAGTACTGCTTTCTGGCGTATTCGGCCCTGCGCAAGTCGAGCAACCTGATCCTGAACCTCTTCAGCCTGATGGTGGATGCCAACATCCCGGATATCAGGCTCGAGCCGGACAAGGCGGTCGTCAAGGTCAAGGAGAGGCTGCAGCTAGAGCTGAACGAGGAGAACGCGCTGCGCCACCTCGCGAGGGTCATTGATGATAACCTGTATGCCTTCTCGGGCGTCATGATTGATCGTTTCCATGCCATGACACAGGCTTTCAGAGCTTAAATGAGTCGTCTCCAAGCAGTCTTTGGGGAAACTTCTTTTCTTGTACCCTTTTAATTTCTTCTGGATGAATGGTACGGAATTAGAAATCGGGTGTCCTCCCCCGCACCCCCCCCTTTTTTTCTTCTTCTTTCTATTTCCCCCGGAGCCAGGGGCTACGATTTTGTGCTCTGTTTAGAGATAAATGTTGATACCCACGCGCCATGGGGTTGTAAATTACCATACATGCTCGTTCTCATAGCATCTCTGTGCGCTTTCTCTCAATTACATTGTGTGGGGAAGGGGGCGGGAAAAATCTTCTTTTTGACCACCTTGCTTGCCCTTGACCCCTGAGCGGCAAGAAGCCTCTCTCTCTCTCTCTCTCTCTCTCTCTCTATGTATCACCAAACACGAAGATGCCCTTGCCGGCCCTGAACCCACCGAGCGTGCCCTGCACCGCGTCCCTCAACACATGGGCCTCGGTATCCCAGTCCCACTTGACCTCGTCCACGGGTGCATCCTTGAACTTGCCGTCACGGATCAGACCCAGGATCTCGTTCACGGTCTGCTTCTTGCCCTCGCGGTCCTCATTCGCCCAGCGGCTCAGCCAGAAGCCGCTGAACCGCAGGTCCTTGAAGATCAACAGGCCCGTGGGCAGCATGACGGGCTGCTTCGACATGGCGCCGTACGTGACCATGGTGCCGCCCTCGCCCAGACACTTGGCCACGGCGGTGGCGCTCTTGCCGCCGACGCAGTTCAGCCCCAGCATGACCGGGTCCCTGCCCATGCGGGTGATGTCCTCCTTGAGCCGCGCCGCAAACGACCGGTCGGTGAACTCGGCCTCGGTGACGACGACGGTGGCGCCGAGGTCGAGCAGTTCCTGGCGGAGGGCCTCGGTGGCGGCGGGGTCGCCCTCGCGCTCGCGGATGACGTTGATGCTCCGCAGGCCCCACAGCCTGCCGAGCTGGATGGCGGCGCGGCCGACGCCGCTGTTGGCGCCGTTCTGGACGAACCAGGCACCGCCCTCGGCGCCGGCGTCGCGCTGGAAGGTACGCACAGAGAGGCCGATCAGGTCGACGTAGTCGCGCAGCATGCGGTAGGCGCTGCAGGGGTTGACGGAGACGGTGGCGACCTGGATGGGGTTCAGGCCGGCGCGGTCGACAGGGAGCAGGGTGGTGTCGGCATCGTCAACCTGGGCGTGTGTGCGCCAGGTGCCGAAGCCGGTGGCGGCGGGGATGCACCAGTCGCCCTTCTTGAGGTTCCGGACGCTGGTGCCGGCGGCGACCACCTCGAGGCAGCCCTCGTTGCCGGGTACCGAGGTGGGCTCGGCGGTGCCCAGGACGGTGGTGTAGGCGGGCTTGGCGCCGTAGGTGCCCTGGATGGTGTTGACGTCGGCCGGGTTCACGGGGGCTGCGAGGGAGCGGACGAGGACCGAGGAGGAGGGGAGGGAGGGGGAGATGGAGTGCGTATGCAGGCTGTGTGTTGGCAGGGTTTCGATTAGTCTACAGGTCAGTCTCATCTGGGTGGGTGTGCGTGTGTGTGTTTTCGTCTCCACCACACACACACACACACAGAGAGAGAGAGAGAGAGAATCACCTCAACACATCAGCTGGCTCTCCTGGCTTCGAAAAGACCAGGGCCTTGGCTTGTGTATAACCATAAGGGCCGGATTTGTGCCGAACGGGCACTGCGCGGGAACGGGCAGCGAGCTTGAAGGCACCACCGGTGGTCTGAGGACGCAGGAATGCTGCACCGAGGCAGCGGGCTGGTTGCATAGAAACCATCGTGTGCTGTGTGGCTCTCGTCTCTTTATGGCAGCTCTGGCTTGACGCAAGGCCCCTGGAGAGAAGAAGTGAGGATGGATGTCCTCTTCCGAAAGGCTGTAAGTAGTTAGTGAGTAGTATGTAAAGTAGTACGGAGAATAGGCCGCCCGGTGTGTAACACTAATAGCTTGCCATAGCACTACCTGCTGTAGATACTGCTAGCGATAAGCGATAACGATAGCGATAAGCGATAGTGGTTGTGACGTAGGTCGGGCTTGTTGTCGGTGCCGTAACGGAGAGAATTTGGTCGGAGAACCTGGGGACTAACTGATGACTAGGGTTAGGGTTATCTTGTATCGGCGACCTATCAAGTTCAGTCTGGAGGACTCTTTCTCATATTGAAGCCCTTCTGAAGTCACGACAACGACAGCCTTGAGAGCGTCTCGTCCACGAATCACTTCTTGCTTCTCTGCACCCTTTCCCTACTTGCTAAAAGGCTACAATATCTCCTATTCCATTTATTCATCTTTTTGAAAAACATTTCAATCTTGCCTTTACTCGGGTTCGAAGCAGATAGAAATCATCTACAGTCCGCGACCTGACCGAGAACACATCCTTCCCCAGACAGAGCAGTCATGAGCATAACGAGGCCAAGGGGACCATAATTTTCCATTGAGCCAGAGCAGTTACGAGGCTCAAAGCCTGGGAGAGGTCCCCAGAGATGGCCGCATCAACGATCGAAGCAGCCGCCAATGCCGTCAAAACCGCCTTTTCATCTGCCACCGTCACCTCAGCATCGTCTTCCTCTACCTTTGTTCCCCGGCAGACCTTCGATGTATCTCAGTCCATAATCCGGTCCTATTTTCTGGGCCATCACAATGCGGCCCTCTCACGTATGCGCCGAGTTCTCTCCAACGTTGGCCTCGTCATCGAATGTCGGGACATGAGAGTGCCACTCACCTCGTGGAACCCCATGTTAGAGTCCTCGCTCATGTACAACACAGACTTCCGCCAGAGAGGGAACCAGGGCCCAAGCTCGATGATGGGCGGCGCCGGAGGTCGCGCCCGTATCATCGTCTACACACATCGGGACCTCATAGCCGAGAAGGAAGGGAAGAGGATCATACAGGCCCTCGAGAAGTTCCACAAGAACGAACTCAACACGGTCGTCTTGTTTCACGGCACCGGCACCGAGACCAGGGACACTAGGAACCTCCTCAAAGAAGTCCGAAACATATCCAACGACCATCACAGCCTCACGGGCCTCCGTGCGCTGGTCGTCGGCATGCCCAACGCCGGCAAATCGACCCTCCTCAACCGCCTGCGCACCCAAGGGCGGCCCAACCCGGGCGGCGCCTCCAAGGTCGCCCGCACGGGTGCCGAGCCCGGTGTCACCAGGAAACTCGGGACGCCCGTGCGCATCCTGGCCGGAGACGACGACTCCGAGGGTGTCTTTCTCCTCGACACCCCCGGCGTGTTTGTCCCCTTCGTCTCCGACGCCGAGGCCATGCTCAAGCTCGCCCTCGTCGGCTGCGTCAAGGACGGCCTGATCTCGTGGGTCACCGTCGCCGACTACCTACTGTACCACCTCAACCGAAACGACCCGACGGGCCAGGCCTACCGCCTCTACTGCGACGGGCCGACCAACGATGTCCACGAGTTCCTGGGCGGTGTGGCGCGGCGTACGGGGAAGCTGGTGAAGGGGTCAGAGGAGTTCCTGGAGGGCGCAGCCGACTGGGTGGTCAGGAGGTGGCGGAACGGGCTGCTGGGGAAGTTTGCGCTGGACCAGGTCAGCGAGGCGAGCCTGGCACAGGCCAAGAGGAGAAGCCTCGAGCCGCCGTTGAGTATGAACCAGGCGAGGAAGAGGGATAAGGAGCAGAGGAGAGAGCGGAACGCTGCAAAGCAGGCACAGAGTAGACTCTAGCCAGGTGAGATGGCCGGTAAGAGTTTGTGAGAAAATGATACCCTTCTCTTTTGCAACTATGGTCTTTTGCAACTATGGTCTTTTGCGCGCGCGCGCGCGCGTGTGTGTGTATGTGCGCGTAAAGAACATCATACTGTCGACCAAGAGCCGTTCTGTCTTTTCTCCTTCTTGTTCTTCTTCCAACCTCCTCTTTATTATGAGCTTCTCTCATCTCACTCATATCATTGGGTCTTTTCTCTCTATTTTCCCACCCAAAGGCTTCCTTCGAGAACGCTGCCATGGCTCTCTCTTCCCATCACCGCGGGGGCATCTCAACCGATACCATGCCCGCCCCTCAGAACCCCAGACAGCCTCCACAAGGCGGACATGCCTCTTCCCTGAGGTCATTTTGATCCAGCCCCCGTAAGCTGCCTTGCAATGCACGAGGAAACTGGTACGTAAGTAAAATTCAGCCGGATTTGCCGGCCATCGACACCGGGACGCGCGGGAGACGACGTGATCGTCAAGAACCAGCCCAAAAGAGGCCACAAGGAGGACGCCTTATGTTCCATATGCTTTCCGGTAACGGAAACAGAAGAACGCCACGGTCTCTATATTGCTTATGTTTTGTGCTTACGACAGGTGATTTGCATGGCCCTTTGGTCCTCGATGACACAGTACCATCCCAGCGTTCACCAGCCTTCTTCTTTGGTCGGCCCATGTGTGACTGAGTCTCAGCTCGATGTCTGAAAATCGAGTCTAGTAAGTGGAGATATGTGTACCTCAATGTCCTAGACACTTCGTACAGCCCTTGAACGTTACAATGTGATCCAGATACACCACAGGCCCCCTGGTCTAAGTAGGCATGAATGTCAGAAACTAGACCATCAAGGACTCGAGGCTGTGGGAGTCTTCTTCGAATACGATTCGCCCCCTCGGAGACTTTCCAAAGCCTAACTGTCTTTCAACGTATCTGCAGTCGTATAGAAGAGTACCCAATGAGATGTAAGATCGTCAGGAGTCAAGAAAGGATTGAGAGCATCACTTCGGAAGTGTCGGAAGTCGGTCTTATGCCGCATCCAAAAGGTCACACATACACACACAAAAGTATACATCTGTGTTGACAAAAAGGCCTATGGAGTCGTCATCGTGGCCGAGCGTCTTCAGCTGACTGCATAGCCTGCCGGGCTGAATATCATCCAGTCAACAACAGCACTCTCCCCCATGCTCGAGATCGTACACGCCCTCGGATCTTTATTGCAGATCAATTTCCTCTTGCGAGACAGAGAGTACAGAGAACTGCCACAGTAGGAGTACACTATTCACAAAAGAACCAAGGACGAGGGGATCGAGGAGACACACGATGAATCAGCGATCGTCGAGAAGGCAAGACCACGTCCCTGGACCTCGGAATTGGGCTCTGGAGCGACTTGTATAAATATGCCCAGAGACACTCCTCTCTCGATCTCTCGGTTGTCCCCAACAGCATCGCACTGCCAGAGAAATATCTACTCTTTTCAACGAACACAGAAGAAGAAAAATTGTCCCCCCCCCCCCAACAACAACAAACAAAACCTCTCTCATCATGCAATTCCTCCGCGTCCTCTCCAGCCTCGCCGTCTTGGCCACCACCGCCCTGGCCCAGGTCGACACCGGCACCGCCTGCAGCCCTGACGGCAGCTACAACTGCGGCGACGACTTCACCCTCGTCGTGATCTGCAGCAACGGCGTCTGGGAGGAGGCCGCCAGCTGCTCCGACACGGCTGGGTACCTCTGCGTCTGGCCGGCCGGGGACCCGACTCCCTTCTGCGCTTCTGAGTAAATTCAGGGGTGGGTAATGGGGGGCTCATGTGTATGTGTGTATTGATTGTCTGATGAGTTCATATCGTTTCTCTATAGTATTACTGTCTGTTGTGCAAGGGACCAAGTCTCCATCATGAGAGCAAGGCTGACGGATAGTGTTTTTTTCTTTCTTTCCAGTGCAGAGACCTTCAGTTCTAGTTGTGAGACTGGCCTTGACTGAGGAGATCTTTTCTCCGACCAGTCACTGTCTTTTCTTTTTCTAAGGTCACAGCCAAGGTTATGTGGCATAGAGCATGGAAATCGAAAGTCTGGACTTGGATGACAGGTTGAGAAGGAATGGGAGTTGGAGTAGTTCCAAGAAGTAGCTACTTGATGCCAATGATGAGCCTCTTGTGGAACTAAATTTCCTATGCATTCCTAGGATTTTCCTATATGATGTGTCTTTTGTGTATAGGCCAGTGCCAGTATATAAAGTGTGTATAGGGGAAGCTGCCTGTGTCGAGTTGCCCCTAAGGTTTGAGGAGAGGTGTGGGATGTTGCAGAAGAGTAGTGTGAAGAGAGAGAGAGAGAGCGCTCGACACCATGTGTGTGTAGTCTTTTCAGCTCTTCTGGCAAATCCTCAGTCACCATATATCAACCTTGATACATCACAAGGACTACAAGACTTCAACTAACTACATGATTACCTAGATATGATTTCAAGCCCCTTCCCTCTTCCTCCCCCTCTCAAACCCAATTTTGTCTCTGATCTTGCATATGAGTAGTACCTGGACTTGTCCTGAATCCATGATCACTATGAAAGAATATTGTGAAAATGTTAAGATAATCTGTTTGCTTGTGGTAATAATATGTCAAGAAGAGTTGAATGATGAATCCATGGCACAAACATCTCTGCCCCTCAACACCCTCTCTTCATGGCCAACATCAGCTATTCTGACACACACACAAAAGTCAAAGTTCGACGACATGAACAAGAAGCTTATTTAATCATTATATTCGGGTACTTTTTCTCATTGCAAGAATTACTTGACAAAGTATAACTGTAGAACAATGCAGGTCCCAATCCATCCCATACTTAAGGACTTAATCATAACGCCTGGGCCATGGTTCGGAGTATCATCCCGCCGTCCGGGGGTATCAGCATTCCCTTTTGCCGCAACCTAGGAAAAATAAAAATAAACATGTCTTTCAGGATACCAAGCGTTGCTTCGTAAGAAATAATAAGAAGATCACGATACTGTCGTGAAGTATGAAATTGGGTAAGCCTCTGGCCCCCAAAAAAGAAATGTTGATGTGCCCTGGTGCGCTCCTCTAACCCCTTCTTCCACTGTTACTGCTTTGCCCATCACGTGTTTTTCTTCCACCTTGATTGCTCGAGTCATGGTTTGTGTGGGCAGACGCCCCCGTTCCATGAAATTGAAGGCGTAGGGTCAGCTCATGAGGTAAACTCCTTCTGCCACTTGACCAAGTCCCGGGTCAGGTGGTCCATCATCTCCATGGCAGAGAGGTCTTTGAAGTCCTTGGGTGCACCAGTCGAACTGCCGGCATCGCCGCTCGTGGCAGTCTGAGACGATGACGACGGCTTCTCGCCTGTGGATGTTGCAGTCTCTGTCACTGATGACGGCGCTGTGTTGTCGCTCGGTCTCCGGCTCTCGTTGTTGGGTGGTGTGATCTCGCCTGCCATCTCGACCTGGGTCCTGGAGATGTAATCGAGCATGGCGTGTGCCTTGCGCCTCAAGTCAGTCATGGATACCTTGGTGTTGAATCCACCTTTGGCCCTCGAGTGCGACTTGGACGAGCCTTCAGATCGGCCATGGTGCGTGTGCCCGCCGTCGTGTCCCTGGACATCGCGGGACTGAGAGCGTTGAGGCGACGTCTCTTCGCGGGCCTCCCTGTCTTTGGTATACTGGTTCCTGCCCTTCTTCTTGGTCCGCTTCGGCTTCAAGGTAGGCGTCACAATCGCGGGAGGAGTGTCGGGAGCTGGTTGAGCCGAGGGAGGAGGTTCTGGCGCTGCTGATTTAGCCTCTGCCTTGCTCTCCGCCACCGCCGCCGCCGCCACCACAGCCCTCTCAGCCGTCGACCGGTGCGCTGCCGTCCGCAGTGCCAAGGGCAGTTCCTCTGAAGGGTCTGAATCTGTATCCACTTGAGCTTCCAGCCCCTTCACAAGAATCGTAGACGCAGGTGTGCTACCATCGGCTCGCCGGCGCTCTGCCCGACCACTGCGCTTCTTGGCCGCCTCTGCCCTCTGGCGCTCGCGCTCCTCTCTTTCTGACTTCTCCTTCTGGGTGCTCTGGGTTCGAGAGAGCCCGTTTCGAGCCTTCTTGGACCCGTTTCTGTGTTGAACGACATCCTCCGAGTCTTCGCCAGCCAACTCCAGATCGTTGTCATGCTCCAGTGGGGAAGGCGATCTGGACTTGGTCCTCTGCCTCTTGGCGCTCTCCGGCTTCCTGTCGAGATGGTCAGCTATGTACGACAAAGTGCCCGGCCGGGGGTGGGAAGCCAACATACTCCTCGCTATCGCTGCGACCTCGCTTTGTGCGCCGCTGACTGCCCTCGCTACTCTCATGGATGGTCTCCTCTTTGCTTGCCTCAATGGCCCGGCGCAGCTCTTCTTCCTCATCGTAAGCCGCATCTCTGCTGTTCATGGTAGACCGCCTCTTGGATGCCTGCGTCAATGAGGACTGGCGGCCGCTCCTGGTCTCTCTAGACTCCTTTGTGTCATGATGTTTGGGTGATCGAGAACGCGTGGTCGACTTTCGGCGGACAAGTGGCAGGTAGGTTGAGTATTTTTGTCTGCGCGCGATCGTGTCAGCATTGTGGTCGGCACAGACGTGAATTGACATTTGGCAAAGAATTGGTTTGGAGGCCATTGAGCAATGGGTAAGAGAGGGAGGGAAGAAAAAAAGAAAAAACGAGAAGAGTAGAGGCCAGGAGAGCGACACGGCGAATGAGAACGCCACGAGAGGAGGGGGGGGAGGGGGCAAAGAGAGGCGAAACTCACCCATTGCTGGCCATGTGTATCCTGTGAAGATCTTTACGACACTCCTCACAGAAGTATTCCTCGGGGCTTGCCTCCTCACTCATGATGCCGACACAGGCACCATGCTGCCAGATCTTGCAGACGTCACATTGTACGAAGAAGCCGGCCACATCGTCTGCAATCTCGGACGGCAGGATGGGCCCGACGTCAATTGAATCTTTTGTATGTTTCTTGTCATCGTGGGTAGGAGGAGCACCTGGATAGTCGTCGAAGCCGCAGATGCAGCGCACGGCCTCGTCGTCCTCCTGGATCTCGTCAGGGTCGCCGCCGGCCATCTCGATGGTGGTGTGATTGGAGGGGGCCCTGTCGCGTCCTTCCTCGCTTTCTTGGGCACGGGTGCGCCGGCGTCGTGTAGGGATGTCGTCTGCGCTGGCGACAGACCCCTCGGGTAGCTCGTCAGAGAGACTGGGTGTAGACTTCTGGGGCGAGGCCGCCTTGTTCAGTGATCTGGTAGCCCGCTCTGGACGACCCGAGAGGCTGGAGGTTGCAGACGAGTGTTGTGATAGGGACGTGGATTGTGACTGAACCGTTCTGGCACGTGAACTTCGTCGTGGTGGAGAGTTTCCTGCCATGTCTCGCCGCGAGGGCAAAGGGGGGCGGGGGAGGGAGGAGGAGGAGGGAGAAGGAGAGGGAGAGAGGGCGGGAGGGGAGGGGGAGGTAAGGATGCGACACGCTAGAAGGCGGCCTTGTTCTCCGTAATATAAGAGCAGCGAGGCGCGTCGACGGGAGGGGGTGGTGGTCAGGTCGTCAGCTCCAGGGGGACTGGGAGCAACAGCAGACGCGAGGGACGGTCGTAGAAGGGGGCGAGGGACGACAGGGCGGGAGGACAGTCGAGGATTTGGTGGGCTGGTTGGGAATTGTCGATTTTAGACCGAGACACGGGAGGATAGGGTGGAGGAGGTTTCGCTGCTCTGGTGCAAGACTGCCTTTTTAAGTCACCATGACGGGATATCGCTTTGACAAAGACTAAAATAAAGTCAACTGAGGTAACAACTGAACAAGAGGAACACGTCGATCGAGAGGGGAGTAGAGTTGCAGTGGCGCGACTTGTTGTGTAAGAAGTAGAAGGGCGGACAAGTGGGAAAATCAAAGGTCAGAGCCAAAAACTAATGCTTCTTTTGCCTGCTTAGCAACAACCGGCGGAGAGCAGCTTTCAGGTTGCATCGGGGCTCAATCCAATGTGCCGGGTAGCAAAAAGAAGTGGAGGACCCTCCAAGCAAGAACAGGGATGGTTTGATTCACTGCACTCACTGCACAGTAGCAGATGGGGTGAAGAGTGAAAGAAGCACAAGGGTAAGTAGTTAGTTAGTCAGTTGGTTAGTATGTACTGTGTAAAACTACCTACCATAGTATCCAAGTAAGATGAGGGGGTAGGGAGGGGAGAGGGGAGAAGGGGGGGGGGCAAAGAGAAGAGGGGAGGGGTTCAGCCAGCCATAGCCGCAGACAGACTTGCTTGCTTGTTGCTTGCTGCCCACTGAGGCCTGCCCATTCTGGCCACTGTACCAGGCTCTTCCAGTGTGCTGGGTGGGAAGGGGGGGACGGGTTGCGGGAAGGCCACAGGTGATAGGGATGAACTTGTAAGTTGGCGGAGCTCAGGGGTGACTCTGGAAGTATCTTCTTAGCAGGGCTGCCCAACAGTGTTTTTGTTCCGCCCCCCGGAGCTGGCAGCCCAGCATGGGCACTGGCACAACCAGCACAGGAGACGGGACATCTCGTTGAGATTGACATTGTGATGTAAAGAGGGAGAGGAGTGAAGATCTTATCAGCGCATGTCTGATATGACTTGTGCAGATCTGTCTTGATGACTCGATGCTGAATCTTGGGGGGGGGGTGTATGTTGTATTGATGAGATCAGAGGCTTGGGAGGTTGATGAATGCTTTCCAAAGTCAAGAGGGAAGAAGAAGGAATGGGCAAAAGACAAGCTGGGACTTGGGGCTGGTATGGGAAATCCGGCCGAGTTCTCCAAACATATTCTAGCCCCAGTGAAGGGAGGGAGTCAAGGATGATGATGACAAAATTGAGGGGCCAGCTGTAAGAGGGCTGCCGGAGCCCCAGCAACACTGGACACAAGATTTAAGCAGTGGGTGATAGGGTTTATTTTAGCATCCTCTAGCAGGACTGGATGGATGGATGTACTCTTTTGTAGATGGTTGCTAGACCTTGACTGCACCGTAGTATGAAATTATTGACAAAGAAAGAGACACAAAGCTATTGTATCATTTGTTATGGTGCCTGCTTAAGAAAGACACAAGAGATATACTCTTTTCCTTTCCTGCTGCAGCAACCCATTCTTCCCTCCTGCTTCTTCTACTTGTACTACATAGTACTGGTGGGGTTGGGAAAGACCCGGTGCAGGCCCAGGGCCCGAGTCTGGATTCACAAATTCCCATCATGACCACCTGCACCCACTGCCCCATCTGCTGTGCTTATGTAACCGCACGCATCTAGGGTCCCCCCCCCCCCATTTACCCTTGAGCCGTTATTTCGTGTGTGTAGTGTGTGTGTACTGTGTAGCGCACCCTGCCTGACCAAGCACTTGGGAACCACTTACCGATTTCCTTACTCGACGACACTACCACTTTCACCACTCCCATCTCTACCATCACCACCTCCTCTCCCTCCACTGACGACCTGATGCCTTTGTGATTCTGATACCCAGAAGGACTACCCCTCTCCCAGATCTCTGACAGCAATCCAACAATATTGCAGCCTCCTGAGGACTCCAATCTTGGGGCCTCTGCAGCCTCTGGTTCTTGCCCTGCAGAGCACACTGCTTCTTTCCACCAGCAGAAGCGGATCCTCCTCGAAGCAGAGGTCGAGTACAACAAAGGTCAGTCGGATCCTTTCTTATTGTCCTCAACACACCTGTGTCTGCCTTCCCAGATGCCTGAAGATGTTTTCCTGCCCTTCTGTGTTTCCCACAAGCCAATGCCCATGGTCGGGGGCGCCAGTGACTCTTTCCCTGGGACAATTCTGAATGCTGCTCTCTGGCCTGGGCAGGGCAGGAGGGGGAGGGGCAACCTGGAGCTCTCCCCTACTCCCTTCCTCGCGCTTGTCAACCACGGGCGCACTTGCTTCCCCTTGGTCGCAGCAGGTGATGAACCACCTGCCTTTCAGGAGGATTGTTCTGACCTTCCTTCTCAGACAGACCTGCTCCTGCCCATCTGCAACGTCAACCTTCCTCCCTTCCTTCTGGGCGGCTGCCCATGGTCCTGCCCCTCATCCCCTCCAAGACCACCTCCCCATCGACAACACTTTCAACACATCAACACACATCAACACCACACACATACACACAGCAGTCCATCCTGCTTTGACCACCTACGTCAATCAGCATTGCAATCCCAAGGTGCTGTTGAGGGGAGCAGGAGGGGACAGCAGTCCTGTATACCATCACTCACTCTGGATCTTGATGTGTTGGGGTGTGCTGGGAGCAGACTTGTAGCCTCGAAAGCTGTGCTGAGGCTGTAACAGGTCAGTATACACCATCACTTTGTTGTTGTCGTTAATGCCCCCAGACATTTCCGTGGCAACTATCTTCTGTCAGCTTGCACAACACCGCAGCCATTTATTGTCACCTTGCATGTACTGTACCGTACCGTGGCAATCTGCCATCCATCTGCTGCTCCCACTCCCTCCAGTCACTGCCTTTTGCCCTTGATCCTACCCATCTTCACCTTCACCTTCACCTTCACCTCCTCCACCACACCAGCACTGCCCTTCTTCGCATATGCGACGGCAAAGATGGCTCCTACCACGTGAGAAGTTGGATATGGCAGTGCAGTCATCATCATCTGAGGTCCATCAGCAGCAATCCTCAATCTCTGGGGCACCCCAAAACATTGGGCTTGTCTTCTGTGCACTTGCCTCACTATTCCTCATACTTGGGTATGGGCTAACCTTGTGTGGTTGTGTCTCTGGACGGGCAGGCCACGACGAAGACATGGCCCCGGACCGTGTCACCACCGCCTCCGCAAGCAACGAAAACGAGCACCCAGACCGTCCCATTCGCCCGCTGCCTAAACGTCGTCTGCGCGAGCGACTGTCTCCTGAGGTTGCCGATTCGATCCAATACCCGCCCGCCCCCCAGTCGGCGTCCGCCCTGTTCTCGTACCCATGCAGTCTGAAGGGAACCATCCAGGAGGAGTCGTCGTCGAGCTCTGGTAGGGAGTCTGAGCTGACGGGCCGCCAGGGCTCTCGCAGACATGGTCCCTCGACCGAGGGAGACTCGGATGGCACGCCGCCGAGACGCACTGTGGTGCCCCGCCCTCCGACTGAGTCCTTGGGCCGTCCTGTTCGCCTGCTGCAGCGGCCAGAGCCGGCCAGACAGGCTCACTCGCCACAGCCTCCCCCCTCGGCTACCTCCTCTGCAGATGGATACGAATCCTTTGAGAACACTAACAATAAGAAGAGGAAGATACCCACTGCTGGAGAGATGCTGGGTGCACATGGCTTGGGCGACCATGGCCTGAATGATGCTCACTCTATCCCGGGAGGCTCAGCAGTCACCCAGGACAAGTCTGGCGAGAATGGAAGCTCGGCTTCTGCACTCCATCATTCGTCTGGGAGCTCAATGCTGTCGGGCCAGAACATATCTGGACCAGGTCGAGGTCGATTTGGAAGGGTGAGAAGTGGTAGAACCCCATTGCAGGCCCTTTCAGAGGTTAGTGGCAACTGGTTGGGACGAGGTTCCAAGACTCGCTCCTCAAATTGGTCTCCTCAGCCAGGTAAGTCAGGATCACACTTTCCTCCCCTGAAACGACATGACCCTCCTTCCTCCTCCTTCCCCCTCAACCCCCCTCTCTTTGTGTCGTCTTAGGCAGGAGCTCACTTGACCTTTCCTCCCTGGAGGACGACGAGCTGTGCTTTCCCTCTCTTTGTTCCCCCTTCTCCCCTTCTCCTTCCCTCTCTTTCCTCTCTTCCTCTCTTTTCTTCCCTCTCCACCCCTCCTTTCCCTTTTTTTCCCCCCAGGGAACAAATTCTTCGTGGGATTTTCTTGTGGGAATCCACACTGACAAAGTTTCTGTACTCAAGCACAAAGCACCGGCATCATTTCTAGCGCGATCGCCAACGCAGAGAAGCTCGTCGCCCCAGGAGGGCAGGAGAACCCCACCAGCCTCCTGCAGCAGCAGTCAGCTGCCAAAGCTACGCCCTCGTCCACCCAGTTCACCTTTACCTGCGATTCCCAAGTTCCTGGATCTTCTCTGTCGTGGCCTGGAGTTGGCCCCAAGGTGTCTTCGTCTGCGTCTGCTGAGTACGACCAACCACCAGTGCGAAGCTACCCGCACCCCCGTCCCACCCCGTCCCACCAGAAGACGGTCTCAAGTGCCTCAGCTGGTTCAGCGGGCTCCTCTCAAGAAGAACCCACCTCCGACTGCAGCATGGAGGGTCAGGCGTCCGAGTCCGCCACCCAGGAGCGGAAGCAGCGACGTCGTTCCGACCGAGACCTGCAGCAGCAGGCTCGCAAGCGTCGCGAGGAGACGGCTCGTCAGAACGTCCTCCACGGTCACAAGCACGACGAGGACGACTGGATCTGCGAGTTTTGCGAGTACGAGCTCATCTTCGGCTATCCACCATATGCGCTCATTCGCCAGTACGAGATCAAGGAACGAAAGGCTCGCCAGCAGGAGGAAGAGCGACGTCGCGTCTGGGAGAAGGCCAAGGCTAGAAGCCGCAAGGGCAAGAAGACCAAGGCGCCGTCCAAGGCCCAGGCCAACAACAATAACAACTTGCAGAACCAGGCGAACGACGCGCACCAGGCACCCCCTACAGTGACCACTCACACCCAGGGCGCCCACAACGAGGCTTTCGACGATGATGACGAGTACGAGGCGGAGGGAAACTACGAGCTTGACTCCCAGCCCACGATGGTCAAATCGGCCGAGAAGAATCATGCAGCTGTACCAGGCCGTGCCACTGGCCCAGGTCGCGCCACCGGCCCCGGCCCCTCGACTGGCCCCGGCCGTGCCGCTGGCCCCGGCCCCTCGACTGGTCCCGGCCGTACCACCGGCCCAGGCCGTGCCACTGGTCCAGGCCGTACCACTGGTCCAGGCCGTAAGTCCAACGGTGGCACCAAAGGCGGTCGAGCTTCCGGAGCCCGAGTTACCGGTGTGGAGGCGGGCAATGGCAAAGGCTAGCATGCTTCTGCCTATGATTTTGGACCTGCCAGTGGCCCTTTTGGAGGCCCCTGGTGGATGGATGGTTCGTTGAGACTTGGGACAACCATCAGCGCGAGGAGTTATCGGTTACAGCGGACCGCGCGCACGACACATGCGACGACACGCTGGGACTATGGGACACCCATCGGCGCGAGGAGTATCGGTTACAGCGGACTGCGCGCATCGACACATGCGACGACACGCTGGGACTATGGAGTTTGCGTTGCCTTTTTCCTATCCTATCCTCATCTCTCGTCAATCAACACGCGATTCTTAAAATGTGCCCATCTCTCAATGAAAAATGACAAATTATGTAATAATGACGTAGGGTCTGTGGTCCCCTGGCCAGAGGTGAGCTTCTCGGAAATCGTCACCTCTAGCTAGAGCGTTGAAAAGGTGATATTCCTCCCGAGATTTACAATAGCTCTTTTTTAGGTATAGCACCAGCTTGTATTACTGGAGCATTCTGCTCAACACCCAAAGCTTTGCCGGGGGACTACCGATCTTTAAGCAGTGAGTGGATCTGCGGTTTTAGATCTTCCTCTCTCTCTCTCTGTCTCTCTCTCGCTCGCTCCCATGCAGGTGGTACCTGTAGCAAGTGGAGATTTAACTTTTTGCCTAGTCTTTCCGGATGGATTTGCCATGGCAGATGGGGTACGACGTCGTACAGTATGTAGTACTTGTGTACTAACGGGATGGATCTAGAATCGATTGATCTCCTCTTGGCCGTGTGTGTGTGTGTGTGTCTCTCTCTCTCTCTCTCTCCCTCTCTACATTGGGATAGGCATCTGCCGTGCGCGGACCGGATTGGGAAGCCCTCCAGCTTGCCTGGTTCGAAAGAAAAAAGAATGACGGGGAACGAGGATTGAGGAGGAAGGGTTGACAACAAGGGATCCTCATCCTCCCCCATTAGGTGTTCTTGCAGCGGCACGGCCGTGAGAAGTGGGCATTGGCTTCCCTTCCTCACCCCCCCCCCCTCCCCTTGTTCCTCACAAACTGGGTCTATGGTGGATGGGCCTGGGCGTGTTCCGTACTTGGCTCCTGTTACTATGATTCTATGGTACACTACTATGTAGTAGTACATATAAGATGGTACTACGTAGGGTATAGTAGTACCTAATAAATCATTGACGGGCGGGATCCTCTTCACCCGGTGCGCCGTCTTCCCCCCCCCCCCAAAATAAATCAAACCAACCTGATCCAGAGAACCCTCCCATCATCGTCATCATCGGTCCTTGTCTCTTTGTTGTCTTGGGCTGCCGAAAACACTTGCTCTCTAAAAATTAGTTCCCTTGATACAACATTCCTCTTCCCTCCTCTCCTCATACGAGAAATCCTCTCTCCCTCTCTCTCTTCATTTCCATCTTCATTGTCCATCATGCGACACACCATCCGGTAGCACGCATCAGACAATGTTTGGGTCCAGAAAGCATCGCCCGCCTAATCCGGTATGCCCTCTCTCTCTCTCTCTTTCTCTCTCTCTCGCCGGAACCAGGACGGACTTCTTCTTCTCCTCCTCCATCACTCAACAGACGAAGACGACATGCCCTTCCATCCCTTCTTTACACGCCCAACCTCCCTCCGCCATGATCTACAACCACATGTCCTTTGTCTTTTCTTTTTTTCTTTCTTTCTTTCATACTGCTGATGCCTTTCTCTGACTGACACACTTTTTTCTTTCTGTACACAGTCGCTCCATGCCTCCTCCTCCCCTGCTACTGCTGCCACCAACCCGTCCGCGGCATCGGCTGCCCTCTCCGCTTTCAACGGTACCCGTCGCGAGTCCAGCAGCTCGACCCTCAGCGCCGCCGCCGCAGCAGCCGCCCTCAGGGCGCGGCCTATGACCCCGACCAACGTCGCAGACGTCCAGACGAAGCGCACCCACCGCCGCAGCGCGTCCCAGTCCTCCTCCTCGGGCAGCCGCCAGACCACACCACTACCACCGTCCTCCCGATCCTCCCTGGGCCTCCGGAGGCAGTCTAGCTCTGGGTCCATGACCGAGCGGACCTTTCGCCGCTCGCCGTCGCCAGGAAACACCGCCCACCTCCACCACCACCAGAGGTCTTTGAGCAGCGGAGGCACGCCCCGCAACCCGTACCAGATCGAGATGGAGAGACCACCTCCCGTGCCGGCGATCCCGGAGAGCGTGAACATGACGGCGGCGCGGACGAGGGAGGGCCCGCCCTTGCCCAAGAGCTTGGGATTCGTGAGCACACCGGTCAGGACGGCGTCGCAGAAGATGGCGGCCGCTGTTAGTGGTGCTGGTGGAGGTCAGGACAGAGAGTCATCAGGGTCGTGGTACGGCGCCGCGAGAGTCGGAGATCTGGGTAACGTGAGGACCTCGGACGCGGTCATGTCGTCACCACCACCACCTCCACCACCAGCAGCGGCAGCAGGGCAACCCAAGAAGCAGGTTTATACACAGCAGCCACAGACACAGACACAACCGAACCCTTGGATGGTGCAGGTGCAGCAGCAGCAGCAGCAGCAGCAGCAGGAGATGATCAATGAGGGGCGCCCTGAGAGCCGACAGTCCACCAACTTCTCCTACCCAGCCCGCATCCGCGTCGCCTCGCCCACCCCCGCTGCCGTCGCCGCTGCCGTACAGTCGTCCCCCCCGCAGGCGAAGCCCAGGAAGAGGGCTTCCACCATGTCCCCCCAGCGAGGCGGTTCCGCCAGGTCGACAAACCGTCCGTCATCTGCTACCGCATCCGACCAACAGACGCTCGTCTACGACCCCAATTCTAGGAGAATGGTGCCGCGGGCCGAATTGTTGGCGATTGAGCAGCAGCAGCAGCAGCAGCAGCAACAGCAGCGGGCGCAGGCGCAGGCGCAGGCGCAGGCCAGCAAGCCCAAGAAAAAGTCCGTGCTGAGCAGAGCCGGATCACATCTTGCGAGGGGCACCGTGGGGCGGACCCGCGGCACCGCTGTTGTCGACGGAGGCGTGCCCAACGAGGCACAGATGGCCGCCGCCGCCAGCCTGCGGTCACATCGAGAGGACGAGGGGGAGAGGCAACAACAGCATCAACATCAGCAGCAGCAGCATTACGTCTACCAGGGCGGCGAAGAGGATCCAGAAGGTGTGGTGGAGGGGGAGGAGGAGGAGGGGCACTACGTCTACGAACAACCCGCCCTCGAGGCCGTCCCTGAACCGCCGAGGCTGGAGATGGAAAGGATGATAGCAGAAGAGCCTCGCATCCGTCATACCGAGATCTCCATGTCCCCTGCGTCCAATGCGCCCGAGGTATTCCCGTCTCCGCTCCCCGAGATGCTTGAAGGCGGCGGTCTGCATAGGCGACCGTCGGTGGTGCGCGAGGAAGACGAAGAGGAGGAACAAGGGGAAGAGGCAGAGCCTGATTCAGACGCCGAGCTTGAGGCACCCTTTGCGATGCAGCCGACTGTCGCAGCTGCGGCTGCTCTGGATGCTGTCCCTGTGAGGCATAGTGTCTATACCCACGGCGTCCCATCTCCACCGCATAGCGAGAACACAGACGACAAGGCTGTCGATGTGCCGCCGCCGCCGCCGCCCACAGCTCCTGTTGAGCTCGCAGCAGCCCCGACCACAAGTACAACACCGCAAGAAGCCAATGCTCTTACTAGTATGGTGCAGGAGAGGCTGCCTCAGCAGCAGCAGCAGCAGCAGCAGCAGCAACAACAACAACAACAACAACATATCGACCCTCGAGGCACAGAGGCCCTCCGCCGCGAGTCCCGCCGCACGCAGTCCAACAGCCCCGTGCGCACTGCCCGTTTCGGCCCCGTCCAGGACACGCTGGTGGTCAAACACGAACCACCAGCGAGGTCCCTCTCGCCTCGCAAGTCCGTTCTGAAGCGCAGCCCTTCGCGGGGTGCGTCTCCTCCAGGTGAGACGTCTTCAGACACATCCACCGTCGACGCAACGGCACAGCAAGAGGTGGCGCCCCCTCCGCAGCGGAAGAAGTCTGTCCGCGTCAGCTTCGACGACGAGAACACCGTCGTGGTCGGCGAGGCTGCCGGCGGTGGCGGCACGGACAGCCCTGTGCCACCGAGCCCACAAGCACAACAAGCAGCGGCCGTGGGCTCCTCCACCAACAATAGGCGGCCGTGGTACAACACACTTGGGATAGGCAAGAAGAAGGATGCAGCAGCAGCACCTCTCGAGGACGACGAGGTGATGAAACCACGCCCTGCACTGCCCAGCTTCGGCAGCATCAGGGGCCGGAAGCATTCTCCCAGGCCGACGGAGGAGCGTCCCCTCGTCAGGCCTCAGGAGCCCCTTCTGGAGGCATCCGAGCCGTCGACTCCAGACCTCGAGGGAAAACCCTCTACCTCCCCAACACCACCTGGCCAGTCCAGCGATCACGCCCTGGGCGGGCTCATCATGCAGCAGGAGCAAGGTGGACCAAGGAACGGCGCCAACATATCCAAAGTGCGCGAGCCGCTGCCACCCGTGGTCACGTCTATCGAGGGCGACGGGTACGCAGACACGACGGACAGCTCAGACGACGACGATGCCGCGCTGCTGGCTGACACGCCCAGGCTCGGGGCTGAGGAGAGCCACATCAGCCAGGCGTCGACTGTGGTGGCTCCAGCGGTGTCCGACCTCCTCCCTTCAGAAAAGCCCAATGGGTCTGCAGCACCTGTTGTGGCAGCAGCAGAAGGCATGGGCGCAGTTGTGGATGTCAAGGACTTTGGTAGCCGCGATACGGTGCCCGCAACGAAGAATGCAGCAGCACTACCACCGACCATCTCGATCACGCAGCCAAGTCCTGGCCCCGAACAGGAACAGCAGGGGGAGCAGCAGCAGCAGCAGGGACGTGCGTCCTATATCATTCATCTCCCAGGCGAGTTCCCAGAGACGGAGACGGAGACGACCGATGATGAGCACGCCCCGGCTAGGGCGGCGGCATTTGAGCCTGTCACGCAGGCAGAGGACGCCACGGCAACATCGCACACGCCCAGTACGGTCCTGGCAACCCACCAGCCAGCCCTTCCTGACCACCACGAGCCCGTCTACGGTGATGACGAGGAGTCGTCTGACGGAAACAGTGTCTACAGCGATGCCTATGAAGACCTCTCTGACGTCGAAGGCGATGGGTTCCAGTCGCTCGCCGCCGTCGTGGATAGCCCCGTCTCCGTCGTCCAGACGCCACCACCGTCTCGCGGCAACCTAACAGACAAGGCACAGAGACAGACGCAGACGCAGCGCGATGACGTCGACATCGACACCACACCGACACGGCAACCGCGAGGGCCTGGTCTACCGACGGTCATGGAGCCAGACGGTGACAACGACGACCCGTGGGCGGCAGCCAAGGCCTACTGGAGGAGCCTGTCCGCTGACAAGCGGGCGCGGCTGGAGAAGGAAGCTGTTGAGGAGGCCGGCATCGAGGGCGACCTCGAGGGGGAAGTGCAGAAACAACATGCGGCGGCGGCAAAGAAGCCTCGGCGCAAAAAATCGACAGAGCAGACGATGGCTGAGAAGAAGGCCCTCCTCGACCAGCAGAAGAAGGCGGAGACGGAGGCGGAGGCGGAGGCGGCGGCGGTGGCAGGCGTGCAGGTGAGCTCAGACCGGACGTACATGATCAAGCCTGGGACCAAGATGGGACCAGCAGAAGATTATGTGGTGGTGGGGAACGAGAAGAAGAAGAAGAAGAAGCAGCAACCAGACGCACGAGCCCAGCAGCGCCAACAGCCGGCGCCTGTCGTCAAGGCAGATGGAGGGACGCGTCTACGAAAATCGATGCGTTCTGCGGAAACGAAACCATCACAGCCGACTGCCGAGGGAGGTGCACACATGCGCAAGTCTATGAGATCTGGTGCGCCAGAGCAGCCGCAGAGGCCCATGTCGTACCAGCCAACCACGAGCTCGGCTCCCCAAACTACCCCTACTACTACTACTACCAGCAAGCATACGCGTACCATGTCTGAGAACGACAGCGCCATACAACACCAGCAGCTGGGCCTGCGCCGCCGCGGGTCGGACTCGAGCACGAGCAGCTTTAAGCGCGCACGCCCCGCCAGCGCAGGGTTCGGCTTCAGCCGCAAGACGATGCGCAGTGCAGGCGCCGATCCTTTTACAGCGGACGGACAGCCCCACCATGCCGGCGCCAGCAGCAGCCGGCTCTCGATGACGGGCGCATCGCCGCCGGTCAGCATGGGAACACGGATGCGCACGACGCTGCGTGGGGACGCCGCCGCCGCCGCCACCTCCTCCTCCTCCCACAACAGGCGGGGCTCGGACGACTCTGGTGGGCGGGGGACTGCAACAAATTACCTACGCTTCGCGGGTCACTTTGGCCGGGCGTCAGCCGAGAGGAAGAGGGGTGGTGGCGCCGTGCGGAGGTCGAGGTTTGGCGATGATTCTAGCGACGACGACGACGACGACGAGGGCGTCCCACGTCGGCGACACGTGAGCCGGTTTGATGACTCGAGCGATGAAGAAGACGGTCGGGTCGTGGTCGCCGCCGGCGCCGCCGGCGCCGAGCCTCTATCACGCCTGACAGGCGGTATTCCCAAGACGATGCGAGCACGCAGAGACGAGGCACCGAGCCCACCGCTGCCGGAAGAGGAAGAGCTGTCTGGTGACGAGGTCGTCTGTCAAGATGGGGAGCAGGGCGAGCAGCAGGCGACGGCGACAGCGACAGCAATAGCAACAACAGACGCCGCCAGACGGAGCCAGTCTGGTCGTGGCGCCGCCGGTGCGGGACGGCCGTCTTCGAGGCGGAGCGGATTTATGTCCTCGGTGCTCCGGCGCAACAAGAAACACGACGGTGGCGGCAGGGGCAAGATCTCCCGCCCCGGGCTGACGGACAGTGCAGCACGGCGTGACACGGGCCTGGAGAGGACACCTGAAGAGCTCACGTCGCTGCGCTCTCAAGGCGCGCAAGACAAGGGGGCGGTGGGAGCAGGAGGGTGGCCGCTAAGCAACGACGGAGCCCAGGTGCCAGACAATGAAGCAGAGGATGATCATGACCACGATCACGACCACGATTCGGAGGACGCCCAAGATCATAACGTGCAGGCCGAAGACGGAGACGATGATGTGAGCGCGCCCAGGTACGCCAAGTCACTGTCGGCACTGCCGCGGCCTGGGTTCAAGATGAGGAGGCAGTCTACGAACACCACGGCCAGGTCGGAGGGCGCCGACGGCATGAGCGGTGCGGAGGGGGCAAGGGGCAAGAAGAAGAAGTTTGGGGCACTGAGGAGGATGTTCAAGCTCGACGAGTAGGAGGCATCACGCGAGGAACACGAACCCTCATCACCACCGCCTCCGCGCCCCCAGACCTGGTGCCTCCTCCCCATCTTCTTCTCGATACGGATAGGCTGCGAGGTCTTGGTCAGGTATGAGGACGACCTGAGGAGGTTTTCTTGTTGGTTGTGAAAGACGAGGGGGGGGGGGGTTGGACTGGGTGGATGATGATTATTACGACATGAGGGGGTCTTTATGGACTCTCATACAAGATGCGCGCGCGCGCACACACACACACACATTCTCTCTGTCTCTCTCTCTTTCTTTAATTTTTTACTTTCTCATCTGTCATGGAATATATATATATATCTATATATCTCTATACCTCGGGGGACAAACATGTATCGGTATTGATATAAATGGCTGAGGCGGGAGGTTCGGGGATAAAACACTGGACGCGGTTTGGTTTTTTGGTGGTTTTTATTATTATTACCCTTCCTTCTTATAGGATACCCGGGGTCAGCTGCCTCACGATACCAATCAGGGCGGAATGGAGGACGGGTGTTCTCAGTTCCTGATGATGGTTTTGGAGCAGGGCACATTTCCTTATTTTTTTTTATTTTTTTGGTCCTTCCCCTTTTTCTATACACGGGATACGATAGACAACAGAACATGCTGGCACGAGATAAATTATATACGTAATGTATTAGGAATGGACGTGGATAGGCTGTGTGTGATGGTATATGGTGAAAAATGATTCGAGTGCAGGCATAGATTAGCATCCCATTTGAATGTGCAGAGGTCGCCAGGAACTGCGTAATGATGATGCCCTTTCCTCTCACACCACAAGAGGGGACAGCAGAGCTGGGGGTCTGAAATCATCGGGCCAGATGATCAGAAGAACACGTCAAGTTATCAAATCTCACGATACTTTTTTTTCTTCTTTCTTTTCCCTCACCTTCTTTTTTGCCCTTCCCAAGCCACAATCTCACCGACGGGTATCTGTCGCCCTCGTCATGTGAGCCCCCCCCCAACAACTCAAAACCCACGCACCCACGCATCCATGCACGGCACACATAGCTTCGAGACCGACCGAAGCCCGCCCCTTGCCCTCCCCCCCTCTTTCTTCTTCATTGGGCTGCGTGTGTGTGTGCGTGCGTGTGTGTGGCCACGAGCGAGCCCGGCCGTCTCGGGGTCGACCTTGGCGCAGCAGTGCAACAGAAGCTATGCTGCAGGCCCCCGTCCTTCGGAAACTTTGTTCCCCCCATGTATATTATGTACATACATACATACATACTTCTTAGTGTGCAATGCTGCAGAAGCAATGGGGGGACTCCACTGGCGTGCGTTGCCTGCATGGCTGGCAGCCGAGAGATCCATCCCCATGCAATACGACGAAAAGCAGAGCAGGGGGGGGGCTTGTGGAAAAGAACAGAGAATTGGGGCTGAGGGGGGGGGGGTCTCACCTACTATGGTAGGTCTTCTTTTTTTCTTTTTTTCTTTTTTCTTTTGGAATTTATTTTCATTGGATTGGCTTTTTTCTCTTCTTATTTCTTCCCCCCCCCCTTCTCTCTCCCTATTTACCTAGTGCCCCTTCTTCTTCCCCAATTATACTGTCAGACCTGTTTAGCTGCTACGTAAGTGGCCAATGTGGGGGAGGGGGGGCACATGGATCTGCGCAGGGCGATGTCAAAGGCGTTGGACGGGGGGGCGGGGAGGGGGAGGGGTGTGTGTGTTTCTTTCTTTCTTTTTATAATACTTTACCTACATAGTAGACCATCATCATCTGGGCAGGGTAGTTAGATGACAAAAGGGAGGAAGAAAAGGAAGAGAGAAAACAAGAAAGAAGGGGGGGAGGGGGAAAAGAAAGATAATCCGTAGATGCTCTCTGTAAGTGGTGGGAGTGAGAAAACCCCCTCCCCCCACCCCCATCCAAATCCATCCAATATCGTGACCTTAGCTTTACTAAGTTTCCAAGGGCGCCTCCGAGTCCCATTTTCATCCTTCCTTCCTTCATCACCAGACTCAAATAACCCACGCCACTCACACTTGTAGGCCAGGACTACAGACACCCTCGTCTATGCCCAATTCTCCTCCTTGTCCTCCACATCACACTTCTAGAACAGTCCTCTCTCCCTTTCCCCACCAGAGAGTCATCATCCCTAGAGGGGTTTTTATATAAATATAAAAGAAAATAAAATGTAAAATCACAAAGGCCTTTCATTTACTGGGACAGAATACTTGACTTGCCACCATTGAATACTACCACCATCATCTTCAACCCCCCCCTCTCTCTCATCAGTGCCACCAAGACATCCACAAGTGTGTCTCTCTATCTATTGAGTTTCACATCACATTGCATCCAATCCTGCTGCTGAATCACTCTGTCACGTGAAGTTTGCTGCTGTCCATCCTATCACTTCGCAGACACACACACACAAGTTCACACACAAGTTCACACACCAGGTCGACAGAGGCCGCCCCCTCCATCCAGTCTCACTTCAACCCGACGCCTTTTTGTCTCTGAACCCTTACTTTCAGCTCAGCCTTTTCACTCACTCCCCCCCTTCCCCCTCCCCCCTACCTTTCTTCCTACCTTGCTGCTGCTACCCATCGAAGTCGAGTCAATTCGATTGGATTCGATTCGATTCGACGTGCAGCCTTTCTCCCTACCAGCTAACTTCAACCTCACAACAACGACGACGACAACAACAACAACAACAAACATCGACAACCACCCACCCACAGACAAGATGTCTATCCACCGCACTGCTGCTGCTGCGCTGAGGACCATCAGCCGTCGTTCCACAACCTCCTCTTCCTCCTCCTCCTCGTCCTCCCTTGGCCGCCCTACTACAATCCTCGCCAGCCCTTCTGCTACTACCTCTGCTGCTGCTGCTGCTGCTGCTGCCAGCAACAACAAGTTCTCCACCACCACCCGCGTCAGGGCCTCCAACAACAAGGACCGTGGTGAGCCCGCGCACGCCGGCTCCTTTGCGCGTACTGATGACAGTATCACCGTCGAGTACCCCGAGGAGCACGAGCTGCCGAGCTCTGTCCCCATCACCGGCGCCGGTCGCCGCCCCACCCTTGCCACCTTCTCGCTCGAGGGCAAGGTTGGCGTCGTCACTGGTGGCGCGAGGGGCCTTGGGCTCGTCATGGGCCAGGGCATGGTCGTGAGCGGGGCTGACCTGGCCATCGTGGACCTGAACAGTACGTTTTTCCCTTTCTCTTTTTGTCTCGATTCCCGTGTTTCTTCAGGAGGGCAAGATGAGCTAACAAAAGTGGCCTTCAGAGGAAGAGGCCGAGATTCAGGCCAAGGCCATCATGGATCAGGTCAAGAAGGACAATCCCAAGGCCAAGAAGTATGTTTCCCCCCAACCCCGGCTACAACAACACCAGCAGCAACCCAGGAGGTCAACATGGCTGACACGGGACCCAAAAACTCCCCTTCTTCTTTTTCTTCCTGCTGCTCTAGATCTCCCAACGTGACGGCACACTACGCCGACGTCAGCGATCCAGAGAGCGTCAACGCCTGCATCGCCGAGATCCTCGCCGCCCACGGCCAGATCGACAACCTCGTCACCTCGGCCGGCTTCACCGAGAACTTCCAGGCCACCGACTACCCCATCGAGCGCATGCGTAAGCTCTTCTCCGTCAACTTCGACGGCACCTACCTGTTCGCCACCGCCGTCGCCCGCCACCTCATGGAGCGTCATGCCGAGGGCAGCATGGTCTTTATCGGCTCCATGAGCGGTGCCATCGTCAACGTGCCCCAGCCCCAGGCGTGAGTCCTTTTTCCTTTTGTGTTGTACCTTCTTCTTCTTCTTCTCCTCCTCCTCCTCCTTATACTAATCATCTTCCTCCCCTTCTCCAGACCCTACAACAGCGCCAAGGCGGCCGTCCGTCACCTCGCCGCCTCCCTGGCCGTCGAGTGGGCTCACGCCGGCATTCGCGTCAACTGCATCTCGCCTGGCTACATGCTCACAGCCCTGTAAGCTCCTCTCCTCCCGCCTTACCTGGAAGCTCCCCAGAGAAAGAACCACACCTGTGTGATTTTGTTTTTTTGCTGACCCCAAGGGCCATCATTTTATTACAGGACGGAGAAGATTCTCAACGACAACCCCGACCTCAAGAAGCAGTGGACCTCGCTCATCCCCCAGGGCAAGATGGGCCGTCCCGAGGACCTCATGGGCCCCGTCACCTTCCTGCTGTCCGACGCCGCTCGCTACGTCACTGGCGCCGACCTGCGTGTTGATGGTGGCTATACTGTCACCTAAAGCCGTCGAGGCACCGAAATCGTCCGCCCTTTCTTCTTCCTCATCTGTCAAGAAACCCCTAACCCCCCCCAAAAGAGGGAAGAGGAGGTGGGCTGGACGGTAACAATGCCTCTCCGTCGTTACTATTTCTGGTTTGGTTTTTTTTCCCCTCCTCCTTTTCTTTTTTTTCCTTTTAAAAGGATTTATTCCGGAGATCTGGTCGGTTTTCGCAATAAAATGGCACACGGCGTGGTGTTTGGTATAAGGGAACGGAAAATGGGTTGGACTGTTTCTTTCCTTTTTTTTTCTTTTCCTTTCTCAATCTTACGGGTCATGGACGGGGCGGGAGGGGAAAAAAAAAATTAGCTAGCATGTGGTTCATGCAGTCAGTCTATGGACATCATAATGCTAATCCGTTCGTCACTCTTGATCATGATCAGATCGATGCTGTGGGTTCCAGGCTTGGGAGCAGGACCTCTTGTCTGGCTTTCTACTCTCAAGTTCGAGTCGAGGCGCCAGAAAATGGTTGAGTATAGGTGTAAGTATTAAAGTGAGAATCCTCGCAAACGATACACAAGAACAAGGCAATCATTACATATACAACCTTGTGGTCCGGTCCCCTTTCTTTGCCTTTGGGCCACACATAGCATTAGTATCATCATGACGAAGGCCTCTCAGCAGCGGGAAACATGCCTATGATGGTAGAAGAGAGAGAGAGAGCACGGAGCGTAGTTTTTTATCTACACGATACACCACCGAGAGCTTTACCGTCATTGGTAACGAGAATATGCTGTTCTGCTTGGGAAAAATTGAGTGTGATACACATCATCATTATCATCAGCTTGACCTTGGACTTCCTCCCTTGAACTTACACATGATATCGTTATCATGACTGACGCCCCCAAGATATCTCTGCTACAATACTCACTCATAGAAAGGAGGCGCATATAGACGGCCTAGTTCACACCTCTCCATTCTCCAGAGACTTCCTCCACCCTTCTTCCCTCGCCATAATCTACTTACATCCGCCAGGTGGCCCCTTGACCTGCCTGACTTGGTGATTCCGTGCGTTGCTTGGGGGGGAGGGGAGGGGGGAAGAAGAGGGGACGGTTTGGTCATGTGCAACCCCCCCCCCCCCCCCACGCTCACGCCCTGGACCAGAGAGGGTGTTTTGAGTTGCCTTGTCTGAGAATTTCCAGTGGAAACGCAACGCATCAAGCCCGTTCTCATGTTCTGGGAAAGAAAGGGTAAACCTGTTTCGTTTCCCTGGTCGATTATGATGACTGCGTCCTGTCTAACCACCTAATCCTGTATCGTAGGAACCCCCCCCCCCCGCCCCCCGGGGTTACATATACATACTTGTTTCCCACGATTACTCTCGTTCTCGAGGAAAGGTTTTTAAAAAAGAGAAGAAGAAGAAGAAGAAAAGGAGGGGAGGGGGGAGGGGGGAGGACAAGAGTGCCATGCTCTCTGGTTGGCGCGCTTCCCGACAGGGTCCAAAATCACTCCCACGCTGCCAACGGACAATGTATCAGGGCAGATATCTGAACAAGAGAAATCGGTGGCCCATGGCTGTTGGGTTGGGAACCCGCACGGACTCGAGTCTCATAGGAACCGGCCATGGGATTGATGATCACTGAACAAACTCGCGCGCGCGCACACACACACACACAGACACACAGAGCAAAGTTAAAAACTGCCTGTTTGCCCCCCCCCCCCCCTCTCTCTCTCCCCTCTCTCTCCCTCGGCGTATGTATAAGGCTAGTCAAGCATGGAACATATGTGCAAGGCAGAGAGCGCATCTGTTCCGAATCAAAGGTGAGGCACGCACGCACGCACGCACGCGTGACAGGACAGCAAAAAGGTAATTAATGAATCACTAGAAAAAGTTCAAAGTCAACGATATTCCCGGGCTCTAATGCTCGGGTCATGGAGACATCACACCCTTTGACCCGACGAAGTAGGTCCTCCAGAGTTTATTCAACTCCATTTGTTCTTGGAAAATTCTCGGGCTTTAGTCAGGTCTCTACCAAATCAAGGCGAGAGATGATCAACAAAATCAAAATTGTACGCAATTTTTGTTATTAGAATTATTTGGTTTTCTTCTTGATAATCGGTTTGATAAGTAATTATTATGTCTTCCTCCTCGTCTTACGTCCTTGAACGTACTCACTAAGAAGGCGGATGGAAGGCCGAAAAAAAAAAAAAAGAAAAACTACCCCTAGCAAATGAGTGTTGTTCCGCAGGTCCGACATACCTTCTCTGTTATGTTTTCTTGCCTCTACACGCCCTCAGAACATCGACCGACCTTCTCAACCTCGGGAACACAGTAATACGGAGCGAGAGCATGGAGGCCCCCCTTTGGCATTCCCCAGACCTCAAAAGATAAGGGGGAGAACCTCCAATCCACGTGGAAGCAGACCGTCTCGACAGCTCATCTTGCTCTAGCCCGGGGGCCCGCGGGGGGGATGGGGGGGCGGGGGGGGGTGGAAAGGGCAAGCCATGTTGTTGTTGGGAGGGTAAATGTAACACGGTCATCCGAGGGTGATGCGGAGCCCGTGTCTTCACCGGTCGGCCAGGGCCTTGATGCTGACCCTTGCACGTAAAATTGGTGCTGGCAAGCCGGCGAGCGGACGTCATTGGAGAAACGTTGAACTTTGCGGGCTGGCAAGGTTAAGTAGCAGGTAATACACCAAATTTTCGGCCACCTCACTCCCTCCTCCATCCTGCTGATCACAGCAAGCCGAGTCCCGTGAGCAGGTGCATTGTGGAGCGCGACATCGGCTGTACCAGCTTCACAATCTCCTCTGGTACTCCGGCTGGCTATTTTCTTCCTCCATCGACAAGGGGAGGGGGGGGGAGGAGCACAATGTACACACTCGCAAAATGTCTCCGATTCTGGACGGCTGAAGGACATTAGAGTTGTCGATTGGGAACCAGGCGAGGTGGTCCCGCGCTGTGAAAGAGTGTCAGGGGCAGAGAAACAAGACGACCCCCCTCGACTGTCAGGTTCGTTGGACAGAGAGAGAGAGCCACTTCCCTCTAGATCAGAATCGATAGTCCTACCCTTCCCCCAGCCACCCCCGCGGCCAACCGACAAGGCTCAACTGCGTCCCGTGCGAGTTCCATTGGTGCCGGGTAGGGGTACGTCAAGTGCTGAGACACCGCCAGGGCGGTGCCTCCCGCAGGATGATGAAGATGGTCATGCAGATTAGAAATGGCCTCATTCCCCACGGGGGAAAGAGAGAAGAGGCGGCGTGGGGTGGTTTTCTTTTGGGAGGGCCCGAGGAAGGGGGGGGGGAGGCGCAGTATGATCAAGCTCCTTTTGACCGAAATGTATTGCCAACAGCAGGCTGTGGGTTGAATGTAAAAGCCCGGCCGTAATAATAGGAATATTATCAGAGAATTCAAGAGGGGGGGGGAATGGGGGTCTTTGCAGGTTGTTCATAAAGGGAAGACAGGCAAAAAAAGAAAAGGCAAATGACATGCATGGGGCTGCACGTAACGGCAAAGATGTGTGTGTGTGTGTGGGTGCCATCCAGGAACGGTAGGTTTATGGCCGGTCCCAAAGTGACGCAGATGGATACACACCACCTCTTCCCCCTCAGACGTGTGTGTGTGTGTGTGTGTGACGCTGACGCCAAAACTGTCAGGTTGGAGTGGGCGTTATGGTTCCTGCAGATTAGCTGCGCTTCCCGAAATCCTGAACCCACCAGCGTGCCCAATACCAGACACATACAAAATGATATTTCAGTGGCTTCTGAGATCCATTTTCAAGGTATCAACCCCGTCCTTTGCCTTGGCACGGTCCATGCAGGTATGTCGAGACTGTTACATAGGAGCGCTTGTGGCTACAAGGCCTGACAGGGCCTGTCTTTGGAAGATGCGGGTGCTGCTCTGTCCAAAAGCGAACGCTGTCTTTCACGTACATTCATCTCATTCTAGAACCCCCACCGAATGCCGAACTGGCCGGGGTCGAGCCACATTCCAAGATTGGGAAAAAAAGGGAGTTGTGATGGCGATTGGACCAGTCACCATTGTACAATAGACAACTCGAGAGGTAAGATAAGATCTGCGGCGGACGGTGAGGGGGCGGTATCAGATGCTGGCGAGTCGGACCACAAAAGCTGGAGGGAGCGAGAGCCAAGTGCGGACGATGCTTTCTGCAAGAAGAAACTCCCAAAAGATGCGAACGATCGGCCCTTTCTCGTGGGACGCAGGTGGTAGTGTTTGTCCAATTGGGATCACATTATGGGTAAGTGGTACGTCTTATTCCGTCGGGGGGCTGGGGTCACACGACCTCTTTTTCTCCGCGCAGGAATTGGTCAGACGACACCATCCGGGCAAGGCTGGCGCTTGTGTACCCGAGAGGGGGGGGGAGAACCCTTTTGCCGGATCATGGGCCTAAGCTCTCTGCTGGTCGAGCGAGCCTCTCCCGCCCGGCCTGAGGGAAGCAGTACCAATAGCTGCCGCAGCCGAGAGCTTGTGCTCACGCTGGGCTTACACCTCGCCTGTTTCAGAGCAGGGTGAGACATGGCCTCACGGGACCCATGAGATTCGGACTGTAGCAGCCGAACGCGGAGCCGCCGCGCCCTCTGGATACGAAGCAGGTGAGATGAAGAGGGGTAGAGAGCTCGAGGGCCCGGCCGGCTCTCGAGTGGGAGAGAAGAAGCTCTCAGGACAGAACAAACACTGAGGCCAGAGCAGTGCGCAGTTGCTTCGACGCGGGTAGCAACGGCACGTCTAGTCCGTGGGGGACCGGCGCTGTTTTCCTCTCTGGTCACCGGCGGCAAGGCTCGTGAGATCTATCTCTGATGGATTGACAAGGCAGGTTGGGCGTCGAGGGGGCCTGTCTGTATCGAGTGGAGGGAATATCTGGTTGAAAAGAGGGAAGAGGAGAGAGAGAGAGAGAGAGAGAGAGAGAGAGAGAGAGAAAGTGGTATCGTGCGGTCGCTACTGGTCAGTCAGCACTCAGCCATGCTCCTCCTGCCCGTGCCGAGGCAAGGGTATCAAGACCTTGCCTGCTTGATAATGCACTAAATGCCTTGAGGATTCTAGAACAAATCCATGCGCGGGAGTGCAAGTGCTTGCAGGGCGCATGCGCTGAACGTGGGGCAAAGGGATCAACCGGACTCGCTTGTGCAGGCAACCGGAGGAGCTCGGAACCTTCACATGCAAAGGCCCGACAGGACAGGACCCGAAAAGCTGGCGAAGCCTGTGGGGTCGTCTGGGGGGGGCCCTGAGTGTGCTCAAGATCCCCCCCCCCACCCCTTCCACGCTCCCCAAGGGCATATCCAGTTGTGGGACGCAAATCCATTGCAACCACGATTGGTGCCCGACGTCTCAAAACGGGAGATAGTTAGGTCCGTGGTCTCCCTGGCCGAGCTTCCTCTGTAGGATACCGAGTGGGACTGAGGTACTGGTCATGAAGCGTGTGCCCCTTTGATGAGATGAACCAACCTGTCGAGGCCCAAGAGGTATGTATAGGCATGTCCATGTCCGAGACCTCATGCTGCGGCACGCCCCGCGAGAGCTCCAAAGACCTCCAGAGACCTCCTGGCCAGAACCCAGCTCTTACGGCCGAGATGTCACGGCACCTGACGTGCCGCTGGTGCTGCTGGAAGCGGTAGCACCATGTAACAGTGCCAGGCTGCCCACTGGCTGTGATGGCCCATGATCGCTATTTCTTTGGACCATCGTAACTGATGACAGCGGGTCTTCAGGCTAGGGGTCGGCGTGGAACCTAAGGTTCGTCGGCAGACTCAAACCGAGGCCTGTCCTCCCCGACGAGACTATCCATGGGTAGGGAAGAGGTCGGAGCTGGAAATGGAAGTGGGACTGAGGCTGCAAAGGCAGAAGACACAAAAAAAAAAAAAAGAAAAGAAAAGAAAGAGAAAGAAAAAAAGGGGGGAAAGAGGGAGAAGCGGTATGATCAGGTCTCACACAGGCGAATGTCGTGCCCCGGAAGAGAAGACGCCAACGGATGCGAGATGCGTAACCGACCAGCGTCCTGTCTGGTGAGATGACGATGCCATTGGATGTGGAGCAGCTCATGTGAGATCAGGGTGAGGTGGTTCAGCAGTCTCAGCGTCAGAAGATCCAAACCTGGTGTCACCGCTGTCGATGATTAAAGCTTGGAGAGAAGGAAGAGGAAGGAGGAGGAGGAGGAGGAGGATTATGATGACGATGAGGGTCAAAGGGCAGGATGGATCAAGTTGAGGTTGGAAGTTGCGATGCCAGGTACATAGCTACTACTCAGGCACCCTGCCACTCATCACCCACTGCTATGTACCGAATGGTACAACGGACCAGGCCCCACCAATGAAACCTACGCCCTGGCGCGCACTTTGGGTTTTCTTGCCTTCCTTCCCAGGCTCTAAACATCACGAATGTACCATTCTGCAGCTAACATAGATTAGTGTATGGCACAACAAGCCCCCAAGGGTTTGCTCCTACAAGGTGGACCATTATCCTTGTGGCTTTTTCTTCTTTTTTTTCTTCTTTTCTTTCTTCTCTCTCTCTTATTAGTATGACTTCGCTTTTGCCCCCCCCTCCCCCCCTCTTTCTCTCCCCCCTCTGTGCGTGTCTCTCTTAGCCGGCCTGTGTGACCGTTCTTGCCTGCATCTGGGAATGCAAGATGTCAGGTGGTAAAGGGGCAGGGACACGGAGTATTCTCATGTCATAGTATATACGTACTTCCTGCATACAGTATTAATATGGCCGGCCATGCTTGCATACCTGATCCCGTGACAGTGCAGATCGATCTACAGTATCTCTCCTCCCCCTTCCCCTTGGTGCGGAGTATTTTCCCCTCAGACTATCTGATCTGAGGTATGAAAGTAAAGTATGCGGTACATGCTACATGGCTACTATGCCGTCGAGGCCTAAAGTCCCACGCCAACAACGGGACGAAACAGTAGTAATAGTAAATGACCCAAAATAGAAGAAGACCTTTTTTTTTCTCTTTCTTTCTTCTTTTTCTTTCGCAAGCCTGTTTTTTGACTTGGCATTCCTTTTTATTGATCATTTCTTCATTTCTTCATTTTTTCTTTTTTTCCCTCCCCCCACCTCTCTCCCTCCAAAAGCGAGATTGGTTCTTATACCCAATTACCTGTTTCTAATTAACCACAGCAGTTGCGAGTCTCTTACAAAGGAGGAAGTGTGTAGATAAAGTATGTAGCATGTACATTGGTGCATTCCAAGGTTTCTCTCTGCTGACCCCCCCCCCTCTTCCCAGACCCCAGTACCTGGCTTGTCTAGGTCCTGGGGTCTAAACAGGTGGCCTTACTCGGCAGCTTCCGTATGCTATGCACACATGACCATTTCATTGTATCTAGTAGGGTGGTAGCTTATCACCAGAAGAGGAAAGAAAAAAGAAGAAGAAGAAAAAAAGAAAAAAAAGAAAAAGGAAAGGAAGAAAACCTAAACAGCCCTGACCAGATCGAGATAACAGCCGACTCAGGTAGCAACAGGCGACTCATGATCCAGGTTAATGAAGAAGGTCGACTTTTGGACTGGACTGTGTTTAAAGTGAGGTTGAAGGGTAGAGGGGCCATGAGATTACAGGGGCCTCCCTGGTTCCAGCCCTGCTGGGGGGGGGGAAGGAGGTGGGGTGGGAAGGGTGGGTTGTGCCTCCCTTGCTTCTGAGGTGGAAAGTACCTTGTACCCAAAGGTTGGATGGGTACTTGCTCAGATAGCACGTAGTATCATCACACAGCACACCGTACCCTAAGACCAGAGAATCGAGGCCATGGTAAAAATTCAATATGATGTAGAGACAAGGAGGACAGAGAACACAATGACAGCACAAGCAACTCCCGTGATACCTCCTGTGTTTAGTATATCTCTTTTCACCCACCTTCCCTCCCTCCCCTTCCCCCTTCTCCCCCCCCCCCCTCTTCTTCTCGCTGGCCCCTTCCCTTAGAGGCTTCAAACAGAACCACTACTACTACTACCACCACTACCACCGTAACCTTAGCACAAACTTCTCCCCCCTCCTCCCCCCCCCTCTCTCTCTTCTGCGATCTTGTTCTATACAGTGGATCCTTGGGGCTCTGCTTTTTCTTTTGCCCGCTGGGAACCTTTTAGGGACTTCTTAGCGGCCCACCTCCCGCGGCAGCTCATCCTGATTACCCTGTGGGAAAAAGTGGGGGGTGGTCAGGCCCAAGGCTGGAATTTTTTTGCCCCTGCCCTTCGAGAACATTGATCATTGATGAGCCGCTCTGGGTCCCGCCATCCTCGACCAGACAGACGGACAAGCGCCAAGCTCCCTTCTTTCCTGGGCCAGGCCTGCCTGCACTTTGTCTCAACCACAGACAGAGAGACAGACAGACAGACAGAGAGAGAAAAAGAGAGAGAGTAAGAGAGAGAGAGAGAGAGGGAAAGGGAAAGAAAGAAGGAGAGAGAGAGAGACACACACACACACACACCTCTCTCTCCCTCCTTCCCTCCCTCCCTCAACCCCACCCCCCCCCCCCTTACACATTCTTTTTTTCCTTTTCTTTTTCTTTTTTCCCTTCTTTTTTCCCTCCTCTTTTCTTTCTGTTCTCAATACCACATTATTGCCCAGCTCTCTTGGGGCTCGGGCACACAGCCATCTCTTGCCTCACCTTCACAGTCTACTCATTTGGGTTCCACATCTGAAACCGACAGTGCCATCTCGGCGTGTTGGAGAAGAGAGAACCTGTCACATCTCAGAAAACCGGATAACGACGTCGATTCCCAATCCCACCAAGAGGTCTGCACCACCCTCCTTGTTGGCATTACCGATTGGAACGTCTAAGTCGATTGCCGAATCGGGCATGCGCCGTTAGGCCTCATTTCTTGACGCACACAAGGAAGAAGAAAGAGGGAAACAACGCATCCATACACACACACACACGCACACCCTCACCCACCCACACTCACTCAGTCACTCAGTCACTCACTCACACACACTCTCTCTCCCTCGATATTTCGACAACGCAACCTGGACGCGCCCTCTACACCGCATCCTTCCCATCTTTTCTCATTACTAGTGTCTAGGGGTCGCTCTGTATCCATCTGCCTTGGTCACGACCCGTCATTTACTCAATCTACGCGTCGGCGTCTCCGTACTGATCTGGTCTTTCCTTGCTTTGATTTTTATTTTATTTTATTTTCAATCTGCAAAGCCCAGGTCCCCCTTCTTTTTTTTTTTTAAATTTTATTTTATTACTGCACGGCGCCCAGCCATAACATCCCAAATTGAGCTCCTCGTTCCGGCGGTGTAGGGCGAGGCAGCAGCCAGAATTACATCATTGTCAGTCAGATCGCGATACCTCTACCTCGCAGCCCACGCATTCAGTATTCATTCATCGGGGCCTCGCAACCAGCGCCAGCCAGTCACCTCCTGCACTGCACACCTCCATACCTTTGTCTGCCCCCCCCTCCCCCCTTTTTCGCCTGCAGCTTCCACGTCCCTTGGACCGCCCATTTGGCAGTCAGGCAGTCAACCAACCAACCACTCGGTCACGCATCCCATTCGACGAGGCATGTCGAGGACCCTGCGCCACACATCCAGTCGAGATCATCTCCTCTCCATCCCACACGGCTCGCTCAAAGCTCTCGCGTCAGACCCATAGCCGCCGTGTCCGATATTCTACCTAGGCCCGGCCTGTCTCACCATTCACCGGCCTGACCTGCACGATAGCAGCTGATCCTGGCCTTGGTGGGCACAGACCTGCTGCGCTAGAGATTCTCTTTTCCTCAAAAAGATCTCAGGACCTCGCAAGAACATGTCTGGCTGATTACCGGTGCCTCTACACGGTTCTTCCACGAAGAGCCACCCATCATCACCACCAGGCCTCACGCCCCGTCGAGCATCACCCCACCTTTCTTCCTTCCAACATGGCCGCCGAGGAAATCGCCGAGGTCTTGGCCATGCTGCTGCCTCCCGGCCTCCTGTTCGACTCTCCTCAGATATATGCAGAAGTTGCCAAGCTGCCTGTCGTCCCACTGGAAGATGTGCGGCGGCACTGGTATGGTATGGATTCGACTGGTCCCCTCTCCGAAAAAGAAAAAAAAAATACGCATGCTGACTTTTCCTTTCTGTTTTTTTCCCCCTTCTTTTTTCCTCCCGCAAGCCTATACTTCCATGTACAAGAAGCTACAAGACCCAACCGCGTGTCGTCTTGAGAATTTCTGGTGGCATGTCTGGGGAAGCGACAGGAGGCACTTAAGCGGCAAGACACTCGCCAGGTTATGGGAGCAGATCGCATCTGGTCCCACAGCAGTTCCCATCAGGGGACCGCCGCTCCCACCACCGCCATTGAACCGTCCTCCAGTGAGCCCTGGGTGCCGCCGCCCCCCGCAGCCAGCCATCTTTTCTTGTAGCTAACGTGGTGGAGCAGATCCCTCATGCTCAGAGCATGCACGAATCCGACCGGTCGGGCCAGCCCCCGAATGAGGACCAGAGGAAAACACCGAGTACGGCCAGGACGGCCGAGACAGACATGCCACCACCCCAGAGTCTGGCACCATCCTCATCGAGACCGCCGCCGTCTCACCCGATCCTCAAGAAGCCTAGGGGGCCTTCCAACTCGGGGCCGAGACCAACGGCACGCTTCGTCGATGTGCCAGACTCGGAAGATGAGACTACACAACAGAGTAGCGGGTCTCCGCAGAGCGGCAGCGGGGCAGGCCAGTCAGACAGCACAGCCAAGAACCGCACCCCCGCCCGTTCCGCGCCCAGGACAAGATCTCCAACCAAGGCGGAGAAGAAGTCTGCGGCGGGCAAGAAGTTCGTCGCATCCAACAGCGCACTCAAGAGGCGTCCTGTGCTGCCGCGCCGACAGAGCTCACAGTCGTCCACGGGATCGGCTGGCTCCGACACTACGGTAAAGGAGGGGGACTCTCCCACGCCGAGGCAGAGTCATCTCCACCAGCCGCCCGTTGCACCCCCCAAGGAAGACAGTTCCTCGGGCAGAAGGGCAGCGTCGGGGCTTGTGCCCCACGCTGAGGTGCCACAGCTCTCTGCCAAGCAGCTGGGCAAGCTGCCAGCGAGCTACACTGATCCAGCCAAGCAGACCACGGCCAAGGGCCCTCAGCAGTCGGGACTCCGCGCCGTCACGAACGCCAAACCTCCAAAGCGGACGTCTTCACCTCTTTCCCGGGGAGAGATCACAGAGACAAGCACCGAAGCCTCGCGCGGAGGCGCAAGACCGACCGCAGAGAAGCCCGCTGCGGCAGATACCGCGGTCTCGCCCGACCCGCCTCCTGTTAAAGGTGATAATTCCTCTCCTGGCATCTTTGATGGTGCAACAGGGCGCAGGACCCACCAGCCTACGGGTCTCCCCAGGAACCACGAGAGCACAAGTGCGAAGGCGGAGGCGGAGGAGACAGGTGTGGCAGGCAACGTGCCTCGAAGGCCACCCAGCGGGCATGCGGGCGGTGCCGCACCAGCTATGATCCGACTGAAGTCTAACGAGCCGAAGCGGATGAGCCCGAGCCCGGTCTCGGCAGCCAGCTTCAAGTCCCCCAGCGTTGTGGGCATGTCCAACCTCGCAGTCAAGGGAGGCTTCGACTTTGAGACGCCCCGGGCACGACCTTCCGATGAGGACCTTCCGCCCCTGGGGGCTGACGAGCCAGATCTCCGAAAGGCTTCCGTCCTCGACTCCAGATTGACCCCCACGCAACCCAATCCAGCCCCGGCACCACCCATGGGGCGGTCCAAGTCGCAGCTGACGCTGCTGCTGGAGCGGGACAAGTCACGGAGTGGCGACAGGCAGAGGAATGGCAGCACAGGCTCTTCTCAGCACGACGACGGCAGGGACAATGGCAAGGGACAGGGCTAGAGGTCCGTCCTTGCACTGTTCGGCAGAGACTCAGCTGACGACCCGGAACAACAACAAGAATGAAACCGGTAATCCATAAAAGACAAGGGGGGTTCATCTTTCATATGTCACTTGCATGGCATGGCATGGCATGGCATGGTATGGCATGGAGACCATTGGCGCATCACCTTTGTGATCATACACGGAATTATTATTAGATTAAAAAGATGGTTGCTACCGCTATCGTTCTGATAGCCTGAGCAACAGGACTGGCGTTGGGCATAATAGTTGGGAGCGACACATCCCGGTTTACTCAACCCTGGAGCATCATCCACAGGCCTTGGTAGCATTATGATTTTTTTCTGATTTTTCTGATTTTTCTGATTTTTTTTCCTTCTCTCTCTCTCTCTCTCTTTCGCTTTTTCTCTTTTCTTTCACCCCTTCAATTAATGGCGTTTACAAGCGAGCTTTTTTATCAGCTATGTACCACTAATAACCCAATCAGCGAGCATAGCAAGGAGACTGGGAAAGAGGGGGGTGAAAGAAGGGGATGGGGCGTAGGGTAAGGGGGGGGGGGTACAAGGGCAGAGACGCCCGTGGCTGCATGCAACGACGTATGCACGCCCATGTACATGATACTTGGTATCTCTTTTTGCTGCCCATCCATGCAAGCTGGCAATAAGAGAGACATACTAAGAAACACGCTGAAATTACGAACCCGCCAGGTGCTCCGTGCGTGTATGAAGATTAGCCCCCCGTCGAAGCCCAACGATGAACGGGCACGAGCTGAAAAGTAATACACTGTGAGCATGAACCCCCCCCCCCCTGGAGCGCCTCTGCCGCCAAGGTGGCTGGCTGGCTGGCTGGCTGGCTGGGAGACAATCCCGCATAGGAGTTTCTGTTGCGCCCTTTCCCCTTCATGGCTCATGGCTCAGGGGAAGGCCCCTCTCCGTCCCAGAACAAACAGAACTTATAGTTTCTGCTGATGTATGGAACCCCAAGTCACCCGGGTAGTTCTCAACCTTATTAGACCAGACGCCGACCGAGCCGGGGTGGATACAGGCGGGAGACCTTGATGGTGATCACGATGCCCTCAACCCGCCCCCTCCCCTCCCCTTTCCTCTCCTCCTCCTCCTCCTCCTCCTCCTCCTCCTCCTTCTTCCTTCTCCCCTTTCCCAGACTCACCGCCTTAAGAGTTACTGGGCGTCAACCAGACCGCGCGGCTTGGATAAACGGTTAGGGCGTTGCATTGTTTCCATACATATATTCGCCCCCCTGCCCCCCCCCCCTTTTCTTCGTGGGTTAAGTAAGTCCCAGGCTGGCTGGCAGCTGGAGGGAGGGAGGGAGAGGGAGGGGGGGGGGCTCGGCGAATCAAGGTAGTAAGAGCTGTAGCTGGGCTGTGTTCACTTACCGCTCAATCTCCGACCTCGCTATCACATCCCACTCGCCCGGGGGGAGGGGAGAAGGGGGGGGGGTTGGGTGGGAGATGGTTCGCTTTTCACTCTTGTTGTCTACCAGTAGGAACCGCTGCCCTTTCACCCCGTCCCGCTCCCCTTTTGTTTTGAGGAGTCAAGGGGGGGGGGAGGGGGAAAGGGGGGCCGGCCGCTTTCCTTTTCTTTTTCTTTCCTTTCTTCTTTCTTTCCTTGTGTGCAGTAAGCGGTGCTTTGTAAGGAACAAAGAAAAGTACAATTGGATTGCATTATCTAAAACCTCGGGGCGCTTAGTGATACGTAGTAAGTAGCACTATGCGAATCCTTCTTTACTAAGGGGACGGGCAACTAGGAGGGAGGGAGGAGGGGGGGCAAAAGCAAAGAAGAAAAAGCAACGATAGTAGGAGGGAGTAGTAGCAGCAGCAGCAGCAGGAGGAGAAAAAGGGGGGGGGGGTTTATGTGATGTGACGTGATGTGACGATTGGGTTGGTTGGGTCCACGCAATTGTCGGCGGAAAGAAAAGGGAGAACGAAGTAAAAAGAGAGAAGAAAAAAAAAGTAACAGCGAGTTCGTAATTTGGTTCGTCCCACCGGGGAAAAAAAAGAGAGAGAGAGAGAGAGAGAGAGAGAGAGAGAGAGAGAGAGAGAGAGGGAGAGAGAGAGGGAGAGAGAGAGGGTGAGCGTTACAGCGGAGCGGCACGTGGCTGCGGCGCGGGCGGCCGGGGGGTAAAACGGATTGCCGTTGTGGGGAGGGCCGGACTTGCTTATGGCTTGCTTATGTTGTTTAGGGGAGGGGTAATGTGTGACAGAGAGATTGGGGAAGGGGGAGGGGGGGAGGGGAGGGGAGGAGAAGAGGCCAGGGTTTCTCGGTAAGTAAGTAGGTAAAGTACAAGGTGGCTTTTTTTCCCCCTTCCTTTCTCGGGAGGTTGTTGGGCAGTGATGCATGCATGCACGCATGCATGCAGCGGTCCTCGTTGTGTGTTACGTTGTCTTTTTTTTTTTTTTTGGCTCGTTCGGGGAGAGGACGCCGGAGTCGAGGAGGGCTGGCTCGTTGGGTGCTGCAGTCGCTTCTTTCTCATGCATCCTCTGTGGATAATTGGGCTCCAACTGTTGGGCCTTGGTGTGTTGCTTCGGATAATGTTGTTGTTATTGTTGTGACAAGTCATTTGTGATGCATCGCTTTGCCTTTGTCAGCACTGGAGTAAGTACAAGGAAGTCCATTGAAAATTTGGGGGGAGGGGGGAGGAAGGGGGGTCATGCCCTATAGAAACGGAGAATGGGCAAATTATGAAATACTTACTTTTTTTTTTGGTAGAGGTACAGATTTTCTTTGATTCTGTTGGAAAGCCGAACGAGAGAGAGAGACCCAGAGAGAGAGAGACCCAGGTTGATGGTCGAGATTGCCCGTCACATACACACATATATCATGTTCACACGCTGGCATGCATGCCTCGATCAAGGGAACTGCCAGATAGACGAAACTGAAATATCAAGAAAGTAAAATGACCTTGATGCTGCGGACCATACACGACGCCGATATCCTCAAGGACGGAGCTGCATCTGAGGACGCCCCGCCCGTTTCCTTCTGATCACCTACTTACTCCCAAGAAGAAGGAAGCAAAAAAAGAGAAAAAGAAAAAAAAATGAGAATAGAAAAACGTAGACAAGTGAGCTACCGACAAGAAAGACTCTTGCTCACCACTCGTACCGCTGCAGGGGTTCCGGCGCTGTGAGAAAAGTCCGGACGGTGGCCACGGGGCTGCAACGAGTATTCTGCCAGCCGTGTCCACCCCATGAGCGCCGCGAAGGTGACCTCTGTTGTGCCGGGCGAACACTCTGGACACTTCCTCCCGGCATAGACCAGTGATTTACCCGTGGTGGTGGAGTCTGGATATGTCCTCCTGTCTCACTGCGGGTATCTCTTCCGTGACCAGGTTCTTCCTCCGCCCCCGAGGGTCTTGGTGGTGGTGGTGGTGGTGGTGGTGGTATATTCACAGGGCGGACAGTCCGGCTACGACCTCTTGTCTCACTGTAGGAATCGATTTTGCCCCAACTTCCCCAATCTCCCAAGCCCGGGGGTGGTGGTGGTGGTGGCGGCGGCGGCAGCGACGATGACGACGGCGACCTGTGCCCCGCCCAGGCAGTCCGGACACGTCCCTCTGACCCGCAGCCGTGCTCCTTCTCGTACGCTTCTCGAAATTCTTCCCGCGGCGACATCTGCGGGCGGTGGGTCGTCGGGGGGGTGGACGAGGAGCAGCTGCTCTCGCCGGGGTCGTAGTAGTAGTTACTGTATCCATCATTCTCCTCTGGCGCCTGGTCTTTCTCCTGCTCGTCTCCCAACCCGTCATAGACCCACCGAGAGCAGGGCGACGGCGAGCGGCCTCGCTGATGCACCGGTGACTGGGGGTGTCTGCTGCAGTGCTTGCTGCAGTGGCTGTCGCTGTCGAGGTGCGAGGCCGTCCTCCAAGAGCCGCCGTGGTCCTCCCCAGCAGCCTCCGCACGGCGCTTTGCCTTTTGGTAGGCACGCCGGTATGATCCCTCGCAGACACTGCTGCAGAACTGGTCGGGTTGGAGCCGGATGCGTCTCGGAAAGCTGTTGTACTTGACAAAGGGACAGTCCTCCGCAAATATGTCCAGCCTCCGGGCCGTGGGGCAACGCTTGTCGGTCGTCTCGAACTGGGTGGCTCCGGGTTGCCTCAGCACGAGGTAGGGTTTGGTGTGCATGACTTCCTTGCACACGATGCAGTCGTACACGTCGTACTCGTAAAAACACATTATTGCGACTGGGTAAGGGTGTGTGTGTGTGTGTGTGTGTGTTAGGCCTTGCTGGAATGGGAGGTGGTGCCAGGAGGAGCAGTTGATTTACTCTCAGGAGATTGGTTGAGCAGGCCAACGGGGTCTCCTCGGAATGTGTATTGTCGGGACAAGTGTGCTGCCAATACTCGTTCTTCGTGCTTTGTCGAGGAGAACGATTCTGGGAATACCCTCTGGTCGATGGTGAGACTCGAGAGAAAGGAAGACGGAGCAAAGGCGGCCCAGGGTAGTGGAATTTGTTGAAATACTTATTGTGGCAGCAGCGCGTAATGGCACTTCAGAGTTGCTCGGACTGGTGGGCGTGGTGATTCATTAAGCATTGGCGCTGACTATGAGGGACGTGAATCATTTGATTCAGCAAGTTGGTTGCTCATGGGCTATCAGACTGGACCGCCGCGCGGTTAGTAGCAGGATGCCCTCACATCACAAAGTGGTGGTGACTCGGAAGGACCATTCATTGTTTTCCTGCAAAGGCATCGTCCTCATGGAATTTTTTGTTTTTACCAACTACATCCTGAACACGCCAAACTTGGTATCGCCAGGCTTGACTTCATTCCGACCTGACATGGCAGCCCTCAGACCAAGCCCGAGATACCTGCGTGTGTGTTGTGGCGGAATCACACCGTCATCCTTGATCGAGCGAGTTGTCAGTCCAGCATTCCTGGACTACAGGGGTATTGAAGGGGGAAAAACACAAGAGCCTACTCACCCAAAGCCGCGCACTCGAGTAGACAGCGTCACTCTCCTTCTCGATCCTGTCCCTGAGGCCCACGTCCACAGCCTTGCCCACCGTCTCCATCACGGCGGCCAGCTGCTCACCTCCCATGACGCCTATCCTCGCGTTGGGCCACATCCAGAGGAACCTGGGCGAGTAGGCACGGCCACACATGCCGTAGTTGCCGGCGCCGTAGCTCCCGCCGACGACGACGGTGAACTTGGGCACGTCGGCACAGGCGACGGCCGTGACCAGCTTGGCGCCGTTCTTGGCGATCCCTTCCCTCTCGGCGTCGGTGCCGACCATGAAGCCGCTGATGTTCTGCAGGAAGACGAGCGGGATGCCGCGCTGCCCGCACAGCTGGATGAAGTGGGCCCCCTTGAGCGCCGACGCGGAGAAGAGGATCCCGTTGTTGGCGACGATGCCGACCTGCTGCCCGTAGATGTGCGCGAACCCCGTCACCAGGGTGGTCCCGTAGTCGCGCTTGAACTCGGCAAAGGCAGAGCCGTCGACGATCCTGGCGATGACCTCGTGGATGGGAAGCGGCCTGCGTAGGTTCGTCGAGGCGATGCCTAGCAGCTCGGACGGAGGGTAGAGTGGCTCGCTGAACGCCTCGTATTCCTTCTTGGCTGCTGCTGCTGGAGTAGTAGTAGTCGTCGTCCGGCTGGGCCAGTTCAGGTTGCTCACGCACCGCCTGGCCAGCACGAGGGCGTGTGCATCGTCCACGGCGAGGTAGTCCGTCACGCCCGACACGCTGCTGTGCATCTTGCCGCCGCCCAGGTCCTCGGCGCTGACGGACTCGCCCGTGGCGGCCTTGACGAGGGGCGGGCCGGCGAGGAAGATGTGCCCTTGCTCTTGGACGATGATGCTCTCGTCGGACATGGCAGGGACGTAGGCGCCACCGGCAGTGCAGGGCCCCATGACGACGGAGATCTGAGGGATGCCAGCGGCGGACATGCGCGCCTGGTTGTAGAAGATGCGGCCGAAATGGTCGCGGTCTGGAAAGACGTCTGCCTGGTGTGGGAGGTTGGCGCCGCCCGAGTCGACGAGGTAGATGCACCTGTATTTGGGGCGAAAGGGAGAGAGCGCGCGCGAACACACGCACACACGCACACACAGTTTATTGTCAGTTTACGGGTCAACCATGGCCAAGGGAAGGCATTGTGGGGGGGACTGCCAGGGCGCGGGTGTATGCTTCCTCACGGTAGTCTGTTCTCCTGCGCAACGGCCTGCGCGCGCAGATGCTTCTTCACGGTGATGGGATAGTAAGTCCCGCCCTTGACGGTGCTATCGTTGGCAACAATCACGCAGGTGACCCCCTCGACGACGCCCACCCCCGTGATGATGCCCGCCGCGGGCACCTCCGCCTCAGGGTACAGCTCGTGGCCCGCAAGGGGGCTCAGCTCCATAAAGGTCGTCCCTGGGTCGATCAGGGCGGTGACACGATCCCTCGGCAGCATCTTCCCGCGCGCAATGTGTTTCTCCCTGGCCTTTGGCGGGCCGCCTTCTGCTACCTTGCGGGTCAGCTCGGTGAGGCGGGCCATGGCCTCGTCCATGGCGCTCTGGTTCTCCTTGAACTCATCGCTGGAGGGATCGACGACGGTCTGGATCGTGGAGATAGCCTGGGCTTGGTACGGAGGTGTGAAGGTCGCGATGGTTCGTCTGCTCTTGCTGTTCTGGTTCTGGTTCTGAGGAGGAGGAGGAGGAGAAGCCCTTTCTCTCTGTCTAGGACGAGGTGTGAGGACGGGTCTCGTGCTCGCACTACGCACCAGCACCACTCTAGAGACAGCAGGGCAGCAGTAGGGACCGTGGTTAAGGAGGGGGTGGGTCGACAAGGACGACGAGGGACGGGCTATTGTGGAGATGATGACTCGTCTTGAGCCTCGAATGGACAACGACATTGTTTGGATTGGGGAGAGTGTCGTGGCTCGTTTTCCCGCCGTGCAGCAGACCTTGTCACATTGAGCCGGACATGAAAAAGAGAGAGAGAGAGAGAAGGAGAGGGAAAAAGGGATAAGGATTCAAGAGTAGCAAGGACAAGAAGATTGTCCCGAGATCCGGTGACGACGTTGTTGAACCCTAGAGCCGCCGCCGCCGCCGCCCACTGTACCTTCTCTGCCTCTATTCTCTACCGAGTCTACTAGTGTAGGTACTTACTACCCCGGATTCTCCATCCTCGGCCCGTGTTTAAGCGACGTCATCCGCTAATTGACGATCCGGGGTCTTTGCTGGCTTGACGTTATGCCGAGCCTACGCGAACATAGCATGCACCTGCCTCAACTTACTGCAAACTCACCCTCACTCGCCGAACCCACTCGGCCTCATCCATGATGATTTGCTGCTCTTCTTTCTTTTCCATGCCCATATGAACTGAATCTGTCGGGTTACTTGGCTACTGGGCGAGCTCCATCATTCCTCCTTCCAACACAAAATGTCCTCCCCAAGAGTATTATTATTACACAATCTGGCCCGTCCAGCGAGGCGACCTTTGACCAGACCCTCTCCATCTTCTTCCTCCCCTCTCGTCCTCCATGCTCGTTCTTCCCTTCAGCCCTGCCCAGCACGTGCTGCCCTCTCGTCATCAAGGTCCCCGAGAAGATATGCCTCGACGACTTCTCCTGCGTCCTCCAAGCACCCTCAGGGCTTCGTCCCGCCCACCCAGGCCGACCTGGATGAGCTCCGCGAGCGTGTGCAGGAGTTCACCCGGCGCGAGATCAGCCCCGACGTCGCCGCCGCCGTCGACAAGACCAACAACTTCCCGCCCGAGATGTGGGCCAAGCTGGGTGGTGCGGGCTTCTTGGGCATCACGGCGGACGAGGACGTCGGCGGCCTGGCCATGGGCTACCAGGCGCACTGCGTGGTCATGGAGGAGCTGTCGCGCGCCTCCGGCTCCGTGGCCCTCAGCTACGCCGCCCACAGCCAGCTGTGCGTCAACCAGCTGCAGCTCAACGGCTCGCCCGACCAAAAGGCCCGCCTCCTGCCCGGGCTCATCGCCGGCGACAAGGTCGGCGCCCTGGCCATGAGCGAGAGCGGCGCCGGCAGCGACGTCGTGAGCATGCGCACCACGGCCAGGAAGGTCGACGGCGGCTACGTCCTGAACGGGAGCAAGATGTGGATCACCAACGGCCCTGACGCCCACTTCATCGTCGTGTACGCCAAGACGGAGCCCGACGCCGGGAGCAAGGGCATCACGGCCTTTATCGTCGAGACCGAGGGCGCCAAGGGCTTCGCCTGCGCGAGGAAGCTGGACAAGATGGGCATGCGGGGCAGCAACACTGGCGAGCTGGTCTTTGACGGCGTGTTCGTGCCGGATGCCAATGTGCTGGGCAGGATCAACGGCGGCGTGCGCGTGCTGATGGAGGGCCTCGACCTCGAGAGGCTGGTGCTCAGCGCGGGGCCCTTGGGCCTGATGCAGGCGGCCCTGGACGTGGCGCTGCCCTTTGCCCACACCAGAAAGCAGTTTGGCCAGCCCATCGGAACCTTTCAGGCCGTGCAGGGCAGGCTGGCGGATATGTACACAAAGTACCAGACGAGCAGGGCCTACACGTACGCCACAGCCAGGGCGGTCGATGAGGGAGGGGTCATCAGGACGCAGGACTGTGCGGGTGCCATCCTCTACGCGGCAGAGAGGGCGACAGAGTGTGGCCTCGATTGCATACAGGTGCTCGGCGGGATGGGCTACGTGGAGGAGATGCCCGCCTCGAGGATATTGAGAGAGTAAGCCTTTCATTGTACTTGGCGGTGTAGTGATTTTTCTTTTTTCTTTTTTTGGGGAATGTCTTTTGCTAACCAATTTTATAGTGCAAAACTCTACGAGATTGGTGCTGGCACATCAGAGGTGAGGCGGATGGTGATAGGCCGGGCTTTCAACAAGGAATATGCGAGCTACTCTGTGTGATGATAACATGATGGACCTGGGACAACCGTCTAGAACATGCAAGTGAGCGATCACTACAGGCGAGCGTCGTCTAAGGTAATGGAGGCATCAACACAAAACAACACCATCCAACTGCACAAGCATGTTGTTGACGTTGAGCTGATAATTATCACGAGCCATCCCCCTTTGCCCAAGTCGAAAGGCTCATGTACAACATTTTCCAAAACGTGGCTTCGCACCGCGCTTGTCACTCAACGATGTCCTTTTGTTTTCCCTTGTTTCATCTGCTGTGCATCACCCACTCTATCAATGGTGGAATCGAGAGAGGGAAAACGTGATCAAAATGCCCCCCCCAACCCCCCAACCCTCCGGTTCCCCTTTCTCCCCTCTTCTTTTTCACCTCGAATTCCTCAGGTTGGAAAGCTGAGAAGTGATGGCCTGACGAGCCCTCTCATAATCCCGTCTTGCCCTCTCCAGCTCGTCTCTCCGCCGCTCAAGCTCGTCCTGGGGCATGTTCTCCCACTCGGCCTGCCCCCTCTCCCACTCGTAGTCGAGGTCCTCGAGCCGCTGTCTGAAGCTCGCCCTCATAGCTTGCAGTGGGCCCCCTCTTCTGTCAGCCGCCACTGTCGTCTCGATTGTTTCCCCGTCTCCAGGCTCTTGAAGAACGATGATCAGATTTGACTCACCATCTGCACCCAGCATGTCGTTGGCCCTGGAGGCACGCGACGATGTCCTCAGCCCGCCGCCGGCTGCCTGTGAGGTGGCTGTCGCAGAAATACCAGTATTGTTCAATGCCCGGTCGACTGCGCGTTCCCTAGCCTCCCGCTCCCTGGAGGCCGAGCCCAGGGACCAACCCGCGTATCCCGCCGCCGGGCCAGCACTACTGCTACCGACATATCGAGATCCTACGGTGGTCTCGGGCGCGAAGTACGGAGAGACTGGCGAAGAGGCAGTGTTTGACCGGGCAACATAGTAGCCGTTTTGGGATGGTTGTTGTGGCTGTTGTTGTTGTTGTTGTTGTTGTTGTTGCGCCGCTGTGATTGAGAAGGAAAAGCAACAAGTTAATAATCTCGGTCCATGACTTGAATACTAAACATGGCATCTCTCTTCAGGGGTCATTATGAACGCACCTCCGCCGCCGCTTTCCCGCCGCCACCGCGCCGAGTCAGCCCTCAGCTGCTGTACCATCTCGCGAGTCAGAGGCTGCGAGCTCTTGATGATGAAGCCTTGCAGGATCTGGCCCGTCTGTGGTTCCTCATACGTTCCTGGGCGGACGAGGGCATCGTTGCCGAGGTAGCGGCATATATCCGCCGTGATGACCTCGCGGTCGATGCCGTCTCTGGGCACAAAATATTCGTTCTGCATTGCGGAATTTTTTTTTGGGGGGGGGGGGGTTTCTTGAAAAGAACACAAAAAAACAAACCTGAAAACACTTGTCTCTTGTGGCGGTCTTTTTTTGGGAAGCAAAATCAATCTGCGTCTGAGAGGAATTTATAGTAGAGGACTCGCTCGGATCACTTTTCTGGCTGAGGCAGAAGAAGAAGAAGATGATGATGACATGGAGGGAAAAGTGAACGAGAAAAGTCTTATGACACCGGCTACAAGAAAACGGTTCAAGTCATTGAATACTTATGCAGTAAGCCTGCACCCCCTTTTTTTTTTTTTTTTTTTTTTTTTCCGGTCACCGTCCGGTGACTAAGAAAGAATTCGAGGACGACAACGACAACATCACAAGAAATTCAAAGTTGGGCTCCGGGCAAGTTCCCGGCTTATATCTGAGGTGCAGTGGTGTGAGCACGACCGCCAAGAGTCGGCACAGTAGATAGTACAGGCTGTATGTATGTAAGCATTCGGCGCGTTGGGCCCCATTTGCATCACTTTGGGCATCTATGTTGTGTTTTGGGCACGGAGAACTGCACTTTTGAACCCCTCTCGTGTGGCTGCGCCGTGAACCTATAAGATGCAGGAAACTAGACCAAGTTGTGCCGTAGGACATGCATGCCGGAGCACAATGTGTAAGCCATAATAATGTATGTCCTGGTGGTCCTGCATGACCTGCAGCGACAGCCTTATCATAACCACAAGAACCCAGGAGGGAGTTTTTTCGAGACAGCTGGCCCACGGAACAGTTCTCTATATACACTTGCTGCCAGCAGCAGGTCCACCAGTGCTATTATCCGCAGCCAACCACACATGGCAGCATCCGCACCAGGCCCACCAGGGGCCACACCCCAGACCTATGTCTCTGGCTTCGGCTCGCTGGCCAGCTTCATCGTCATCGATGATGACCACAAGTCTGTAGTCTACAAGCGCTTCGATAAGCTCTCGACGAGGGATATCCTGTACTACCAGAGCCAGCTCTCGCACCTCCAGGCACAGCAGGACGGCTACGACATCCAGGACAGCCTCGACATCGAGAGCGACAACAGGCCAGACGCGAGGGAGCACCGCTCCTGGATTCGAAGGTGTGCGGGGAGCTGGGAGGAGTTTGAGAAGGCGGCCTCCCACCCGGCGCCGGCCGACCATGGCTCCGTGACGAGGGCGCAGCCTGACAGAATGTGGAGGAGGAGGATGGACCTCGCGATGAGGATTCGAGCCACGCTGAAGGAGTACCACGAGGCCCTGATCCGGGAGTCGGCTCTGGTGTCGCTCCACGTGCCCTCGCAGCAGACCATGACTATCATGTCCACCTACTTCCACAGGGCGCCCCGGAAGGCAGCAACGCCGTCGACACCACCGGGAGGGAGCGCACCCCCGACGTACTCGATGCTGTCTGGGGCCAGCTCGTCCCTGTATCCCCTCGGCATGGGCACGGCACACATCCGCGCCTCCGACTATGTTTCCCTGACGGCGCGCGACGAGCCAGACGTGCTCACATATCTCCTCCGTATGACCCTGCCACGGCTCTTCCGGACTAGACCGCCCCCCGTGCTGCCCCAGTACTACACTGGTTCCTATTTTTCATCATCGTCATCATCATCCTCATCATCTCCCTCCTCCTCCTCCTCCCTACCAGGGACGGCGACCATCTCGCACCTGTCCCCAGACGAGATCCGGTACTACTCGTACGAGCGCGTCAAGCTCGTGGCCTCGCTGATCACGACGCTCACGGCCGTCATGCTGTTATTCCTACCGATCTTTGCGCTCTACCACACAACAACCTCGTCGCAGCCGCAGCTGAGCATCGGCCTGATTGCCCTGTTCACTGTGGTGTTTGCGGTGGCGCTGCGGGCGATGACAACGGCGAGCAGGGTCGAGATCTTTGGTGCCTGTGCGGCATATGCAGCTGTTCTTGTTGTCTTTATCAGTGGGGATTTTGCGGGCGGTGGGAATACTGGCATGGTGGTCATGAGTTCCTAGTTGGTTGGAATGGGATATAAGAACCTAGAATATCTTTCTTCACATCTGTACATGGACAGATTTGGGTGCGCCGAGTCCTGAGCCTGAACCTGAGCCTGAGACTGCAGTGGGCAGTGGGCAGTGGGCGGTGTCGCCATGGGAAACCATTGGGCCAGGTAATTGAATACAGAATGCCTCTTGAGACTTGTTATGATGTTTCAATCAAGAACATGTCTTGTGTGTATGCATGGCAATTGTGGCCATGGGAGACTCGATTTCAGGGCGCCCATTTATAAAAAAAAAAAGAGGACGAGTGGCTGCATGAATCACCAATCACCGGCCTTGTTCAATAAAATAGAGAGCCAGAATGAAGGAGAGAATGTGCAACTGAGGAGGGGGCATTACAAAAGGTGTTTTCAGGAATGGATTCAAGTAAAGAAGAGGGCGGCACATCATGTTATGGATAGGAGAGAAGGAGGAGATTCGTCACCAGCAAAGCCTCTCCCAGTACTTACTTAGTATTGACCTACCTCTGTACTCAGCCCCTCCCCCTCCCCCTTTCTTCCAGGCTCAGCCCAGATATAATTAATTGAGGGGCTGCACTGCACTACTAGAAGTTGTCCACCCACCCATCCATCATCTGCCCTGACCCTGACCCACCTCGATAACGCATTCAGCGTCACAGAGATTGGAGACGCAATTCGTAAATAAAATAAGTCCTCCGTGTCTCTCTCTCTCTCTCTCTCTCTCTCTCTCTCTCTCTCTCTCTCTCTCTCTCTCTCCACAACCCCCCCCCTGAAATGACAAACTTCTCTCTTTCTTTCTTTTTTTGGCATCACATCCATCTCTCCTCAAGTGTTCATACTTGCCATGCATAACATTCTTGTCTTCTAGGCTCCCTCCTCTCCCTGGCGCAAGCCGCGCAGACGAAAGAGAGAAAAAGAAACAACTCCTCCCATCCCTTCCCTCCCAAATTCCTCGACTCCCAAATAAAGGAACAACACCCCCGACGACGACGGCGACGGCGACGACAACGATGCCTCTTCTCAAACCCCTCAACCGGTCCAAGTCCCCCAACAGCTCCCTCCTCTCGGCCCAGAGCTACGATCCAGACGCCAACTCCCTCCGCAGCGACCAGGACTCAGACAGCGACGATGACGAGCGCCAGGCCCGCGCCCGCAACAGCCGCGAGCTGCGCGCCCACGACCGGATCGTCCTGCTCGAGGAGGAGGAGATGGACCAGCTCGTGACCGACGCCCGCAGGCGCCAGGAGCGCGAGCGCGAGCGCAGGGGGTCAAGCCAGAAGCCCAAGGTGTCGGGCCTGTCGATCCGGGCGCCCAGCATCAACCTCTTCTCCTCGTCTGGGAGCGGCGGCGGCGGCGGCGGCGGCGGTCGCCCTCGCAGCGAAGGCAGCCGGTCCATCAGCCCTGCCGAAGGTCATCTGTCGCAGCAGGTGTCGGCGGAGGACCTGCGGAGCGAGGACAGGCGGCTGAGGCGGCAGAGGAGGAGGGAGAAGAAGGAGAGGCTGCTGGAGAAGGCACACGAGGGCGAGGACGGGGAGCTGATGTTCGAGCTGGAGGAGGGCGGGCTCAAGACGGGCAGCTCGGCCGGGTGCAGCGACAGAGAGGACAGCGACGAGCTCGACAGGCGCGGCCTCCGTTACCTGGCAGACGCAAAGAGACAGCGGAGGAGGGACCGCTGGCGGTGGACCCTGATCTACGTCTCCATCGCGGCCGCCTTTGCGGTGCTGGCATTCGTGGCCTGGAGGATGTCTGTCCAGACCACAGCGCTCAAGGCGCAGGCTCTCGTCAGCAACGGCACCGCGCTCTTTGCGCCCACCACGCTCATTATCAGCCTGGACGGGTTCAGGGCAGATTTCCTCCAGCGAGGATTAACGCCTAGGCTGAACGCTTTCGTGAAAGAGGGTGTCTCGCCATTGTATATGAACCCGTCCTTTCCGAGCGTTACATTTCCTGTAGGCCGCTTCTTCTTCTTCTTCTTCTTCTTCTTCTTCTTCTTCTTCTTCTTCTTCTTCTTCTTCTTCTTCTT
>JACWQW010000156.1:0-82621 GCA_014849355.1 Cryphonectria radicalis | reverse complement strand
CTCCTTCTCCTTCTCCTTCTCCTTCTCCTTCTCCTTCTCCTTCTCCTTCTCCTTCTCCTTCTCCTTCTTCTTCTTCTCTCTTCTCTCTTCTCTCTTCATCACGACTCGGACACGAGAGAAATCCAATCGAGAAAGAAAGGAAAAAAAGAAGGGAAAGAAGAAGGAAAAAAAAAAAAGAAACCACCGGATTGACTGACCATGTAGATCTGGTAGACGACGGCTTGGAATCCAGACAAGATGGTCGCGATAAAGATACCTCGAAAGGTGAAGGCGGTGTCGCCATCGTCGCGCAACGGCAAGAGGTGCTGGGCGGCGTCGGCACCGGTCACGATGATGGCGTCGTCGCTCTTCTTGTCCTGCTCGTCTCCGTCCTCATCGTTGCTCCGGACTGGGGCAGCGGTGATGTCGAAGTCGGCGTCGTGGGCCTTCTCGTGGACGAGATCATCGTCTCCGGCATGTGGGCCCTTCTCGTTGATCTCTGGGTGCGTGGGGACGTCCACGACCTTGCCCTCGATCGAGTTGAAACCACCGACCACAATGGCGGCGTTGCCGTGGGAGGCGGCCATTGATTATTGCACAAATTATTCCTTTGGAGATGTCGAGCCAGGAGAAAGAAAAAACCCAGAGGGCCCTAGAAGGAAGAGGGGGGCGGGGGCGGGGGGAGGAGGCTGGAAGGAAAGGGGATCACCCCACGATATTTAAGCCTCTTCTCTCTCTCTCTCTCTCTCTCTCTCTGTGTGTGTGTGTGTATAGTATCAAGTAGGAAAGGTTGCAGAAGGATGAATGGGGCTGGGCCTAATCTCTTGCGCCAAGCGTTATGGCTGGGGCTCCGGCAGGGTACCTTGCACATTTAATCCATGTGCTGTCAACATACGAGTTAGACCAGGAAAGGCAGGTCATAGAAGCTAGACAGCGCCGAGGAGAAGGGCTTCTAGAAAAAGAAGAAGAGAGAGATTCCAGGCCTGGCCCCAAGACTCGTCGTCGACACAATGTGCAAATGTATGGATCCTCGCACGCGATTCCAACTAGCTGCTCGTGAGAGACCTCGAGGGGTGGGGGACCCCGAAGATAGCGTCGTATCATAAGCCTAGAACAATACAACGTTAGCAAAGAGTATCATGCGGAAGATGATAATACCCTTGCCCTGGCTCCGTTCTTGTTGAAAGAGAAATCGCTTATCAGGAAAACTTAATTCCATACAATCAACCCTTGAGGTAGGTGGGGTAAAGAAAGGTCAAGAGGGGATGAGAAGAAAGAAGGGTGAAGAGAAGAGGGGAGGGGGCGCCCGGGGGGGGGAGGGGCGGTGGCGGGCTGGTCAGCAATTTTGTGTGAGTGTGTGTTGCGTGGGTGTTGTGGCGACGGCCGAGAGAGAGAGAGAGAGGAGGGTTGGTTGGTTTTGCCACGGTGCCACGGTGCCACGGTGCCACGGGATTTTTTGAATGCTGTTGGGTTCGTCAGGATTTGAAACAGCTTACCATGTCGAGACCATCAAGCCGAGACCATTTGCTGACATGCCTCTGGATGTGCAAGATGGCCGGCGAATCGTTATCAAGAGCTGGGAATCACTTCAGTTGTTGGGAGCCATCACGATAAAGTGAGCAGATGCAGATGCAGACGGATGGTCACGGAATTGATTTCTAGGCAACAGCTTTCTTCCCTTTTTTCTTTCTTTCTTTCCTCTTTCCTTTCTTGCATGTATCCGTGGTTGAAGTGAGTGATTTTTAGCCGGGGGAGAGTGAGATATCTTCTTGTACTTGGTGTGCAGTCAAATCTTATCATTGCTTGTAGGTATGCCTAGAATCCTTGCCCGCCGTAGTCTAGCTAAATCTATTGCTCGTTCGGTCTATCAATCATATCTGCCGAGTTGGGACAGCCTCCTCCCCTCCCTTCCCCCCCTCCCTTTCCCCCAACCCTGCATATGCGCATCAACCGCACAAGGCAGTCGGGTCGCCCCACAAAAGGTTCATCTCATCAGAGGGCCAAGTTGCCCGGGCTGGCGTGTGGCCGCCCTCCCCATGCCTCCTTTTTTCCCCCTTAGCCTTGGGTCTGTCGCCTCGACTTGACTGTTGGTCTCGCGACCCGGTGGGGTGATGCAGGCGCTGGTGTTTGTGCGATTTTTCGGCGCGGGCGTCGGGGCGGCGTCTCGGCAGCGGCGTCGTCGGGTGGAGTCGCAGCGGCCTGGAGTGCCCTTGTACGAGCCGCAATCCGAGCACTGCGACGAAGCGGTTGGGAAGTTGTGGTCGAGAACCGAGATGCCTTCTTTGTTGTGCTCTTCTTTCGCTGCAGACGATCATGAGGGTGCTCGCTCCCCTTCGGGCCTGGTCCTTCTGCAGGCCTCCCTGCGCGTTCACGGCCGTTTCCAGGCCCCCGCTAGGGTGGTGGTGAGGGTGGTGGTGGGGATGGAGATGGTGAATCTCCAGCCGATCCTGCATCAGCACCGCGTCTCAGCCGCTTGGGCGGCGGTGCATCGTCGGTAGCACCGTCATGGCTGCGCTGAGACCCCGCTGCTTGGGAATCATGACCGTCACGACGGTCTGGCGGCGAGCCAGGCTCACCTGGCTCACCAGCCTCCTCCCGCCTCTGCCTCTTGGTAGTTCGGTTGTGCGCGTCCACGTGATCTCCGTCGTCCCCATGGTGACCGTCGCCCTCGTCGCCCTCGTCGCCCCCAAGGTTGCTCTTGGTGCCATGTACAGTGTCCGGACCGGTCTCGGCTATGCTGGATTCGCTCAGCATCTCGGCCTCGATCAGCGGGATCTGGTCCCGGATCCATTGCAACCGCATGTTTCGGCGCGTTACCTCCAGCTTCGCCAACATGTGCATGTGTCCCTTTTTCCGAAATTCTGTGACGAGACGATGCCGCTTCTCCATCGCGAAGTACGATTGTTGTGCCTCTCCTAGCCTCGCTTTAGCCGCCGCCATCTCCTGTTCACGCGCTGTGGGGGTATCACGAGGGATATCACGAGAGCCCTGCGGGTTGTGGGCTTGTTCGTCTGCCAACTGCAGGACCCCTTCTTCAACAGCTAATCTGGCCGACCAAATAGCCTGGACGGCCTCGGTTTGTTCCCTGTCAAACTCGTGCGCGATGCTGCAGGCGCATAGGTACTCCTCAGTATCGGACGGCCTCAGCACGTTCGAGTCCACAAGCGTCTTCCAGAGCACGTCGTATTCCGGCTGGGTATGCCTGAGCGTGTCGGCATATCGGAAATGCTCCCAGCACTCGTAGCCGAGGTATTCGATCCAGTTCGTCAGCCTGTCTTGCTGTGTCTGGTCTTGGAGGAGCTGGAACGGCCGGGTAAAGTCATACATTGCAAGGACTTCCTTTACCGCGTCTGTATGGGTTGGGAATCTGCGTCCGAACTCATCCTTGAAGTCAAAATAGGACGAAGCCCCCCTCTCCATCCAAACAGAGTCCCAGTCAGCAGGGGGGTTTCTGTTGAAATTTTGCCACGAGCGGAAATAGGCGAAACTTAGCCCCTGTAGCCCGATAGCACCGTAGTCAAAAGTCTCCCCGGGGGCGGGTTTGATGGCCACACGGGTAGCATCCAACCAGGGCAGCAGCATATCCCAGTGCGCAAGCGGATCTCGATGAATTTCGGCGGTCATATCAATTGGATACAGAGGCCGCCCGCCACCCGCGACAAGTGCCTCGTGGTTCAGTCTGAGCCAGCGTTCCTTCTCTTCATACCGCTGGCCGGGGCTAGGGGTGTCATACGGACTGTCGGACGGTGAGGGTGAAGGTCGCGGCGATGCATTCCTGCTGGGGGTGTCATCCGGGCTGTCGGCCGCTGAGGGTCGAGGTCGCGGCGATGCATTCCTGCGCGAGGCAAGGTCGAGCAGTCGGGAGGTGAGGTCGGCGGCATCGACTGGGTGGGAATGGGCTGCCTGCCTGCGGCGCCGGCCCCAATCTCTGTTTGTTTGTTTGTTTGTTTGTTAGTTTGTGGATGGAGAGAAGGGGGGGGAAAGGCAGGCAAGAGGGGCCCCTTTACCTTATTCGTTCCGCTGTAGCTTCTGTCACGTTCTCGGGGTCATGGACTTTAATGACTATCGGCTTCCCGGCTTCACGAGGAACGAATCGATTCAGGTACTGGTCCAACTCGGCATCGCTGAGAGCAGCGAGCTCACTAGAAGTTGCTGGTCTATAGAACGACATTCTATTCTTTTTTTATGTAGATCTGAAGAGAAAAAAAAGGATGCAAGGGAATTGAGGACGATGATCATGATAATGGCAGCGCCCAGGTTGGCAGTTTTGCCCAGATTGGCACACCCATTTTAATAGGCATTGCACAACAAAGAGCCGTGCGAGGCCTTTGTTCCAAAAGAAGCCCAAAGGCACCCAGGAAAGGTCTTTTTGTTTATTCCGACAGCTTTCCAACACGCGTCAGGCGTCACACCTCATGGCCATGCATGCCCTTTGTGCAGTAAATAAACGCGTGCCTAATCACCATGTATATGCAACAACATGTCTGCCATCCTTCTCTGCTTCCCTCCCCCTTCTCTCTGCTTCTGCAGTAGAGAACGCCTTCTTCAACCATGGCAGACACGGATCCGGATCTGATTGCTCGGGTATACCCTTTCGAGGACTCCGAAGTTGATCATTATGCGAAGCGTGTGATTGTGGCCAGCGCGCGATGCATGCCAACGAGGAGGTCTCGAGAGCAGCAGCAGCAGCAGCAGGACGAGGAGACCCCACAGAGCCGCCGCAGCCGAGCGTGGACCGAGTCGCGAGCCTTGAGCGACCCGAACAATGTGCCCTACCTTGAGCTACGGTTCAGCCAGCCCCCTCGGACTTCCTCGGGACTGGTGTTTGGCACCGATCAAGATAGGTGCGACGTCGTTCTTCCCGAGATAAAGGGGCTGCCTCTCAGCGAGAAGCACTTCGCGCTTACGTACGAGAGGGACTTTGACGACCAGTGCTACCGCCTTGTCGTGCGAGACCTCTCCTCCACAACGGGAACCATAGTCACGTACGACGGCAAAGGAGGAGAGTCGCGCAAAAACTTCCGCTGGATCATCAGTGGGTTTCCAGTGCCAGAAAGGACCCGATGCATCATCGTACAACTGCATGAGTCCCTCAGGTTCCGCATCGTCGTCGCTCCCCACGATATCACCTCTGCTGCCTACACCGACAATACCGCGCGATTCCGGCAAGGAACGGTCAACACCAAAGACCTCCTCGGTTCGATGAGACTGCGCAGCGGCGCTGCCACCAAGGGTGGTACCATAGCGGAGTCGCCTGGCCAAGAGCCAATCTTGCTCGAGTGCGAACGCATCGGAGAGGGCGGGTTCGGGGTCGTGCATCGTAGCTGGGATGTTAGCACTGGGAAGGACTACGCCATCAAGCGGCCGGTAGGGGAGAGATACAATGTGAAAGATTGGAGGAATGAGATCAGCATCATGAGGCGGACATCCAACGTAAGTGATATATATATCCCCTAATATTGTCTTCGTCTGATGCTGCCTACTCACTCACCTCTCACCAGGATCATATCCTTAGGCCCATCTTCGTCCAGGAAGACCCGCCTCGCTTGGGTCTGGAATTCATGGAGCACGGAAACCTAGAGGAAGTGCATCGCAAAATCCCCCTCTCATACGAGGAGTGCGTGGCGGTCCTCTACCAGAGCTCGTCAGCGCTGGCCAGTCTTCAACAACAAGCCGATCCTGTTACACACCGGGATATCAAGCCAGAAAATATCCTCATCAAGTCTCGCGGTGCCGACCGCCAACCTGACGCACTCAACATCAAACTGTCTGATTTCGGCTTTGCAAAGACCGGCCCCCTGAAGACCTTCTGCGGCACGGGCCCCTACTTGCCTCCTGAGTTCTGGTCCATACACGAGGGGTACACGGTGGCTGTAGATGTCTGGTCGCTCGGTGTCACCATCTTACGGCTCGCCTACGGTCTTCCTGTTCAGGAGCCTTCCATGGGACCGGTGTGGTGTCAACAGGTCAGAGAGGCAGCACGGAGTCGGAAACCGTCGGGCCTGCTGAAGATCTTGCTGCGCATGCTGGTCATCGAGCCTGAATCTTGGCCGAAGAATGTAGGGATGAAGCTTTGCGACTCCTCACGTCGCTCACGGCCCGTCCTGCGACCCCAGCACCAGCATCTTCCTCCGCGAGACCGTTCCCCACCGCCGCCCGGGAGACCCACCACTCGAGACTCGCTCATCTGGACTTCGGGTCCGAGGTGGACCCCTACCACCAAGCGGGCGGCAGGACCTCTCAGGCAGTGCTGGTAGGGCACCCAGGTGATAACTTGGGAGGGGGGACGCAGCCCTCGGAGAGCCCGGCCAGTCTGTCGGCGCCACCTCAACGTGGTCGAGACGGTCAGGGGCTTCAGGGCTCGGTTCGGAACGAGTCTCTGGGAGGCGACCGGCCACCAAGTGTCCCGGATCCTAACCGACATGACGCCACGGCTGGTGACGACAGCCGCTCGCGACCCGGCCCTGCTGCGGAGGTCATACATGTGGGCCGCATCCCGGGCGGACCAAAGGAAAACCAGCGCCGCCGTAGGAAGGTAACCAGGTAAGTCTACCGTCTTCTTGTCGTCTCGGATGCACGCGTCCTAATATCTTAGCGAACAGTCCCCAGGACAAGGCTGTTCTTGAGGCTGCCTTCCAGAAGAACCCGATGCCCAGTCGTCACACACGGTTGGATCTTGTGCGGCGCGTCTCGATGGATGAGAAGCAGGTTCAGGTAAAATATGAGCTACCCCTCCTCCATCTCCGCTGGCTTCCTCTCACTAACGACGCGTTTTCCGCTCCCCAGACCTGGTTCCGAAACCGCCGTCTCCGGTGAAGTTAAGACGAAAGCCAGTCTCGACCTCTCCGAAATTCGAAGCAGAGGTCGGTCGGAAGCCTGGTGGTCTACATCCTTGTCTCACCAACCAGTCCATGCGGTGTCTCATCGATAGGGCCACCTCTTGTACATGCGGCCGTGGTCGGATCGATTGGGGGGGAAACATACTATAACAGGGGATCTAGTCAACTTGGGCGCTGATTATTTCACATCGACAGTACATTGTCTTGATATGCCCCTGGAGAATAACAAAACGAAGAGCGAGAATCAGCAGCGCGTATGGAAACGGTCATCGATCGACGATGCCAGAGGTCGAGGCCCCAAGATGAAGACACACATGAGCTCGAGAGAAATGGCGCAGCATACCCCGCCCCCCCCCCCTTCCCCTTCTGCAGACTTTCCATACCGATCTGATGAGGTCTCGTTTGAGATTCGGAATGACATCTGAAATGGAGGTTCGTTTACAGACTTTACAGCTGTTAGAGGCGTCTCTTTGTGTGTTTTTGCTGGTGAACGAACTTTTGAGGATGACGGATTAGGGAAAGGAATGCGGCATACTGTAATTCAAGTAGCGGATAGATCCGGTTTTTGCATTCAGAGTGTCGCAGTTCAAGACGACAAAGTAATGCATATTGAAGACACTTCGTCATGCCCATGACTACAGATCATTCACTGTACAAGGTCGAGTCGGCCCCAAAAAAAATTAAGGGCCCGAGGAATCAACCAAGAAAGATCCTCCGAGCGCCATCGGCGCTTACTTGCACAGCTGGCCGGACGAGATCGCGGCATCGCCTACTCTCACTCTACAACGACCATCTCGAGCCCAAACGTTGTCCACCCAACCGCATGATTTAGGCCTGCTTCAGGGCCTGAGACACCCCGACCAGACCTCGTGGACGGAGCAGTAATCAAACTACTTACGGCTTGAGCAAGCAATGGACAGCACCCTAATGCCCGGCTCGGCCCCTCCGCAGCCTCCAGCCTCGGGCAGACCCCGTATTCCATATGCATGCGAGGCCTGTCGAGTTGCCAAGGTGAAATGTCAACCTAGCAATACAGAAAGCATATGTCGAAGGCATGAGTCTCATTCTCTGTCAACCTTTGCAAGCGTACCCGTTTTCGTTGTGGAGAAGCTGACTGTCAAGTCTGCTTTCTTATTTCTAATCTTCTTTCTTCTTCTTACAGATGCGCCATCTCGAAAAGGGAGTGCATCTTCAAGACCGGCCCGCGGACGAGACGACGCCGTTCCAAGCTGTAAGATCATAGGGACCCCTTCCTCCACCCTCCGACCCCCCGCTCGCCCTAGATCTTGCTCCTCGTGTGATTGACAAAGCCCTTTGTTTGAAAAGCCATCCGGCGGCCACTCGTACAACGCCGCCCCCTTCCGCGCCCTCCAAGACTTTCACCATCGACGTACCCATGTCAGCAGCCGAGGATGGCGGTGACATGGACCCTTCGGAAAGCTTCGAGGCCCTCCGAGAATCACACGAGGGCTTTCTTGACGATCTCATCCCCGAGGACGGCATGTGCGCAGGCGGCAGCGACACCGCCTTTACACAGCCATCTTCGTCCTCGAGTGGCAGGGGAACATTCTCCTCGGCCCCTTCGGTCGATTCTCAGTCCGTGCATGGCTTCAGCAGTATCCAGCCGCGGTTCAACCTAGACTCCGCAACATCATTGTTGCAATTTTTCCGAGAGGCCATGCTGCCCTTCTTCCCCTTTGTTGTTCTCCCACCTGACGCCAGCGTGCCTGTGTTGGCACGCGAGAGGCCCTTTGTGCTGCTTGCCATACTAGCTGCTGCTAGTGGAAGCAGGAGTCTGCAGGGTCACAATCTCTACGACGGAGAGTTTCGCAAGGTCCTAGGGCTCAAGTTCGTCAGCGGGGGCGAGAGGAGCTTGGAGTTACTGGTTGGGCTGTTGATCTACACAGCCTGGTGAGCTGGCCCAGGCCCAGAACAAAAAAAAAAAAACAAAAAAAAAAAAAAAGCCGCCTCGACCCAGGGCATCACCGGTCGTGCTGACGATTCACAGGTACCCGTTCCACCTGAGGCCTAGGAATCGACAGGCCCTGCAGTATATCCGGATGGCCAGCGACATCACCCATGATCTAGAACTGGACCAGGCACCGGACCACGTCGACGTGGCGGCCATCAGGTCAGACGAGAAGCGATTGGCTGGCATGCGAGCGTACCTGGCCTGTTATTATCTGTGCTCGAGCCTCGCCACGACCTGGAACAAACCTCATACTATGCCATATCAGCAGTGGACGACCGTGTGCTGCGACATCCTCGGCGCCGTGGTGGAACCTGCCGACCTCCCGGCGTCGTCGAGGCAGGACCAGACCCTGGTCTGGGCTGTCCGCCTTGGCCACTTGGTGGAGGAAACAATGTTGATCAACAGGACAGAGCGAAAGGCCCAGCAGCATGGCCGCCAGCATTCTCTGTTGATGGTCAAGGGTATGGAAGCGCAGCTTGTCGAGTGGCGAGGCCAGATACCTGCCGAGCTTCTCTCGCAGCGTGAGTTATCCACCCCCCTTGTAAACACCATACATACGTGTTCGCCATCCTCGAGCAGACAGGACATCAGCTCCCTCCTCCGAGAGGCTGACTCGTTCATGCACAGCCGTCCTTCACCTGGCAGATAGCTTTGCAGAGATTGTGCTCTACGGCTGTCCGCTCCTGCGATTCGCCTTTTCAAAACCAAAGAGGCGGGAGCAGCCAGCCCCAGAGGAGCACGCCGAGCCGGGCAGGCTCCTCAGATGCGCCAGGCTCCTGCACACGTGGTACGACTATATAGACTCGCTGCCGGCGCCTGAGTTTGCTCACTTCACGGGCGTCGACTGGAGCTTCTTCGTCATCGCCATCATCCTCGGCCTGCGGCTGTCCTTCCCAATGCCCGACACGTGCCCTGGCTGGGACCACACCGCAGCGCGCCAGGTGCTGGACCTCGGCTCGTTCCTGGAAACGTTCTCGAGCGGCGGCGACGGCGGCAGGGGGGACGAGGAGACGTTGGTCCCAGCTTCAAGGAGGCGGGCAACTGACGTCCTGTCAGCCAGCAGGGTCGTGGTCGGAGTGGTATGGCGCAAGTACAAGAGGCGGCTGGAGACACTGCAGAGGGCAGAGACGGCCGGCCCGCCACACCCGATGCCTCCTGATATGGACAAGAACCTGACCAGGTGTCCGATGCTGGACGGGAGCCTTGATGAGTACCTCCCAGGCTGGGACGACACATTCCTCGGCCCAGCAGACCTTTTGAACCCACCACCGCCTGTACCGTCCGGGGCAGGCCCGTTACTGGACATGCAGCCGGTGATGTTTCATGACCTCTGGGCCACCATGACTATGGGGTGGACACAAGATGCACTGGGCGATGTTGATTTTAGCGATCTGTAGAATAATAAATAGTATGCACTTTCTTCAGCGGTAAGCCCAGTGCCTAAAGCTGCCAAGAATACAGTGCCTCAACCCCACAGCACAACCCCTCCTCTAGCACCAGTAAAACCCCAGTCCCCCAGTGAGTCAACCCCCCTGAGTCGGGGGACTGCGTCACTGCTGCCCTGGGCCAGTCAGATGCGATCAGCGTTCAGCTGTGCCCCCCACCCCCCGCCCCCTCCCTTCCAGGCAACAATAGCAGCCGCAGAAGCAGCAGCAGCAGCAGCTACAGTGGGTCATCGAGTCACCAAAAAGTCAACGTCAGGCTGTGCTTCTCTTCCCCCCCCCCCCCAAAAAAAAGTTCCCTCGTTTGCCATTCTTGCCCAAACCACCATCTCCTTCCTTTTCCCCTTCTTCTTTTCTCTTCGCAACAACTACAGTCGACATCCATGAATAGTCCTCTGCATAGCATACATCATACACACACTGATACACCCTTCTTTTCCCCCTTGGCACCACCTACAGATTGCCCAAGATAGGTCGCAGACACAAGGACCGTTACAGGCAAAAAGGGTCTCGTCCCTGGCAGACGCTGTCGAGGAAGAAGATGGGCCAGGAGCAGTCCAACCTGATCACGGAGGACACCCCTCCTAACAAGCTCTCCCAGCGCAGTCTGTCTGGTATCGCTGAGTATATCAAACATGGCTGTCGGGGTCGGATTGTGGTGATGACGGGCGCAGGCCTGTCCACTGCTGCCGGAAGTGAGTCCTGGACGTTTGCACTCGGCAGGTTTTCCCCCTCGGTCTGGGCTGACAGTGTAACTCTCTTTCTCTCACAGTACCCGACTTTCGTTCCCCCACGACTGGCCTCTATGCCAACCTCGCCCGCCTCAACCTTCCCTACGCCGAGGCCGTCTTCGACATCTCGTACTTCCGCCAGAACCCCGACCCTTTCTACGTTCTGGCCAAGGAGCTGTACCCGGGCAACTACTCGCCCACCATCTCTCACGTCTTCATAGCCCTCCTCGCCAGAAAGAACCTGCTGTCGATGCTCTTCACGCAGAACATCGACTGCCTGGAGCGACAGGCTGGCGTCCCCGCCGACCGCATCGTAGAGGCCCACGGCAGCTTCGCCAGCCAGCGCTGCATCGAGTGCGGGCGGGCGTTCCCCGACGAGAGCATGAAGGTTCACGTGTCGCAGGGCGTCGTCCCGCGGTGCACGGACGACAGGTGCGGCGGGCTCGTGAAGCCAGACATTGTGTTCTTTGGCGAACAGCTGCCCGCGGCCTTCCACGCCAACTGGTCCGTGGCTACCACGGCCGACCTCGTGATCGTCATGGGCACGAGCCTCACCGTCCAGCCCTTTGCCAGCCTGCCGGACGCGGGCCCGGACGACACCCCGCGCCTGCTGTTCAACATGGCGCGGGTGGGCTCCTTTGGCACCAGGCCGGACGACGTGCTCGAGCTGGGCGACTGCGACTCGGGCGTCAGGAGGCTCGCCCGCGAGCTGGGCTGGCACGACGAGCTCGAGGCCGAGTGGCGGCGCGTCGTCGGCGACAAGGAGGCCGAGAGGCAGCTCCAGAGCGTCTCGGAGCGGGAGGCCGCCCTGCAGGACGAGGTGGAGGACCTGGCGGACCAGGTCGGCTCGGGCCTGAGCATTGACGACGACGGTGACCACGCCAGCGACCGTGCCAGCGACAGCCACAGTCAAGGTGACGCCGCCGTGGGCGGTCCTTATGGCGGCGGCGACGCCGCTGACGGCCCTGGACATGTCATCGACAGCCCTGACGCAGCAACGCCGACGCCAGCCACCCCCCACTCCGAGGCCTCCGAGCCCGACAGCGAAGAGGACTACACCATAGGATGGGATGCCCTGGAGCCTGTGGGCCGCCTCGGACGTGTCATTGACGGTCCTGTTGCAACAACTACAACGGCAGCCTCTTCTTACCCAGAGGCCAGCAAGGCTGACACCGGAAAGGACTTCATCGTCGGATGGGACTGCCTGGAGCCTGCAGGCGGCTTGGGACATGTTATCGACGACACACCCCCTGCTGCTGCTGCTGCTGCTGCTGCTGCTGCTGTGACAGCCTCTTCTCATCCAGAGATGACCCAGGCAGCTGAGGCTGACATGTTGAAGGAGTTCATTGTAGGATGGGATGCCCTGGAGCCTGCAGGCCTTGGACATGTCATTGATGGTCCTGCTGATCAGCACCGGCCCGAGACCAAGAACGACAGTGCATCATCATCATCTTCATCTTCATCACCCGAGGTCCCAGCTAGCGAGGTCCCAGCTAGCGAGGCCACCGGGGCTCGGCCACCCTCGGCAGCCCCTGAGACCAGTGGGGATGCTGCCACATATTCCAACCCATAAACACTACGAAAACAAACTGGCGTTGTAAGGGGGGGGTCGGCAATTGGCACTCTTTCGCTGTTTCTTTCTTTCTTTTTTTTTTTTTCCTTTCTCTGGGTGCGATTTGTCTGCATGATTACTCTTGAACAGATATGACAAGGCGTTGCTCTCCAGCCCCCGTTGGGAATGGTGTTTGTTTGGGATTCATGATACCCTATCTTTGCATCATGGGTCTGTTCTGGTGCAGTTCAGTTCAGTTCAGGTCAGGTCAGGCCACATCAGGGTCTCTTGCTCATGGCGCACCTGGAACAACATGATCTTCTTTTCATGGGATGGGCTGTTTGCTGGGCACTTCTGGTGAACAGAAACAGAAGCCTGGTGGCGTTGTTCAGGATGGGCTTCTTTCTTGGAAGGCATTTCATTGGGAAAGGGGGGGGGGGGAATTAGGAGTTTTCTTTGCTAATCACACAAGACTTTCCATGTGTCTACTGAATGAATGAATTCCCACTGATGATCTCTCTCTCTCTCTCTCTCTCTCTCTCTCTCCCCTCCCCCCCTGTTTTCTAAGCTGAATTACAATTTCATGCCATCCTACTTGCAGGAGTATTTACTACACAGCACAAGTATAGGGTTAGGGTAGTAGCAGCATATTGATATATTACATAATCCATAATCCATACTACCAACTCGCAGGCCTGTGAAGAAAAGTACTGTAGACAGACATACAACTAGAAATACACTCTCTCTGCTCTCATAGTTTACGCTTCTTTCTCTGTTGCCCACCAGCCCATCATCGCTTCTACAAGCCTTGGGACCTGCCCTACCTTCGCAGTCAGTCTCAACAAAGCGGCCCGGCATGTTGTGGCGCGCCGTCCAACACATACACCTCCCAGCCTCGCCCTCCAAGGGTCTATACCCAAGCTACAAGACGGCAGCAGCAGTGCAGGAGCTCCTCCGCCGGAGGCTGCTCGGAGAGAAGGACGACGAGGCAAGTGTCAGCCGCCTCGCTCCGCACTATCCAGACATAAGACGCACACACGTTGGAAAGCTGCCGCCGACTGTTATTTCGTTCACACCGGCGCCCACCTACACCTTGGGCCGACGGCAGTTGTCTGCCTCGTCGCTGTCGCCCGCCGAGATTGCCCGCCTCAAGGCTCCGCTGCGCATCGAGGGGAAAGGAAGAGACGACAAGGAGCATGTCTTCCACCCTGCCGTCATGAACTCGCCTCGCGGCGGCCTGGCGACCTACCACGGGCCGGGCCAGGTCGTTCTCTGGCCCGTCATGATGATACGCGGGCCACCTCGCCTGGTGCCAAAGCAGTTTACCGTGCGGTGCTACGCGCGGCTCCTAGAAGATACGACCATCGCACTACTACGGAGGCTCTTTGGACTTACGGCTTTCACGACTGATGACCCGGGCGTATGGGTTCCGTCTGGCTTGGACACGCAGCTACATCAGCCCCGCAAGATCTCGGCCATGGGCATCCACCTCCGGCGCCACGTGAGCAGCCTCGGCGTGGCTCTCAATCTCGACATGCCGACAACGACCACCATTGCTGCTGCCGCGGGGCCAGGCGACACGGATGGCAGTAGCAAGGGAGAGGAGTATAACCCCTGGGCCCGCTTCGTGGCATGCGGTCTCGAGGGCAAGGGCGTGACATGCGTGCAGGAGGAGCTGCTCGCCGCAGGGGGCACTGGGATTCCAGGGCTCGACGCAGAGGTTGTCGCGAGGGCGTGGGCGGAAGAGCTGGCAGGGAGAATGGGGTACGGTTCTGCAAAAGATGCGGTGCACGCCGTCCCCAGAGACGAGGTCGAAGAGCTCGTGGCGAGGGCAGAGAGTGAGGGCTTTCTGGACGCCGTGGCCAGGGACGAGATCTGAACAGCGTCAAAGCTATGGTGAAGAACGAGCCTTGGGCCCGGGGTGTTGTTGGGGGGGAGGGGGGGGGGCAAATGGAGAGTCCCATGAACGACTCGCGCGAGCAGTACACGCCATGGTATTAACCCGCAGCCTGACCGTTGACAAGTCCATTACCATGGCGTGTGCTGCTCTCACGAGTCGATCATGGGATGAAATGGCAAGCCGTCCCGACAGATGGGTTTGATCAGAACACGGGTTGAACGCGAACTCACTTCCACAACAGCTGGCATACGACAATGATCATTCATGGCCTTGCTACGACTTGAGCCGGCCACCTTTTCTTATTCACCATCATGGGCCCACCCCACAAGTTTATCAACAGGGCGAACATACCACCACTACTTACTCTACGACAACCCGGCCTGCTTAGAGGGACTGGCTGTACAATTTCTCTCCTGCAATCACATATTGCACCAGGTGGACAGGGGCTGGAAATCAATGTCCGGCCTGACAAAATTAGCTCCATGTACTGTAGAGATAAGGAAACAACCGCCCCTCTCTCCCCCCCCCTTCTTATCTCTCTCTCTCTCTCATCTCCTCCCGGAAGCTCCTCCTCCCTGGCGCTATCAGCTGCGTTTTTATTTTATTTTATTTTTTTATATACAAACCAGATGAGGTCAGTCTCCTCCTGATAGCGCTGTCAGACTCCTCCAGACGTCTCTGATTTGTTACCAACACGGTGGCGCGGGAAATTATTGGACAGTATCCCCACCGGAGATACACTCCGACGCCATGCTGACAACCCTTCCCCCCCTCCTCCACCCCGGGAGGGGGGGGAAAAGGGGCGAGGAAACAGAGCCTGTTGGCAGCGCGGCAGGGCATGGACATGAATGGTCCACACGAGCCGCTGAGAAGTGTCGTGGGCAGTGTCGACCCAACGATGGGAAGGACAGGACAGACGGCGGACGAATGACAGCGCCGGCGGTAGCTGCAACAGACCTGTTTTCTCCCACCCTCCTCTACCTTTCTCAAACCATGGCTGGGCCGGACAAGCATGACATCGGTAAAGTGGAAGCCTAGAGAAAGAGGAAGACATATGACATGCCGGGACCACCAATGCCGAGTGTGCCCACCCACCCACCTGCCCGCCCACTCACACCTATACATATACATCATTCATCCATCCTACAGGATAGGCAGTGATTATCTCTGGTCCAGGAACGGCGTAAGACATGTGGATCACACAGGATAGACGGCAAAATGGCAAAGGCTTTGAGCAGAAAAGGCACGACTCCGAGGCCAAGCGGGTCGCGCAACTAATCTTGGGCCTGGGGTGCTGCAGCCCCTCTGCTGACACATGGAGGACCTCTCATTTCCCCTCCCCCACTGGCGTATCCGTGGCTTTTGGACACACGACCGTCTTTTTTTTCTTTCTTTCTTTTCCCCCTCTTCTTGGTCTAAGAAGGGGGGGGGGGAGCAACAATGCCATATCACATTCACATGCCTCTGCCGCTCATAAGTTTTTGGTTCCCTTTTGGCCGGGCGCCGAACAGAAATTTTCCCCGGGTTCATCTCCGACTGGCACGTTTACCCGAAGAGGGCTGCCTGGTGCGGGAGGAGGAAGAACCCTGGCCACTCCTGTTGCAGGAGATCGAGCATCGACCCACAGGAAGAGGCAATAAGGACCGAAAGGTGCTGCATGTCAGGCGGGAAAGGCCGCAAAAGATCACCAGTCCCGCCCATGGGGGAAGCGGGTCCTCCTCGTCATGCACTGACCGGTCAAGCAGCCTAGTTGCTACGTATTTGCTTGTGCAGCGGCAGTGGATGATACTTGACGTCTTGCAGAAAGGCCAAGGCGAAAGAAAGAGAAAAAAAAGGGGGAGGGAGGGAGAGAGGAGTCTGGCCCGCCCCCGCCTCCCTCCTCCCCCCTTCCCCGGACAAAGTGCAACTTTGGTTGCAGTCTTTCCGACGTCCACGTCAACTGAGCAACCACAAGCCTCAAGAGTGGATGGGTGCGAAAAAGCTGGTTCATCACTTGGCGCGTGACTATTGTGGAATTTCTTGCCGAGCATACATACTGCAAAGCTACTACATAGTAGCAATACCACCCCCCCCCCCACTCTCTTCTCCTGCTCGAAAGAGGGTGTCCACATATAACGACTACTACTGTGTACATACGTACTCGATGGACAAGCAAATAACAGGACCCATTCATCAACCTCGTTGTGTGTATCCACAACATACATACAGACGACGCCAAGGCGATCCCTCCCACCGGTTCCCTTCGTGTCGGAGATCCTTCCGACCTATTGGCTCCGCCGCGGACGCACGTCTCGTCGTTCCGCGAGATCGACAGTCCATCACCCCCAGTCCCAATGAAACGACGGGAGCACAGACCGTACCATCGTGGCACCAGGTCGCGCGGCCGCCCCCCCCCCCCCACCTCCCCTCCTCCCCTCCCTTTTCTCTCCAGCCCTCTGCGTCAGACTTTGACGTTCAGCCGTATCCCCTTGAAGCCTATTTACCTGGCTCCTCTCTCTCTCTCTCTCTCACACAGAGGATCGAGAACCATGATGCTCGCGTGCTTCACCGGTTTGAAAATCTTTTTGGATGTCGTGCGTCGTTAGCGCTTATCCTCGGGCTTGCGGCTCTGTCTCTCATTAGCTGCGGCAATAAAGGGGGGGGGGGAAGGGACAGGTGAGGCCGACAAGTCCCCGATTCCCCCAAAAGAGTAGATTGGTAAATTAGTAGGAAATTGCATGTCCGCGACCACATCGTCATGGAAACAGACTTGCTTTCTCCAGTGACGATAGAAGAAGAAAGAAAAGAAAAGAAGAAAAAAAAGAAGAAAAAGGCAATCCTGCAGCCTAAGCAGCTCCTCCTCTTCTTTCTTCTTCTTCTTCTTCTTCTTCTTCCATGCAGAGATCAGGCCCGTGTCTCCGCAATGTGCATGCAGGACCCAGGGGACCGGTCAAGGAAGAGAGGAATAAACTCTCGGGGCAGCCCGAGCCTTTGACGATATCAGTGTGCGGGTCTATGTTACGCGGTGGGGACGAGGAGTTTATTCCACGAACAGCACGCTCTCGCCTCGTGTCGTCCCCTGTATGCTTCTATGCCGCATTTTGAGAGAGAAAGAAGAGGGCGCCCGGGGGGCGGGGGGGGCGGACGCCGGTACCCATGCTATGATGGTTCCCCCCCTCTGAGCTCAGCCAAAAAATAAAATAAAATAAAATAAAAAATAAAAACTATAAAAACGCGGCCCAGGTCAAGGGACAGTCGCCATCCCATGTGAAAGAGACAGGTCGAACGTGGCTGGTGACTGGAGACGTGCCGCCACGTTGAAGAAGAAAGTTGAGAGGGAGGTAATGTAAGAAATTAGTCGAGTCGAGGCTAAAGACTTCAATTATGTAGCATTGATCTCCGTCCGGACCGGTGCCTCGCCGCCTGCTTCTGACCTATCCTTTGAGTTGAGTGATGCTTGGCCGTTTCAAAGAGTACGACAGACTCGCTCGCATATCCCACGAGAATTCTGCCCATCGATATTACCTGCTGTGAGACCTGATGTGGTGATGCCGAACGGTTGTCTCTCTTAAGAGAATCCCTCGAGACTACTGACCCTGCCGTGCACAGCATCTCCCTTCCCTCCTCTCCCTCCTCCCCCTCCTCCCATCCCTTTTTCCCTCACACAACTAGGTGGGTACACAACCAGACGATACTACCTGAGGCCCGGTGCAGATGACCATTCAAGCACCTCCTTCGGGTGGATGGCGGTAGGGTTCAAATCAAGTCGGCCAATTACATGGCGCAACCGAAATGATATCACAAGAGACTGGCTGGGAGACTGCAGGCTCCCGTCGCGTTCCAGGCCGATGAGGGGGGGGGTAGGAAGAGAGGGGGAGGGGGAGGGGGGGCGGAAGGCTCCCATGTTATCATTACAACCAGTCTGGTGTGAAGGGTGAAATTCCTCTCTCTCTCTCTCTCTCTCTCTCTCTGTCTGCCTCTCCTCTCCAGTGCAGCATACACATCGCCGGCTGTAGCACCATGTTCCAATTCTATCTGAGACAGGCTATGCTCGCCAAGTTGCACGAGGGTCTCCATGGCTCGAGGAAGTGCGGAGCACACCCGCCCGCGGTACCCGGCGATCGTGGAGGACAGCTACCATGTTTAGCGGCTGGTGGTGACTGCGAGTTGGGCCCGCCCAATTCCGACAGGGTTGGCGGCTGGTATGGAGGGTGGTCTGTGAGGCGTCGGGGTAGGTAGGTAAAGCATACAGGACTGAGCAGGAGCCCGGTCTAGTCGGAGTGGCTAGAAAGTGCTCGTCTGTGTGTATTGCGGTCGGAGAAGGAGGAGGAGGAGGAGGAGCAGGAGGAGGAGCAAGCAAGGGGAAACGAAAGTAGCCAATCCCATGCGCGAAGACGACACCAGGGTAGGGGTATTGGAGAAGTTTATTGGGGAATATATTGCGGTGGCTTACATGGCGGCCGAGCTGGAGACAACATGTAATGAATTATTGCATTGCTCGATCCTACCATGACATACATGTTCCTGAAACGTGCTAGTTCCAGCGGGACGCCCATACATATCGCCCACTAGGCTCTGCAGCGGTTTTGCGGCGCGGCTGAACCTCTTTGGTTCATGGCCTCGGGAGGAGTCTGCATGAGAAGCGCCAAGGTTCGAGCAGGAGAAGGAGGGCAAATAGGACGCTGCATAAATTTCTCACACACTGCATGTGAAAAGGAGGGCAGGCTCTGAACAGTTGTTGTCGTGTAATAGGACAGCCGGTACAGGGACCACGCAACGCAGACACGTTCGTGTGGTCCTTCAGTACGGAATCTTTTGTGACGCGAGGTCCAGACCTAGTGGTCCAGCACTGGAACAGCACACAAGACGGCCGGGTCTTAATCGAAAAGGGGAGGGGGGGTGGGTGTGGGACAACGAAAAAAACTTTGGTCCGTGTCAGAATTCAAGAAGACCCTCCTTTTCGTCCTTGGGGGAGGGAGGCTTTGGGATCCTGGGGCTGCGACATGTCATGTCGTGTGGGAGTGCAAGGTTAGACATAGTCTGCATAACCAAGGGACGAATTGACTATGTGATAGTTATCACCATGCAGCCTCCCTTATGACTTGTCGCCATGCTGTGGTTGCATCTTTCCCTGGTGATCATCCACCCGAGCCTGCTTTCCTGCATTTCCTGGTACGGCATTGGGTATAAATTAGCGAACAAGGAGCCTACAAGCCAAAAGTATCTGGAGGGATGGCCGTTCTGCCCAAAGGCCTGACCTGGATGGTAAGAGTGTGTGTGTGTGTGTGTGTGCCCAACCCGTCGTTGTGGCTGCGCCTAGTGCTTGTTGAGAGATGCTGGTAGATGTGGGTGGGTTGGGTGTAACTGTCGCCATGAGGGAGGGGAAGGGAAAAAAAAAAAAAGAAAGAAGGAGGAGGAGGAGGAGGAAGGAAAGTGTCATATTGAGTGCGGTTGGATGATGCCATGCCCAAGTTTCTGATTGTTTCCCCTGGCCAGTTGATCAGGGGTGGACACGGCAGCCTCGATAGAGAGCGGCTTGGGCTGCAACGATGGTCTTTCTGAGGTTGGACTGCTTGGGTTCTTTCGAAGTCGACCGCGCCATGCGAAGACCGGGTCCATAGACGCCGTGGCTGGTTCCATGTATCGCAGCTCTGTGGCCCAGAGCATTCGTCGATACCCATCATGCTGACCGTATGCCTGCCGACAAAATACCTAGTGTCCAATGGCATCATATAGGATACAGAATAAGTTCCGTTTATAGTCCCGACCATTGTTGCAACGTTCGAGGATTCGACCACTTGTACCTTGTGTGTATTTTTTTCTTTTCTTGTTGTCTGCGCGACTTGGACGAATCCTCGAGGTTCGGACGACGCCTGTGGCAGTCGGGTAATTTACCCTTTATGCGATATTGAGCCTGTATGTACGAACCTCCTCGTTGTTAGAAGTAGGTGAGACAAGTATTCATCCAGAGGGAAGAGGAAGACAAGGTGCATTACAAGAGAAAACGCCGAGACGTGGTAAGTAAAAGACTCGAAAGAAAAAGAAGAGGAAAAGAAGAGAGGAAAAGAAGAAAGGGAAAGAAAAAAAAAAGGGACTGGTTTTCCGAGAGGGCGATCTATCCACACCACCACCACCTCACCACCACCACCACCAACCTACGCCTAGGGTGACCATGTAGATGCAAGATCGGCCCAAAATGCTTCAATAGAGTAGTGGTCGCGAGAGCCAGCTAGTGCCAGGCCATCTGCCGGAGAAGATCCTCCCCACCAACAAGGCTAGCAGGACCTGTCAGGTCCCAGCGCTCGGCGAGCTCGCCGGGGGTGAGGCTTGCGGGCCAGCATGATCGTCAAACATAGATAGATTGGGTAAAGGTCAAGGCGATACAGGCCTGCATCATCGTGATGGTACATGACCCCCCAAAGCCTCGGCCGGGCTTAGACGCTGCTTGTGCTGGGCGGAGGCGTCCGGTGCCATCGATCAGTAAGTAGTCTGCGAGGTTCCCAAACCTAGTGATATGTTTTTTTTTTTTTTTTTTTTTTTTTTTGCCAACACAGAGCAAGTATTAGCCTCCGTCGGGGCCGCTGGCTTGCTGGGCATACATACAGTAGGTAGGTAGCCTCTTGGACCAGCACGGCATGGTTGCCGATCCTTTTTGCGGCGGCTATCTGCAAGGTTAAAAACACAGGCCCACCAAAAAGGATCCGGTGTGTCTACCCGCAGCAGCAGCAGCAGTAGCAGCAGCAGCAGCCGCCTGCTGCAGAGGGCCAAAAGATTGTTGGTGGGAGAGTTATCATGCCGAAGCCCGGCGGACTCGGTTGGTGGTGCATGACGGCCAGCTGAGGGGCGCACACACACACACAACCACCCCCCTCCCCCCACCATTCGCAACGCGGCTGAACGTAAACGCTAGTCTTTGTCAATGGCAGCCAGTACAAGCACCAGTTGTCGCCCGCGGAGAAACGTCAAGGGAGTATTTTTTTTTTCTAATTTTTTTTTAATGAGCAGGATGGTGACAACCAAACTCCTGATGTTTCTTCTTTTTTTTTGGGGGGGGGAGGGTGGTGAGGGAGGGAGGGGGCAGGGTTGGGCACACCCTACTGTAGATCTGCACGACCTCCGGCGGCTGAAAATCATTTCCTACCTGGTCACTCCTCGCGAGCTTGTAGTCGAGGTAGAAGACGTGTGTGTGTGTGTGTGCTGGTAATAACGTGCTGACCATTAAAGGTTGATTGATCGGCAAGTACTGCTGACTGCTCTACGGATTAGGATGATGACCACAGAGAGATCGCCGCAGTCATGGCCTGCTGCAACATATGTTTAGTTGAGAAAGCTTGAGCCCACCGGGGATGATGCAGAAGCCTCTTTGGAAGATACGGGCACAGACAAGAGTGAGTATTGGGGACAAGGCGGGAGCGCGGGAGGGCTTGGATAGAGGATCCGGAAAGAAGAAGAGTTTGAAGAGTGTTCGTGGATATATGCCGGGTATTAAGAGGCCGGGTCGGGTCGAGCGCGATCGAGCGATGAGTGTAGGCAGAGAGGTTGGGCAGGCAGCACACTCGCCCACTCCTCACGAGGTCCTTGGGCGAGCTATCGCTTGGGCCAAGTACTATGATGTCGCAGTGGGAAAGAAGAGAGGTCTGTCTTCTCGGATGGTCTGATGATCTGCGTGCGCCAGTCCTCAAAAGACGCGCGGTACGGCAACGGCAGCCGGACGTGGAGAATGGACCCCTCCCCTTGTCTTCCCGTCCATGTTCCATCGTCTGCGCTGGCTGCCTGTGTGGGCATGCCGCGTTGGGTGGATGCGTGGGTGGGTGTGAGTGGGTGTGTTTGTCCCGCGCTGGCCCCCATATTGCATGCTGCATAGGTCCAGCCTGATCGCATCATGTCTGCCGTTAGACAAGACGTGGACCTATCGCCTCTCCTGCTGGTGGGCTCTTGCATGGGACGGTGACGCGATGAAATGTATTGGACGAGATATGCTGCACAGAGGACTTGGCAAATGTGACGGTAATAAGGCGGACATCATGGGTTGCGAGGTGACATGTCGAATGCACAAGCCAGGAGAGGTTGGCTTGCCGTAACACGAGGAGCTGATGGTTCTTCAGCAGCTGTGCCGCCGGCGCCACGAACAACAGGAGAAGGAGGAGGAGGAGGAGGAGGAGGAGGTGGAGGTGGAGGAGGAGTGAGGAAAAGGTTCAGGGGTCCTCGAGCCTGTGCCAAGCATCCTTTCTACGGGACATGGTGTTGATTCCCAGGGGTGGCCCCTGCCTACCTGGTGTGGTGGTCCCTTGGCCCCCCCCCCTCCCCTCTCCTTCCCCTGTGTGCGGGGAAATGCCAATACATTCAACCAAACTGTTTCGGTTTTGTCATCTTTTCTTCTTCTTCTTCTTCTTCTTCTTTCCTTTCTTTCTTTGGCGGCCCCGGGGGGGAGGGGGAGTGGGCCGAGGGTGGAGGAGGAGGAAGAAGAGAAGGAGAAGGGGGGGTTGGGGGGTTTGACTTGTTTAGTAGTCACGAACCACACAACATATTAGGTACATGACAGGCAGCCCTCTTTTCACACATGGTCACTGCCAACAGTGAAAGGTGGAGCAGCACATACTATAGGGTCTCGGACCATAACAACTCCCAATGTCTCCCCGTAGTGGATGTCAACCCATCCTGTCCTGTCGACCTGGACCACATTGAGGTCTTTTTTAAGTCCTCTGCGAATCGTCTCTTGCAGACATGGACGGACGTCCTTCCGGCCAGGCCAGTCAATGCCCTCATTGACCCCTCAGTTCATGCACGCCGAGAGCCCACCCCTCTTCGCATCTCTCTCGGCTTCTTATTCTTCTTCTTCGTCTTCGTCTTCTCTTTCTCTTTTCTTGTCGCCCTCGCCCTCGCTTCTCATCCAGGGATGCAAGGGATGGAAGGGGGGGGGGAGGGGAAGGGCCCATGCTACCTCTTGAAATGGTACTCACTCTGCGAGGGGAGGCTGCACTGGTGCACCAATATAATGAGAACCGTCACCCTCCAAGAGAGCACACCCATTTCAATACAGCGGCAGGGTTCACCATCCAAGCACCCTTGGTTGAGCCATGGGGCCTTTAACATTCAGCATCCAGCATGCCGTCAAGGGCCAGCGTTTCTGACCCAGCACGGTTCCACACGTGGCCGCTACATTAGTAGTGATCCACCCACACCCCCTCCCTTGTCCCCCCCTCTCCCCGGGTCTCTGGCCCCTTGCTGTTGCTGGAGAACAGAAAAAGAACATGAAGAGCAAGAGTGGGATGGCGCGCCTGGGCGGCCGTCGACGTGGGACCTCAGGTCGAGCTGGTATCAGCTACATTGCGATGCAGCTGTAACGGTCACTGATGCGGGCCAGTGGCGTCTTTGCCTCACGGATCGCCGGTGTTCTAGATACAAGACAGATCCATTCGAAAAGTATCCTCCGAAATCCCCAGTTCTCTTTGTATTACGCATACAGGAAAAGGGGAGGGATGTTTGGCCTGTGCCCCTCACCCTCATCCATCTCCTCTTCCATGATCACCTTGTGTGTGTGTCTCTCTCTCTCCCTCTCCCTCTCCCTCTCCCTCTCCCTCTCCCTCCTTCTCTACCTGGCCCAGGTTTGTGGGGCCTGATAGCTACGAGTGAATCCTCCCTTTAAATAAACTGCGTTCGTCCGTACACGTCCAGATGCACAAATAATTTTTTATCCATTGCGTCTTCATACATATTTTGCACCGACGTTTCTTCTTCACACATTGAGCCTTCTTCTAGGCACAACCACCTGTCACCGTCCCCCCCCCCCCTTCTCTCAATCCCAGGAAGAGAGTGGTACCCATATTATTATTACACGAGTCTGGCTTAGTTGTGCCTCCTGATCCTCAACCACAAATTCCACAGTCAGCACTTATCCCCATCATCCACCCACTTAGCTTGATCTGCGGCACTGGCCCCATCTGCTATACGTCCTGGATACAACAGCTGGGTGAGGTTACTACCAATTGTCGTTGATCACTCGTCCGCACCACATCAATCCCGTGTGTGCGTCCGACTGGACTCGTCTGTTCAAGAGACTCAATTCCCCCCCCCCCCTGTCTCTTGTCTACTGTTGGAAACTTGACTGTGTGTTTATTTGGGCTCCCCTTCTTCGTGGCCTCGCACCTCTCGATTGTTGTTCTCTAGAAACCTAATCTCATCGTTGCTTCTTCACCTGGGCTGGTTCCGAGGCGCTCAATCTACAGGACCTCGTCCGTCAGATCCCGGGCCGCCTAAATTCACTCCTGCTTTTTGGGTAAACAGCTTTCTCGAATCACCACCGACTCACCTCTTTTTCTTCTTCTTCTTCTTCTTCTCTCGATCCTTGCATGCAACTGGCTACGACTGCTGTTCCTCGTCCTACCACACGGGAGGCACGGCACACCTTCAACAGATTGGTTACCTGGTCCGGATTGAAAATCTGACGCAGCTCGTCAATAAGCTACCTCTTACACACAAAAGACCTAGTTGCGCACAGAAACCCGTACCTTGCGCAAGGGCTGTCTCGGCTGTACATTCAACTGTCGTATGTGCCCAACCCTACGGCGCTTGATTCATCTGCCATGAGCCCAAAGTGCTTGTGGTCAGCCCTCTCCCTCCCTCCCTCTCCCCCCCTCTCTCTCCCTCTCTCTCTCTCCACCAAGATTCGTGTGTACTCGTGTGTACACATACGCCTGAAGGCTAATAGTCAAAAGGCAAATCAAACCTGGCAGGTCACACAGTACAAAACGCACCCCAACGCAGAGACAAGAGAGACCACATTGTTAGTCGGAACAGGATAGGCCGAGTCGGGACAGACCGATATATATTCATACACATACCACACATACACAATCCCACGGCACCGGCGCCGTCGACCGGCGGCGGCACAAGTAGACAAGCTGGCGAACTCACCTCTGCCAGGCGGCGATCTGTCCGACGACATCTTGGTCGAAAACAATGTGACCATATTCGACGAGGACAACTTCATACCTGAGCCGACGCCGCTCGACCCTAACTTCGACTACGGTGGGTATCCAGTCGATGACCTCCTGCTAAGCGGCCATGGACGGCTAGAGGATGATGGGTCATCATCGCTGCTGCTGCTGCAGCCCTTGAGGGATGACTTGTACAACACCCAGCAGCAGCAGGACGACTTATACGACGGACAGGGCCACCAGGCCGGCTTCAGCAGCTACCCGCAAGCGCCCCACGCATGGTCGCCCGGGTCTGCCGGTCGTGGGTCTGGCCTTGGTTCTGGGGTTGTCGTAGGAGACGACCCCTGTCCCGGCCCTGGCCACGGCCCTGGCCCCTGCCCCGGCCCCCTCAGCCAGCCCTCTGTATCTGGTGGACCACCTGCTGCTGCTGCTGCTGCTTCTGCCGCTGGCTCTAGCGCACTTGAGCTTGGCTGCCGCGGCGGGGCAGGGGTTTCACTGCCCGCAGACCCAACGCTGGCGGGGGTCCCAGTTGACGGCACTACAGGAGCCCCGCCAACGACGACCACCGCCGCCCCGTTTTCCTTCCACGGCGCCCCATCTCAGGATCAGCAGCACCCGACAGGAATCCTCAGACACTTCCAACACGTCCCCAGCTGCGATCCCAAGTTCATCAACCGCAAATCCCTCAACCACAACGAGGGCGGCCCGCGACGCTGCTTTCGCATCTGCCTTCGTCCTTCGCAGCCCGGCGACGCGATGGAGGAGGCGGGACCGAGCCACCAGGACGACCTGGAAGCCCAGGAGGCTGCTGCCCGAACATGGCAGCCCGAGCTCGAGGTTTGCAGACTTTTTTTTTTTTTGTCTCTCTCTCTCTCTCTCTCTCTCTCCCTCTCAATATCGAGGCTGGTTTTATCTTTCCCCAGCTCTGATAGCATGAGGCCTTCTCGCTCTCCATCGCCAAAGCTGACCACTTGAGAATCACCACAGGGACCCCGCCTTGGCCCCAAGACCCCTATCGATGCCATCGCCGCCGAGTACACCACAGCTGATCCCATCTATGTAGCCAAGACGATGGTAGGTCCTCGCTGTTCCATCTATGTATCTATGCTATCGATCTCATACCCTCTGGCCGATACATAACATTATCTCAAGCTCAAGAGACAACGAGGCGGGAAGGGGGAAGAAGAGAGAGAGAGAGAGAAAGAAATAAAGAAAAAAAGAAATAAAGAAAAAAAAGAATAATGCTGACCATCTTTGGTATTGATAGGCCCTACCACATACCTACTCACACTATCGGCCGGTCAAGGGCGATGGCAACTGTGGATGGAGAGGTAAGCAGCCTGCAATCACATCACTTGGTTCCGTGCACGTGAGAGCTCGGGACGATCCGACCGATACACAGAGAGTGCCGCGACTAACTTGTCGGCAGCGATCGGCTTCTGCTACTTCGAGCTGCTCATCCACACGGGCAGCCGGGAGGTGGTGCTGGGGGAGCAGCTGCGCCTGTCGCAGCTGAACGACTTCCTCGTCAACAGTGGCGGCTACGACCCGGTGATGTTTATGGATTTTGTCGAGGAGACTATCCAGCTCTTCCAGAGCATCGCCGACAACATACAAAACCCGGCCACTGCCCACACCATCCTCGCTGACACGTTCAACGACGATGGGTCCATGGGCGTGCTGTACCACCTCCGCCTACTTGCGGCGTCGTGGCTCAAGGGCAACCGAGAGCAGTACGACGCATGGTGTGAGACTGGTATCGAGGGCTACTGCATGTCGATGCTGGAGCCGCCAGATCGAGAAATCGAGGAACTTGGCATCGTGCTCCTGGTCGAGGTCCTTCTCCGGCCCATCGGGTTTGTCCTCCAGATAGCCTACCTGGACCGCAGCGCAGGCACAGAGGTCAACACCCACCGGTTTCCCGAGTCAGATGACGACGTCGGTGCCTTTATACACCTTTTGTACCGCCCGGGCCACTACGACATTCTGTACAAGCGGGACCCGGTCCAGGTGCAAGTCAACCGGGTGACGTTCGACCCTACTACCTTTGGAAAGACCCCAGGATCGCCTGCGGCCTGGGGCTTCGAAAACCCCCTTGTCCATATCCCATGCGCGCTGCCGTCGCCCATGGCCCAGCTTGCAGATACATCATGGTTCCCATCGCCTCACCCGGAGCCCTCGCCGGCGGACCCTCCTGTACAGACAATGTCTGATGCCTGCACGCACTCGACCGCCTGCTCTCAGACCTCCTCCACCGAGTCGCAACCAACCCCTCCCTCGGCCACGACGCCCACGACGCCGACGAGCTCGATCAGGTTCAGCAGATACCAGTACGAGGAGCCCTTCGACGCCGCTGCCTGGCCGGAGCAGACGACCAAGAGCCTATCGTTCAAAAACTCGCACTTCAACAAGGCACACTACAACAACCCGAACTTTACCCCAGAGGAGTATGTGCCAGAAATGATCGACGAGGCGGAGAGACTGGAGAGGGCGAACCGGAAGAGGCTCCGGAAAGAGAGGAAGGAAGCCCTGCTTCACTCTTCTGACAACTCAAGTAACAACAGAAAGGAGAAATGACAATCAAAGAACGGAGGGTCGGAGTTGAGGGCACACCCTTACCGGAGGCTGCAGCCAAGTGCCCAAGCCTGAAGAGGCCTGGCCTGACTCAAAGTGCTTCTCCTTTACTAGTGTCTGTCAAGGCTACAAAATCAGCTAATGTGGTGACAAAAATCAAGGTCTAGGGGGGAGGGGGGGGGGAGAGAGAGAGACAGAGAGAGAAGGGGGGGGGGATAATACCCCATTGCATTATTGACCATGCATAGCGATCACAGAAGCTTGCAGGTCATCCCCCCACATTCTTCTTCTCTCTCAGAAGTCGCAGTTGCGACATGAGAAATGGTTCTTTATCTATCTGGGGGACTGTCAGTGTCGGACAAAACCAGGCACAATGGTCGGCGACAAGGTGGTGGGATGGTGGTGCCTGGTTTGGATGCATTCATTTCTCGAATCGATTTCCACCCAGGCCTCTTCGGCTTGGTGATGACTTTTTTTCTCTTTTTCTTGGGGTTTTTCTGTTTTTCCGTTTATTCTCCCCCCCCCCCCCAAATCAAAATACCTTTCGGCTTCTCATCTCATCACAGCCTTGCGGCACATCTAGTCTGCAATCTTCGCAGCAATGGCTGGCTGGTGGGGAAAACACACAAACATCGTCCCCGCAGCCCCCCTTTCCAAGAACCAAAGAAAGAAAAAAAGGAAAGAAAAAAAAAGCCCCCATTGTTGGGCAGCCGGTAATAGTCTGTTTGTAATCTGCATTGTTGTTGTGTGTGAGCTGGCTGCTGGCCATCTGGAAGAGAATGAATAGGTCTGTAATTCAATTGAGTTCAGTTCATCCATCCATCAATCAATCAATTAGTTATGATCATTGGCATCATCAACCTTTTGTGGAAACGAGACCGTACTGGCTTGTGTCCCGTTTTCCTGTACCTTGGGACCAGCCTCGACTTTGTCGACCTGACTCGTACCTTATGTAGAGAAGGGGGGGGGGGGGGAAGAAGAAGAAAAGAAGAAGAAAAGAAGAAGAAAAAAGAGAAGTACACATGCATACACGACTAGTCTATCTATCTATTGCTGAGATATGTGTGTGTACCCATCGGCTGCCTCGCGTGGGGTGCGGACTGCTATGAGGGAGAAGGCTCATGCTCTTTTGACCACCAATATCAAAACAAAAACGTATGCATACTCTGGCGTACAACTACACCATCAAGTACCAGTCTTATCTCTTGAGAGGGGGAAAAGATCAGATAGAAAGGGAAGAAGAAGGAAAAGAAGTAGAAAAAAGGAAAAGGGAGAGAGAGGGGGGGGGGGAGGAGGAAAATCATCAACGCTCAGCCTCCCCATCATATTCTCCAACGCCGATTCTAACAAAAACACTGCTGCTCCTCCCCCCACATTCTACAAGACCTCCGTCATAGACACAGCCGCACGATGTTCGCAGGAGTCCACCAGCGAGACCTGGGTCGAGGGGAGCTCGTGGTGCCGTTGGCCTAGAACAGCGCCTGCTTGTGCCTGCTCCACACGTCCTCCGGAACCTTGATGATGCGGTCACCGGTATCGCTGCTGTTCTCGCCGTTCACCACACCACAACCTCCGCCGCGCCCTCCTCTGCCTCGTCGTCCTCCTGATCGTATCAGACCTGCTCCCTTTCGACCTAGCCCACCTGGGCCTCCAGCCCCTACCCCTCCTCCTCCTCCTCCTCCTCCACCTACCACCCCTGTTCCGCGTCCCTTTACCCCTCCTCCTACTTCTCGTCCTCCTCCTCCTCGCCCAACTGCACCACCACCTCCACGCCCACCTACTAGTCTTCCCCCCCTTCGACAACCTCCTCGTCCTCGTCCTCGTCCACCTACTACTCCTACTCCTCCTCGCCCACTACCGCTTCCACCCCGTCCGCCGCCACCACTACCGCCACCTCCTCCTCCTCCTCCTCCTCCTGCTGCTCTTCCTGCTGCAACTACAGCTGCAGCTAACCGTCCTCCTCCTCTACCGGCCCCTCCGCGCATGGCCTGCCCCAGACGACTTCCGGCGAGGGCCGAAAGCTCAAAGTACCCGCCGGAGATGTCCACCTCGGCGGCGGCGGCCGAGTCCATGTTCCGGAAGCCTTCGCCGTCCTTGAACACGGTGTCGTACATGCTGGCGAGCGCGGCTGACATGTTCTGGATGGCGGCCATGCGCTGTGCGTCGCGCGGGCGTTCGATCTCCAGCACGCCCTTCTGCTGGTCGATCCTGCCCTGGATGCGGCCGTCGATGATCAGGAAGGTCATGATGTCCACGACCTCGCGCTCCGAGATGGTCAGCTCGCGGGCGACCCACGACAGGCGCATGCGGGTGTACGGGATGAGGAGCTTGAGGACGGCCTTGGTGCGCATGTTCCGGGTCACCTCGTCGATGTTCTCGGCGATGAAGGGGTCGGCCAGGAGGTCCTGGTTGGCGGCCAGGACGCGGCCGTACCGGTGTATGTCGTCGTGCTGGTACGCCTCGACGAGGTCAGTCATGGCCGCGATGCGGGGGTCGGTCCTGTAGGGCTTGGTCTCCTGGCTGTCGAAGGGGTTGATGTCGGACTTCATCAGCATGGTGGTCAGCAGCAGGTACTTGAGGACCTTGATCCTCTGCAGGCTGCCGGCCTCGTCGTAGTTGCGGAAGGACTCGAAAAAGTCCGACTGGGCGTCCTGCCAGTTCTCCTCCGACATGTGCATCTTGCCACCGCACTCGCGGATGATGCCCATGATCTTGGGGTGGGGCACGGCGGAGCGGATGCAGAGGGCCCGCTGGTAGAGCGCCTTGAGGCGCTTGTTGTTCCTGGTCTCGGCGTGCATCTGGATCTCGAGCGCGTAAATGTCCAGCAGGTACGTGCCCTTGGAGGTGTCCTCGGTGCCGTCGCCGCGCCGGCAGGCCTTGTACAGCTCCTTGAGCTTCCTGCTGACGGACAGGTAGTCGTGGCGGTCGAGCAGCAGCTTGGCCAGCTTGATGTTGGTCTTGAGCCACAGGCGCTCGTTGTTGGTCGTCTGGAAGCACTCCAGGGTGAGGGCGTAGAAGCGCTCCATGCAGAGCACGGCGCCTTCGGGGTCCGAACCCTTCTCGATGTAGTCAAGCATGTTGTTGATTGATTTTTCCGAGTAGTTTCGTGTAACCGCCGACTTGACGTATGTAAGCAGCTCCTCATAGTGTTGAATAGCCTATCCCAGGTTTAGTGCAAAAGCTCCCATCATCAACAATAACAACAACACGAGGGGGAGGGGAAAGAAAAAGAAGCAACGGACCATGTCGTATCGACGCATCTTGAACTCGAGCTTGATGGCCTGCTTCAGCCCCTTGAAACCCCATTCGCCCTTCTCTGCCTGCAGCTTTGGGATCTCCAGGAACTCCTTGATGGCCTCCTCGGGCTCCGAGACCTTGAGCTGCTTGGCGTTGTAGTACCTGTTTTCGATGTCGACATCGCCAGAATCCTCATCACCATCCGTGTCGTCGTAGTCGAAATCATACTCCTCATCGGACTCTTGCATAAAGTCGTCGTCCGACATCTTGACTTTGCTTTGCTGGGAGATGACACGTTGGCGGCGTGTAACCCCAGAGCAAGGGACGACGGTGCAATGGAGGGATCAAAAGAAGTTGTGCAGATGCGGTTGGCGCGGTAAACCTTTTCTTGGCCACCTCTTCTTCTCGGTTCTGACGGCAGTGATGTATGAGAGAAATGCCAATGAGGAAAAAGAAGGGGAAAAAAGTTGAGAGAGACAGGTCTCAGTTGTTTCCTGTTGTACCGCCTTGCATCTGACGTGTGTAAAACCGTATGTAAGGCTGAGAGTGAGGGAAGGCGAGAGGGGGGGGGGTTAGGGGCCCGAGGGTTCAGAGGAGACCCACAGTTGAGTACCTTGTACCTTGGTACTATGTACATCCCGTTGTACAGGAAGGGCCAGGGATTGTGCTTATCGATAAGGATGATCACGTACTTGCTAAGTAAAGGGAAGTAATCTATGTCTAACTCAGCCACTGCCGCCACTCATCTCCTCTTCCCCTCTCGCATCAAAGTCCTCGCCCACGGCCCACGATCTCCCTCCTCGAGCCCTCGTCCCCAACTCCTTACACACACACACACACACACACATATCACACATACAGATACACACGCCCGCACGTGGTGCTCTCGGCGGTTCAAGATGGGAGGAGGCAACGACCTCAACCTCAAGAAGTCATGGCATCCCCAGTTGATGACCAACCAGCGCCGCGTCTTCGATGCGGAGCAGGCAGCACTGCAGGAGCGCAAAATCACCGAGGCCAGGATTGACGAGATCAGGCGTGAGCGTCAGATCGAGGAGACCCAGAAACAACTCGAGGCCTCGGGCGGACCCAAGCGTGTCGACCGCGTCGACTGGATGTACCAGGGCCCCAACGACGGCGGGCGAGACGAGTTCTCGAGCGAGGCCTTCCTGCTCGGCAAGCGGCGCATCGACTCCATCCTCCGCGGCGACGACGCCAAGACACTCGAGAAGCCAGCAGGCCCTGCAGGCTCAGCAGCCGCGCCCGTCCCCGTCGTGGCATCTGCCCGCGACACAGCGGCCAAGATCAGGGAGGACCCCCTGGTGGCTATCAAACGGCAGGAGCAGGAGGCATACCAGGCCATGATGAAAGATCCTGCGAGGCGGCGGCAGCTCCTGGCACAGATGGGCATGGCCGAGGAGGAGCCCAAGAGACGCAAGGAAGAGCGGCACCGCAGCCACAGGCATCGGTCATACCGCGATCGTGATGACGACGACAGGCGACGCCGCCGCGATGCCTCGAGAGACCGCTCGCGAAGCCCGCGGAGACGCGACGATGAGGACTCGGAATACGAGCGACGCCGCCGAAGCAGGCGCTCTGACTCGCGCGAGAGGACACGGGAGCGCCGCCGCTACGGCTCCAGGGATCGCAGAGAGAGCCGGAGGCGGGGCTACTCGGACGATGATCGCAGGGAAAGCCGGAGGAGAGACGACTACTCGTACGACGATCGCAAGGACAGCCGGAGGAAAGACCACTCATACGACGAACGAAAGGAGGATCGCAAGAGAGACTATCCCGACAGGCGACGGACCGACAATGCTGGGGAGCAGAGAGCCAGGAAATGGGACATCCCGAGCAGAGACAACGCAGGCGCGCGACGGAGCGGAGATGACGAGGAGGAAAAGGCCAGGAGGCTGGCGGCCATGCAGAGCGATGCGACGGATCTGGACAGGGCCAGGCAGGCCCGCCTGGCAGCTCTGGCGCAGAGGGAGCAGGCCGAGCGCGAGACCGACGACCGAGCGCGCGCCAGGTCGCAGAAGTACGGTGGGCGGGACTTTGCAAACAGACTGCACAATTCAGCCGGGAATGAAAGTCTGGCCGACAGGATCGGGCGAGGCCGTCAGGGATTGCAGAGAGAAGACGCTTGAGGTTGTGGTTTCATCATTCTGGCAGCACACCCTGCTTTCCAAGGTCTTTGTTAAGCAGGCCCAGGTTCTTGATGCATTCCACACTCTGATGAGCGTCAAAGTCCTTATGAGAGGAGATGATAGCAAGTCAGCAATTCACAGTAATAATTACTTCTCATGAACAATGGGCCAGGTGAACCTCATTCTTTGTCACTCGGGGTTTTTCCTTGACCTCTTTTCTTCTTCTTCTTCTTCTTCTTTTTCCTCTTTTTCTTGCTTTTCTTTCTGTTCTTTCCTCGGCCTCTTTGTCCCCCATCCCCCCCCCCCAACAAAAAAACACCCCTGTTGACATGTAGAATCCTGCCCCTTTGGCCTCGATGACAAGTCCCAGAAAGATCCAACCTCTCTGTTCACAAGCCAGTCCTGAGACAAACGGAGGGTTTCGGAACATCCACCTACCCCGGACTGCAACAAGATATGACCCATCCACCGCACCACCACCGAAGCATTAGTCGTTGATCCCAAGTCAAGGGGCTTTTTGGACGCACTGAGTAGATACTTTGCTATGTTTGATACTGATTATGAGAAGGTCAGATGGAAAGATACCAAAGAAGTGGGGGGGGGGCTTGGGGAGGAGGGGCCAGCAGTTGTTGTTGGTCGTCAAGCCATGTCAAACTCCAGAGGTCCTGCCTGGCCCGGTGTCAGCCAGCCAGCCAGGCTGGGGCTCCATCATATCTGTGTATCCCTTGCTGCAGGGTTAATTAAACTGTCCTCACCACAAACTGGAGAGACATTAACCATGACAGACGACATGGTGCTTGGGCAAAGATGATCATGCTTTGAGAATAGCTTCCCAGTCATGCTCAAGAACCCCCACCCCCCCCCCACACCTCCTTCCCCTCTGTTCTAGCTGCAAAGTCTGAACATTAACAACAGTTAGCCCCGCTGCAGTGTTTTCGTAAGAGATGATTATTACTGCAGCTATGGAACAATCTCAAAGAAGCAAGGTAATAGTAGCACTCTTGTCACTCTAATCGAAACAACCTAATGGCACCTGTCAGACAAGGGGATCAAGGGTAGTAGGGGGGGGCCCCTCACCTTCTTTGCTGTGACAGCGGCTCGGCCCGATCACTGCATCTTTAAGATTGGAGCTTATAAAGTGGGCGCAATATCAAAAGCATAGACACATTATTAGTATGCAGCTGTCTATCTGGCCATGAAGCAGGTCATGTATTGAGTGAATAGATGATTAGCTGGTGAATATTCAGTGCTGTTATCTCAGACATGAATGATCATAGCATCACCTCTATACCTGTTGTGGCACTGTGCAATGCCTGTCTTTGTTTTTGGCAAAACACCCTTTCTATGGTAAAGAAAGGGTCTACTATATTTTCTTTGATTACTTAGTGGGCTAAGAGTACATGTCTGTCGATTCACGTGCAGTTGATCTGTATCACCAGAACAGAATGCCACTCTGCACTTCATATCACAGGCGTGCATCGACTACCATGTAGAGATTTTGGCCTAGAGGCAAAACCATACCAGAAAAGATCACTGCTGCAATAACATCAAGTCGACTCATTTAAACACTTCGCCAGATGCGGTGGTTCTGATTCTGCAAGTGTGGCTCCGTAGGACACAACATGCATTGTGCTTGTGTCCATTCTAGTCATCCGCAGGAGCAGAGAGATCTTGGGAGTTGAATCACACAGAATTAGCTTAGTCACAAAAGTCAAAGAAAGAGGCATGAGCAGTACATTTGAACCTACTTTCTGGGCCTGCACTGCCATCAGTAGTAGCCTTTCTCAGCCTTCAAAATATGATCCATCAAAACCTGGTTGTTGACTGCTTCAGAAGTCATTCCATGCAACAACCTATACCCTTCCTTCCTAATCATCTTTTTGGACCCTGCCTTCCTTTGCCCGTGGCCCGCCTTTCCCTTGCTGAAGGCACTGATGATGCAAAGAAATATCATCTGTCCTCAAGACTGCAAAATGGCCCCCCAACTTGGTGTCCCTAGTTCTTGGTTGCGGCTTGGACTGCAGCTCCAACACACACCCTGCCGTCATTGTAGAAGTTGGCCTTTGGAAGCATCAGCTTGGCGGCATACCTGGCCAGGTGAGTGTGCAGCGAGTCGTTGGATGCTCCAGTCTTGATTGGCAGCTTCTTGACCAGGTCCTCGCTGAGGGGATAGTCAGGATGCAGGTTCTTCAGGGCAGACTCGGTGGACTCGTCCTTGCGGTTACGAGGGAAGCAGGTTCGGCCGTCAGCAAGAGCCTGGAAGATGACCAGCTGATCCTGGAGGAAGGAGTCAACCGGACAGTCACCATGGTCGCCGCTGACCTCATCCTCGAGGTCCTTTGCGAGCTGGCTGGAGACCTCCTTGCTCATGGAGCCGATGTGGACATCCTTGAGACGGTTGGAGGTGGTGATGTCCCGGGCCCACTGACAGTACTCGGACTTGGCGACAACAAGGACGTAGAAGCGGTCAACGTGACCACTGTCCTCACCCTTGAACGACAGAGCAGCACCAGGGAATCGATTCTCGATGTCTTCGATCAGGGCATTCTTCAGGGGCTCATGAAAGCCCACGGGAGTGATCATGGTGACTGCCACGTGCTCGATGGTGGTGTTGAGGAACTTTGATCCGTAGCTGGCATCTGAGTCGTTCTTATCTTCATACTCATCACACAGCTGGACCCCCTGGCGTGGCTTGAGGGTTGAGCCCCACTCGAGAGGATGAAACTTGAACGTGACCTTTCCCTTCTGCACAGTCTTGGGGTCCGGGGTCATCTGGGCCCAGCCACGGCGGACCATCTTGGTGGTAACCTTGATGCCGAAGTATTTCTCGAGAGCCGGCAGGAAGACCTGGTCGAGGTATTCGTAGCTCGGGGCATCGAGGCAGTTGGTTGCACCGTCAATGCTCAGCTCGATAGGCATGGTGATCTTGGCCTTGCCTCCCACAAACAGGAGCAGGGGTAGGATGGTCTGGAAGAATATGGTGGAGCTGGCTGTCATAGAGCCAGAGTTGATCTTGAGCTCCTTCTTGAAGAGTTTGGCAGAAGGGAGAGACTTGGGCCGGAATGTCAGGACTTCGCTGCCGGCTTTGTTGCCGTCCACCTCTGCCTCGGTAACTCCAGCGAACCACTTGACGATGGCAACAAGAGCCAGAGTCATTCCTAGAAAAAGGAGAAAAAAAATTCATCAATAAGCTGTGACAAGTGACTAGTTATGTGCAAGGGTAGCCGGTGAACGGAAGTGGGTTGGGGGGGGGGGGCGGGGGCGTTGGCCATGAAAATGGGCTGTGAAACTCTCAGTCCCGGCAGTAGCCATAGGGGCAGCTTACCTGGGTTCTTCTTTGCAGACCGGATGTCTGCGATCTTCACAGGAGTGGTAGTCATGGCAGACAGGGTGATGAGGATGCGGATAGTCTGGCCATTGTTCTCATCATCTGCTGCAGAGACGAAGATGGTCTCCTCAGCACCCACAGCATGAACCATGATGGACAATGTTACGTGTTGCTTTGCGTATGCGTATGCTGATGGGTGATTGATTGATTGATTGATTGATTGATTATTGTTGGGTAAGTGGTATTCGGTCAACGAGATTTTGGCTGTGGTCCTCTAAAATTATATATACTTGTTAGCAATGAGAGAAGGAGGGGAGGGGAAGGGGGCAGAGACAATCAGAGGAGGGGTTTGATGGATGAAGAGACTGGGCTGTTCACGTACTGTTTCTCAATCATAGCATGCACAAGTGGTGCAGGTGGTTGGTAATGGAGAGAATGGAATGCTAGGTGAAGGAGAGAAGGGGGAGGAGACACAGACACAAGAGAGGATGTCAGATGAATGCTGGACCTCTTGTGCTGTCGAAAGCTGGAGGTGTGTGAGCTTCTGGTCAACCGGCAACACGTGGTGACATGTCGTAAACCTACAGGAAAAACAATGACCGAGCTCTGCAGGGTCCTTGAATGACGGAAGGAAAAAGGCAGTCGTTATGGTGAAGGTAGAGGGTTGTAGAAAGAAGAAGAGGTGGGGTGTGAAGCCTGTGAAGAGTTGAAGCGAGCTTCTTATTGAGACTCCTTAGGATTGTGCAGGGCAGGTTCCCGAGTTACTTCTTCCAGGGCTGTGCTAATTAAGTACTCCTAACGAGGCTTCACGCACATTTTCATCTACAAATAAACCAATTTGGTAACATATTTCTAGGAGGGAAGGAGCGTTTTTGGAGAGAGGAAGGAGGTGGGGAGGAGAGAGAGAGAGAGAGGGGCGTGCCTGCCTCTGTCCAAGTAATTACAGATATTCCAAGTTGGAGATGTATCAGCTTGAGTGAATGACATGAAGGGGGGTGGTGAACAACGTAATTCCAGCTGTGGCTGCTTGAAGAAATCTGTAGGCTTGTATAGTTCACAAGATTTAATCGACACATCACTTCAGCTGTGGCGCTCTCTATCAACATGGTTGTTACACGTAACAACAGGGTTGATGATGATGACCACCTTATACCTTATACAGTCAGTGCCTCTTTGTCTGGAATTCTGGTTGAGCACTGACTGCTGTCCAGCAGAGAAAACCTCTTGTATATCAAATGGTGATCAAGTATTGGTCTGAGCCACACACAAAAACACACACACTCTCTCTCTATCACCACCTATGCTGCTCATATTCCCTGATCTCTGCTATCCTGGCCTCTACCTTCTGGATGGTCTCAGCATCATATAGGTCCTCAGGGGCCTTGTCACCCTTCAGCACCTGCCTCTCGTGAATCTTGTGCTCCTCTTTTGTCATGCACACCAGCTCGCTCATGCTCAGTGTTGTGGACTTCTGCAGCTCTGCACCTTCACCAGTGGTCCTCAGGATGCTGTCCTGTGGCCTCCTCCACCTGATGAGGTGCAGCCTGGTCGGCAGGCCACTGATTGCACTGCGGCCGCGATACATCTCCTCCACCAAAAAGGCCACCTCGCCAACGGTCAGGGGGATCCGGAGGCCCACTGCGACATCTGATGGGGCGCCCGGTTCCGACCGTACCAGCCTCTCCTCGTTGGCCTGTATAGTGGAGAAGACCGAGTCGTAGAGCTTGCCGGACCCCTTGGATTCGATATAGTCCGTAGGATAGCCTGCAGGTGAGGATGAGGGGAGGAGGGAAGAGGGTTAGCGCAGCGGCGACACGTGCTGGGGGAAGGAGAGAGAGAGAGAGAGTCTTGCCTGTGATGTGGAGTATAACGTGATTGGCAACAGTGAGGCCAAAGATGGCCGGCATGGTGCCGAGGACTGGTAGGATCCGCACGCGGAAGTCAGGAAGCGGGCCCAGGTCGCCCACGGAGCCTTTCTTGAACTCGTCTTCGGCCAGGGGCAGCAGCTGTGCCTTTCCGTCGGCCGTCCGCTCTGTCGAGTAGACGGCGGGGATGCCGTGGGTCACGCCCTGGAGCTTCAGCTTCCTCCTCGTGGCCCTGGACAGCGGGTCGTCGGTGCTGCTGCTGATGTCGCCCACGATGATCCTCGTCGGGTCGCTCTTGCACCCGGCGCCCATGGCCGAGATGACGGGCACCTTGTGGTCGTGGCAGTATCTCAGCAGGGCCACCTTGGTCTCGATGTTGTCAATCGCATCGACCACGTAGTCCGGCGCGCGCCCGTCCCCGGCCCAGGGGCCCAGCAGCGCCCCGCAGCTGCCCGCGTCGAACTTCTCCTGCCGCAGGTCGAACCGCACCCACGGCGCGATGGCCCGCAGCCGCCTCTGCAGGCACTGGACCTTGGGCAGGCCGACGTCTGCCAGGGTCGCGACCGCGTGTCTGTTCAGGCTGCTGAGCGTGACCTGGTCAAAGTCGACAAGCCGTATCCTCGACACGCCCGACCGGGAGAAGGCGGCCGTCGCATGGCTGCCCACGCCGCCGCAGCCGACCACGACCACAAACGAGCTGCGGAGCCTGTCGAGGCCCTCGGGCCCCAGGAAGACGCGGTTGCGGGCCAGCTGCTCGAGGATCAGCTCGTCATCAAAGTCGCCGGCCTGGGCGCGCCGCGCGAGCGCCTCGGTGCGGAGGTCTTCTTTGTCGGGGGCGGGGATGGTGCCGAGGCTGGTGAGCTGTTGTGATGGGCGCGCGGGACAAGTTGCTGTCAGTGATCAGCGCTTCCTTCCCCACCCACCCTTTCTTTCCGCAGGGGAAAGAAGAAAAAAAGAGAAGAAGAAAGACCAGAACAGGCCGGGCTGGGGTGGAACTAGACCCTGGCTGTTGGGGGGATTTTATGAGCGGGCTCACCTTCTGTGGGGGCTTGTCCTCGCTCGGATCTGGTATCGAGTCCTTCAGCCTCGACACTCGCTTCTCGTGTGACAGGCGCTGGTAGCTCAGGATCCCGGCCGCCACGATGCCTCCTGAGATGACGGCTGTGGCGGCTAGATGTATGCGCGAGTCGGAGCCTGCGCGGGATAGAAAGCTCGACATGGCTGGCTGGCAGGCTGGCGTGGGCTCGTGGGGGGAGAAGGGAGGTGGGAAGGGTGTCACGGCGAAACCGTGATCTGAAAATTTACTCTGTACTATGAAGGGCCGGTCCGCTCGCTCCCGCAGCAGCTTAAAAAAAAAAAAAAAAAAAAAAGTATCGCAAATATTTGTACCCTTGCAAGACGTGACGTCCGTCCACGTCCACAGCAGCAAAGGGCCCTTGGCATTCTTAGATAAGCATGCCCCCGTTTCTTCAACGACCACTGAAAAGAGGTTGTGTGTGCGGGGGTACGGGGGGGGTGACGGGTGGTAGTAGTGGTGGTGGGGGGCGTGGATTGCTTCACAAGGGGGGCCCTAGAGACTATTGTACGTTTTCCTCATCCAGGCTGCCCAAGCCAGTTAACACCCCCACACACATGATATCTCTTGTTGTATTTGCCACGGCGTGCCATTCCTCAGTCAGCCAGAGTTGGATAGGGTTAAAGTGTTGAATTGCTAGCGGTTGCTACCTAAGCAAGTAGGTGTAGGCTAGCCGCGCGTACCAACATCTCAAGCATCGAGTCATCATAATTTTGCTGCGTTCCAAACACTCTCCTGCCCCCTTTTCCCCCATTCAGGGTACTGTATTCTCCTCCTTTCTCACCCCTACAGAAACCAGAACTGCCTGTGTGTGTCAGCGCCCTCAGATCTGGCAGCCTCGGAGCACCAGGTAATGGAAGGGGTTGCGTGGATAGTGCTCATTCCTGGGCTTGTACATGCCACCGCGATGAAACATGTTGAACAATGTGATCTTCACGGTGGAGGTCTTGTTGGTGTCAAGGACCAGGAAGGATTTGTAGAGCTCAGCAGCCTGCTCCCACCACTCCTGGAGGTGTGGGTGGTTTAGCTGCTGAGCAATCTCGGCACGGCAGATCATGAGGCGCGAAAGAACCATGCGGTCCAACAACATGATGCGGTCAAGCTCGGCCTCGTAATCCATGCGGTCCTCCTCGCTGGTACGATAACCCATGTCGCGGCAGTAGGTCCCCAAGTCGAATTCATTGACAAGGGTGTCATCGCCCTCGTCATAGTCAGTGTTGACAGCAGTCTGGTTCTTGGTCTGGGATTTTCTTCTTGTTAGTGATCATCACTATAATGTCCCTGCTTTCCAGCCCATTCCTTTCTTATGATCATGTGGCATTGCTTACCTGGACCTGGTTGTTGTAGATGGCTTCCTGATAGTACATTCCCACCTTCTGCTTGACAGCTTGCTGGTAAAAGTCGAGAATGGCATGGGCATTGTGGATATCATGAGAGACTGAGACAGGGGCCTCCATCACAGAGTCTCCAAAGAACTCCTTGAGGACTGTGTAGGCACAGTCGCTCATGCCCCAGGCCACATAGCCAAAGGTGAAGTACAGAGCCAACTCTGCTGTGTATGGACCGACTTTGGGAGCACAGAACTGAACCACCTGACAGATGATGCCAGAACGTTTGAAGTAATCACAGAGGTCATCCTGTGCTTTCTTGTCCAGGAAGACCCTGCCGCCAGCCGTCTCATACATCTTCTCTCGGACATGCGTGATGATCTGAGCAGAAGCCGATGACACCATGTTAGAAGGACTAGTCATGGTGATGGATAGTAAAAGGAAGGGGGAGGGGGAGGGGGAGGGGAGCAAAGGGTCTGAAGCATACCTTTGGGATGCACAAGAGATACTTGGCTTTGGCCAGCTCATTCTTCTTCCAGGTGGGTAGGGCGTTGGACTGAATGCTGATCTGTCGGGCACTGGGATTGTGCTGCAAGTACAGGCTCCAATCGTCGACAAGATTGAAGTCCTTTCCACACAGGCACAGTTGGTTCAGACAAGGCACAGGGAAGGAGATGTTGCAATCATGCAGGATATCAAGAGCTTTGATGAGGCTGTTCTCTAGGAGGGCAATGCTGGATGCCGACAGGACCCTTTTGGGCAGAGGGAAGGTCAAGAGAACAGGCATGTCGAGGAGGTCGGGGAGAGGCAGGAGTTCGTCCCTGGGAGGCTCGCAGACCTTGATGGTGTCACCGTGACCAAATGCGTCGTAGTAGAGCTCGTGGATCTCAGTGGTGCAGAACGGCACCTCGTGTCCAGGTTCGTGTTGGCCATTCTTCAGCAAGAGCATGCATATGCGCTGACAATGAAAGCGCTCTGCATTGATGAAGTACAAGGTGTAGGTTGGCTCACAAGTGTTGTGAGTGGTGTTTTGCAAGGCGCCCTGGGCTGTGCCAGTTTCTCCATCTTGGTCAGAAGCCATCTTCAAGGCTGCTCTTGATCTTTGCTTTTTTCGTTTGTCCTGATGGTTGGCTTGGCCTATTGCTCACGCGATGTTGTTTCTTCAGAAGTTTTCGTCGTGCAGTGTGAATGTTGACAGTGGAAATGCTTTTGTTTTGTTGATGCAGTGGGTCAGAAGTCTAGGAGAAAGAAGGGGAGTGGGGTGTTTGTTTGAATAAAATCTGATGTGCTGGGGGGGCAGGGAAGGGGGTGGGTCAGGGTTGAGGTTCGAGGTTCGAGGTTCGAGATCAGGGCCAGAGTTAGGTAGAGATCCTGCATCATGGGTTGCAAGGTAGGAAGCATGAGCCAGATAGAAGTTTGATCAAGGGATGTTTGTTTTTTTGTGCTTGGACTACCACGTTCTTGTACTTGCTCCAGATGTACACTTGGCCTGCTCCTTCATGCGCACCTTTTCCCCCTGGAGCCTTTCAAGAGATCTCTTTGGTATTCTAGCACAGCCATGACCTCATCTTTTGTTGGTCCAGCTATTCCAGCTGATTTTCTCATTGGATTGCTCACTGTTGAACTTGTATAGAGTTTCTCTCAGTCCTGCCACCTTTTCTTTCTGCTCCTCCCCTTCAGGTCTTGTTGAAGCATTCTGTGGCTTCTTGATCCACCAGAGGCCATGTGAATAGACCTGTGGCTCCTATACCACCCCCATTGGCTGCCTAAGTGTATTCTCGAGCTGAAGGAGCTCTGCAATCTTTCCTCACCTTGAGTTCTGTTTCCATATACTTTCCATTCTCAGACACTCTCTTCATTGCAAAGGGGTAGGGGGGGGGGGGGGTTCGTCACTTTGCCACAGTCAAGTTGACTCTTTGCTCCTCCTTGCTCTTTCTCAAGTGCTTACACACCAATCTACTACTGGGTTGTTTCACACAGGACCGTGTGTCTTGTCAGGAACAATCTGCTTATTGGTGCTCAGCCCCAGGACAACCTCAGGGCGTTCCGTGGAGAGAAAGACTACTACCCTCTGCTGTTTGATACTGCCTCACCAGGCCCTGTGATCTTGGACTCACTTCTTACCATGGTGGGCTTATGATTTCCCTGCCTTTCAGGTTTCTTTTTTATACCCTCCATCCTTACCTCGGACTTTCTTTTCAACTATGGTGGTTGTCCCAGGCTCTGGCCATCCAAAATATGGTCTTGATTTCCAACACACATGAGATCTAGCAGATATAATTTTGAGTCTAAAGGGGAAGAAGACATGAGGACCTTGGACTGTGATAGTTGAGCCACAGTTGGTGGCTGGGGGGGGGGAGAGGGGGTCTGATGTGGAAAGCCTTGCACTCGCCCAGGTAACAGTGTGCAATCAACTTGGAAATTTGGCCCCTTGACAATCAGACAATCCAACAGCACTACACATTTAATCACATATTAAAGACAGACATTGGAGGCAAGGGGAGCCATCTGCTTCCAAGGTTGGCTGCTGTATTCTGGCTGTAGCCTGCCTTCTGCTGCTCGTCTCCTGATCCGCCTGCTGGGCCATGCACCAGTCTGAAAGTGACTTGTGCATTGCCCTGGCTGAATAACAGCCTTGTGTTAGCTGCCCGATGTATCATGCTGAAATTTGAGCAACATGACATGCTGTACTGCGCAGGATAACAAAGTTGCTTGCATCAAGACGATGTGGTCAGTTTGGTACGCAGTAGACAAAGTGGATAGGGGGGCCCATATTTATAATGACACAATGACTGCTAGTGCACTGTTACGTAATCATGGAGTTCCAGCTGAGCTGGGTGAAGCTTCCAAAACCATGGCTCTTCTGTCTCCAGCAGCCATCTCTATAGCGTCTCTGTACCCTCTGTAACCTCTCTCTCAACGCTGTGTCCACCCACCCACCGTCGCAGACTCCTGACCTGAATCTATTCCGCTAGGGTCAGCAGATACATAGCTCCTTATGGAGTAAATTGGCAACGAGACTACCTCCCCCCCTTCCCCCCTTCTCTTCTCTTCCGTTTGAGAAAAAGAACGACCTTGCGCGCTTGTCTGTCAACATGATCCTCCTCCCGTTAGTCTCTGCCGTTGTTGGCCTTCTCGCCCTTCCCGCCACCGTCCGAGCTGTGTTCCATGACGAGGTTGGTGACATCGACTTCCATTTCGACCTCGTCGGCCTACCTCAGCGCGATACCACATTCTTCCACAAGCCCCGGCCAGACGACAAGGCCAGCCTCCTCTACACCCTCAGCGACGTTGGGGTCCTTGGCGCGGTCAACCCGGGAAGCGGGGCTGTGGTATGGAGACAGCTGATCAGTGGCAACATAACAGATGGCGGCGGTCATCTTCGAGCTGGGGACGGCGAGACCTGGGTTGCCAGCGCGTACGGCAGCTCGGTCCAGGCCTGGGAGGCGGTCAGCGGCCGGAACCTGTGGTCGCTAGACTTCCAGGGCGAAGTCAGAGACCTCGAGGTGATGGAGATTACAGGGAACGGGCGCAAGGACGTGCTGGCTCTTCACCACGAGGATGGCGCTACAACGCTGAGGCGGCTGTCCAGCACCGAGGGGCGTGTGCTGTGGGAGTTCAGGGAGACGACCAAGGACCTGCCCTTACAAGTCAGCACGGACGTCGAGAAGGTCTTCGTCATCAGCCTGCACGGAAATCTCCTGTCATACGGCCTGAAGGTCACTGTCCTCGACATATTGACGGGCAAACGCCTGGACGAGATCACCGTCGGCACCAAGGGCGATGTCAACAGCGAGGAGGACGTCATGTTCGTCGGCGCCAACTCTGCTGCGCCGATTGTCGCCTGGGCGGATGCCTCTCTGACAAGGCTGAGGGTCAATGTGCTGGGCACCAAGAACACCCAGGAATTTGCCCTGCCGGCCGACACCACTGCGGTGGAGATCCATGCACCTCACCTGGCGCAATCACAACCGCACTTTCTTGTGCATAGCCGGACCAGGGTCGGCACGAAGGCGGAGGTCTACCATGTTGACCTGAAGAGCCGTGCGATCAAGCTGGCTTACGAACTCCCTCACCTTGCAGGCCCGGGTGCTGTGTCCACCAGCTCGGATGGGGCCAACGTCTACTTCACGCGCATCACGGACTCTGAGATGACTCTGGTCTCGTCTACCTCGCACGGTGTTCTGTCTCGCTGGGAGCGCAAGACCGGCAACTACACGGCGGGTGCAGTGCACGGCGTTTCCGAGGTCATCAAGAAATCTGCCGATGATTTCGCAGTCCGAGCTGTCGTTGTCACTGATGCCGAGGACTGGCTCCTTTTCCGAAACGGAGAGGAGGGCTGGTCCCGCCCTGAAGGATTGACTGCTGCTGTAGCTGCGACGTGGGCCGAGATACCCGAGTCTGAGGACCTGGTCAAGTCTCTCGAGGCTGAAGCTCACGACAATCCCCTCTCCGCGTATGTGCACCGCGTCAAGAGGCACTTTGACGATCTGCAGTACCTCCCGGGCTTCCTGGCCTCTATCCCTCAGCGCATCATCAGCAGCATCTTCGGAACAGAAGGCTCGCGAAAGGCTGGTCTCTTTCGTGACAGCTTTGGCTTCAACAAGATCGTGATTCTGGCCACAAGGCGCGGCCGGCTCTACGGTCTCGATGCAGGGGATCACGGGAAGCTTCTCTGGACGCAGAGGGCTCGTGCGCTGGCCCCTGGTGAGACCTGGGACGTGAAGGGCATGGATGTCGACGACGTCAAGGCCTACATCACTGTCCGCGGCGCTCAAGGTGAATACGTGATCGTCAAGACGGACTCCGGCCAGATCATCGAGTCCATGCCGCCAGGTTCATGGCCCCCGGTTCAGAGCACCGCGTCCGTCGATACTCCCTCTGGCAAATTCCTTCTTTCTGTTGGCCTCGACGGGAAGATCGGCAGCATCCCGGCTACCTGGGTTCCTGAGCAGATCGTCGTGGTTCAGGGTGCGGGGGGCGAACTGATGGGCCTCAAGTTCCTGGTCGACGGCGCCCAGGCTCGAGAAGAGACAGCATGGACTTTCTCTCTTCCTTCTTCCAAACGGATAGTGGACACTGCTTCTCGACCACCCCACGACCCCGTCGCCTCAATCGGTCGCGTGCTGGGGGACAGGCGGGTCAAGTACAAATATCTGAACCCCAACACCATGGTTGTTGCTGCTGTGGATGATGCTGCATCCACCCTCACGGTATATCTGCTGGATACCGTATCCGGGCAGATCCTGTCCTCGGCCGAGCACGAGGGAGTCGACACAGGAAAGCCTGCACACTGCGCGATGTCGGAGAACTGGTTCGCTTGTTCCTTCTATGGCCAATATGCCCTCAGGGACAGCCCCGCCCAGTCTGTGAAGGGACACCAGCTGGTCGTCTCTGACCTGTACGAGTCGGAGCTTGCGAACGACAGGGGCCCGCTCGGAGACTCGGCAAACTTCTCATCTCTCAACCCCATTGATACTCCAACTGGCCCTTCTCTTCCGTCGGTCGTCTCTCAGACCTATATCCTTGCGGCACCGGTCTCTGTCCTTGCGGTCACCGAGACCAGGCAGGGCATATCCTCCCGGCAGCTTCTTGCTTATCTTCCCGAGACGCACAGCATCTATGGCATCCCGCGTATGCTTCTCGAGCCTCGAAGGGTCGTCGGCCGGGACCCCTCACCTCTCGAGGCCGAGGAGGGCCTGATGAAGTACCACCCAGCCATCGAGGTTGACCCCAAGCTCATCATCACCCACGAGAGAGACGTGATTGGAATCCAGAAGATTATCACGGCCCCTGCGATAGTCGAGAGCACAAGCCTTGTCTTTGCATTCGGCATTGACGTGTTTGGCACGCGAGTGGCGCCGAGTTTTGTGTTTGACATTCTCGGTAAAGGGTTCAACAAGGTGACGCTTGTCGCTACAGTCGTTGCATTAATGGTGGGCGTTCTGGTCCTGGGCCCCATTGTAAGTCCCTTCCTCCTCCATCTCAAGCTTGGTAGATTCACAGCTAAACATCATGGCCAGATTCGGAGGAAGCAGATCAACATGCGCTGGAAACCCACACAGTAGAGGTAGACTATGCATTTAGAATTACATACGATTTCACGACCCTTTGCGAACATGATTGCAATCGACTCATGGCCAAGCCCTTCCCTCATCAGCGGCGCTTTCTCATCACCACCACCACCACCACCACCACCACCATCGGCCTGTCCGGCCCGCTCGTCGTCAGTTCCGCCCCCCATTCTCCTCGTCGCAGCACATGATCTCGCTGGCAGCAGATGACGGCCCCCTGCCTAGCAACTGGGATACCACGGTGCTATACCATCAGAGCCACCGCCTCCGTCGTCTTTCAACGCATTACAGCCCCGCATCACAGGCGGGTTTGTCATGAGCCTCCTCATAGTCGTCCTCAAGCGCCTCGACCTCCACCTTTTGCCCTCTTTCGTCCTCCCCCTCCGAGTTCCCCCAAGTATCCAGCTCCCTGGTCTTCCTCTCAGGCCCTAGACTCCTCCAACATTCCACCCCGCGATCCAACGAGCCTATAATAGCCTCACTCGGGCGATTGGGATCCCTCAGCCGATCTAGCAATGCCAATATCCTCGAGTCGCACCCCTGGACTGTTTCGTGATTCGCCATGTTCTGGTCTAGCTCCCTGTCCGACCCTCTGGCCATGGGGCTTAGCACCCTATTCTTCTGGTCCCGTGTCCGTCTGCAATCCTCATCATGTTGTACTGAATCTTGTTTTTGGCCGAGATTGTGCTGCCGGCCTCCACCGCCGAAGCAGCCGCGGTTCTGTGTCCCGTCGGCCATGGTCGTCACGGTGGGGCCACTGGCACCGGCAGGAAGAGCGCCAGTCTCTTTCATCTCTGCAAAGGTGCCGCCTGGGCCGAGCTTGAACGAGTGCAAGGAGCTGGTGACGTTGTCAATCCCGGGCAAGCCATGGGTGAAGTTCTGTCTCTGGAATCAGCGACCCTCCCTTCAACAACCTAAAAAACGCGTCTTGATGGAGGGGATTGAGAGGAAAAAGGTCCCATCAGATGAAATGAACCTACGTGCGTTCCCTGGCCCCAATGTTCCTGCCCGCGGCGAAGCATTGGACTCCACGACCGAGATCGTGGCATCTTACTACCCATTCGCTCGCAACGACCACGAGCCGGTGGCGATCCGAAGATGTACCGCCTCACGCGGGCCAGGATACCTGGCTGCGGCGGGTGCACACAGCGTCGTGGTGATGGTGGCGGTGGTGGATGCCGGCGACCGTAGCCATGGTTCCTCGTCCTGCGGCGGCCCCGCTCATGGTTGCCGGCTTGGATGCGCTGTCGACGGTAGCGGGAGCCGCGAGGTTGGAGCGGGTTCACGGGTCGTCCAGTGGCTATGTCGAGACTATTGTCCAAGACGACAGTGCCACGTCGACCACGGCGATAATGAGGACGCCGCCACCACCGTGGGGACAATGGATGGGGTGCGCTGTGGCTGTCGTAAGACGAGGAGTTGGAACCGGAGCCGGAGCCGGAGCCGGAGGGGCATGACGAGTCGCTATCAGAGGGAGAAGAATGGTGTCTGCGGCGGGCGCTGCAGAAACGAAGCCTGTGGTAGCGGCCTCGGTCGCAATTATTATGTTCAAAGGTGACGCGTTCACCGTCAGGCCTCTCCTGGTCCGTCATGTTGGATGTTTCTTTCTTCCTTTTTTCCTTCTTCCTTTTCTTTCTTTCTCCGTTGGCGTACTGGGTTGGCCGATGCTCTGCAATGTTGAATAAGCTGAAGAGAGTCTCTTTGGAGTTTCTCTTTGGAGTTTCAACGTGCTGATGACGGTGGGGCTTAGGATTGTTGCTGGGCTCTTCTCCTGTGGCAAGGTGGATCAGCCTCTCATCTGGGCGAATGATCTTTGGACAGCTCGGTTCTTATCCCAAAAGCAAGCCATATATATATATATCACTTGTTGAAAACGGGGTAACCGTCTAGCATGTCGGGAGCGTGCAGCATTGGTTGCGAAGGCCGCTCCGTGGGGCATCGTCCTAATGGCCTCAAGCTGGGGTGCTGTCCTGGTTCTGTCATGGTACCTCAGTACTTTGTATGGTTTTTTTTTGGTTTTTTTTTTCCGTTCTCGTGTAAACTTTGATCATCCCAAGGTCTGAGCGAGGCAATCAATCACTTCTGTCCTGTATAAAGCCGCCGCTGCTGCTGCCGCTGCCGACGCCATGTTAACGCCATGGTGGGAGAGTAGACATCCGCCCCGGGGCTGGAGGCATTAGCTCTGAATTTTGTGTGACCAGGGCTCCAACAGCCGTTTGAGGTCTGGCTCATCTGGTGTTGAGGAGGGGCGAGGGATTTCTATACATCCACTGAAGGCATCACGAGGACTGCGGTGTGGCCACTGGCAGGTCACAGTCGCACAACACCATCTGCCGGTCGAGAGGCCATCGTGGTCATGGGTGGTAGTACACACTAGCCCCTCTCTCGTGCAACTACACCACAGGACATCGGATGTCACGGACAGCGGAACGGTTTGCTCAGTCGAAAAGGGGGAGGGCCTGGGGGGCGGCGGGGGCGGGGGGCGGCGGTGCTCCTCGCAACTAGCCGCGCTTGCTCAGGACTCGCCTCAATTACATTACCTGTGGCTCTTTAGAAGTCTCCCAAGGCACAGCAAAAAAGTTGTCACAGGAGAGGAGATTATTACTACTATACATACATTCGCAAGAACATATTTTTTTTCCTTAATAAAAAAAAAAGGGGGGGGGGAGAAGAGCAGATTTGGGGTCTTGGTACCATTCCACGAAATGAGGTCCTGGCGACTTTCAACTCCCGTCGGCCAAGCCACCGTCTAGACGGTTCTGAGACCTTTGACGAAAGGTATTGCTGTTCATCTTTGTCAGATACACACGCACGCACGGCAGAGCCGCGTGGGGTTGGTGCTCTGGGACTGTGAGCCCAAATAAGTTTCCATGCATGCATGGACCATACAAGGGGCGGAAAAAGGAAGGAAATCTAGGAGCCACGAGGTGGTGGCACGGCGGATAGGACGGGATGCACGCCGCCAGGGCCGACATAAGAATGGCAGCATGGCAGCATGGGTTGGTTTTGTTTCACGCAGTGCAGATCAATGTTTTGTTCAACGGTGCAGCAGGCCGTGTGGTTGTGTGGTGCTTACATCCATCCGCATTAGGGAAGAAACACTTAATCACATATACATCGCTACGGTCGTTTAATGACAACGAAGCCTCCTCCTCCTCCTCCTCCTCCACAACCACCCCTGCGCATTTCCCTGAGAGTGTAAGAAAGAAAGGGAGCGTTGTGAAGAGCCGGGGGGGGGGATAAAAAAAGGAAAAAAAAGGACAAATAGACAAAGAAAGAAAAAGAAAGGTAGATAGATTTCTGCCCCGTCTACGAGAGGGCACACACACTGCGGCCGGCTTACATTGCGCTAGCTAGCCCGTCACGCCCACCAAGTTTAAGTCGGGACGCAAACGGCGACGAGGCTGGCTAGTGGGTGTGTGTCCTGTCACCGACACTTTGGACCTGCACGGGTTTCTCTCCCCCTCCCCCTCCCCTCCCTCTCCCCCCCTCTCTCTCACTCAATACTGCAAGAGTGCGTGCGTGTGTGTGTGTCCCCCACGGCGCAGTAGCGGGGCTCTCGCTCTCTCTCTCTCTCTCTGATACACACCCCTCCTCGCCAATTGAGCTGAGACCCGACCCGTGTCGGTTGTTAAGTACAGTATTCGTCTTTCCCAGTCAACCCTTGACCGGGGTCTTACATACTTCTGGTAGTACTTGGTACTACCCTGTAGTAAGAAGTAGAGTTTTTGGAGATACACACAAGACAACCAAGGCGCGTAGAAAGTTTAGGGTTACACGGCGTAAATGAGAAAGGGTTGCCAAAAGCGCCCGAGAAGGAGAAAAAGGAAGAAGAAACAACTGGTGCGTAAAAATAGCTGCTATATCCCTCTCTCGTCTTTTTTTTCTTCTTTTTTTTTCTCTTGACGACGACGAGGCGGAAGGATAATCCTCGGATGACCAGTGGTGGCGTTATGTCGAGGGTGTCACGGGTAGCACGGGTAGATTTGAACGGTACACCTTCGCGGGTCTTATCAATCAAGTTTTGATACCAGTACTACAATAGTGAACCATAGTATTGGATGGATGTATACTATCTTGATGCTGCCAGCCTTTGATACCCTTCCCAAGCTCCCGTGCGGGTCTTAAAATTCACTAGTGAGTGGGCGGAGGGAGGAGGAGGAGGAGGAGGAGGAGGAGGAGGAGGAAGGGGGTCATTACTCAGGTGTCTGCGTGTCGCGAACATGTCCAAAGAAAGGAGCACCCTTGTATACTGGCGTGTGGCGGGGTGGAATCCCTTGCCCCAAACCGAGAAATGGATGGGTTCAGGCGTCGACCGGTTACTTAGCCCGCTGTCAAAAAAGTTCCTGGTGAGCTCACGATGGAAAAGAAGGAGAAGGAAGACGAGGAGGAGGAGGAGGACCTCGGGTCACGCAGGTACTAGTTTATTATCAAATATGTCTTATACATGATCATCCTGCTGGTGCTGCTGGTATTGCACGAGACCGGCCTGGGAGATGCAGTAGGGGGAAAAAGAGAAGGGGGGAAAAAACACAAAACAGCCTCGGCTCTCGGGCCCTCGAGAGGAGATCCCGGATCTTCAGGGCTCTTAGCTGCAAACAGCAAAGACTCTGGCTGATGCTCTGCATGCTTCCGCTGTAACGTGGAGATTTTTTTCCCTTTCTTGTTCCTGCTGGAGATGCGTCGGGGGTATTAAGAGAAAGGTCCAATACCACCCGAGACAACCTCCCCCGGGTGTCCTGTCAGAGGAGGGGGCCCAGCGGTCGGGGTTCTTCCCTCGAGCACGTATGAACTTGAGAATGACAATAGAGAAACGGCCTGTGGCGTCTCTGGTGGCCCAAGGAGAACAAAGAGAGCTCATGGACCAGGGTGCGGCGGGTTGTTTCGACCAAGTCGTTCCCTGAGCGACCTTAGTCCTTGGCGCGGTCCATCATACAAAGGACGAGCAGCACAGCAATACAACTCGTGGTCAACTCGTGGTAGTACGTAGTACAGTACGTGGTAGCAACTAGAAGGAAGAGGAGGAGGAGGTGAGGTTGTGAGGTCGGGTCTTGGCAAGATCGTGTTCCAGGTACCCATGAGGCGAGCCCCCGTTGGCTCCTAGGGGGAGATCGTTTTTTGGTGACGATGATGACAGGTCCGCGGGTGGAGCGACGCACGGGTCAGAGGCCGAGCAGTGTTTTCCGGTACAAGAGCCGGGCGGGGCCAAGCCCACAACGCAGGCCCTTGGGGGGGAGGCGCGTAATGGGAACATCTGAGTATCTGAGAGCGAGAGAGAGGGAGAGAGAGAGAGAGAGAGAGAGAGAGAGGAGCTGGACGAAGTGGAGGGGGGAGAGCTGAGATTCGACACTCTAACCACACACATAGTACGCGCACCCGAGACCACGATGATTTCCACTTGTCGGTATGCCCCGTAACTACAGTACTTTTTCTTATTTTCTTTTTTCTGTTATTCATTCTTGCTTCTTTTATACTCTTGTTGATGACAACCAAATTCAGACAGGTTGACGGAATTGATGTAGCCAAGCCCCCTTTCATCCTCTCAATGTGCTTGAACCACTCCCCAGTAAGGTTTTCCCAATGGGATTGTCTTTGGTGATGGATGATGATCCACAACCCAGCGGCGCATCATCGTGGCGAGGCGCGGGTCCCACTTTGAGCTTACTGCGGTTTCTTCCGTCTTCAGCTGTGTGTGGGGGGAAGAGAGAGAGAGAGTGAGAGAGAGATGACTCGTCGTATCAGAACCCTCCGTCTTTCTCAAATTGGCCTGCACGCCGCGTCCGTATTCACACAGGCGGGTTGCCCGAAAGGAAAGAAGAAGGGGGGAAGAAGAAGAAGACAAGAAGAAAAAGAGAAGGCGAGGCATAAAAAAGCACATGCTGGTCGTGGCTGATAGTGGGCGGCGCGCGAAAAGGGCGAGGCACCTCGGGCACATGCCAGATGCACATCAACACGGTGGCGCCAGGGCACTCAAGAGCCCACGCCCGCACCCGTCCAAGAGGGTGCATGGCCTTGGCTCACCGGTCCCCTGGGCGAAACCTTACCCCTCCACCCTCCACCCTCCCTTCTCCCCCCCCCTTCCCCTCTCCTTCTACCACCCTCCTTCCCAAACCCCCTCCCTCTTTGGGACTACCATCATCGCATCAGGCGGTTGGAGAAACTGATATCGGCCATGCATATACCATATCCTGTGCACCGTTCTGACATCCCTCTTGGTGGAGGGGGGGGGGGCCGAAAGCAAAAGAAAAGGCTGCAGTGCCCCGAGGAGGGCGAGCCTTTTGGAAGACCGATTCGATCCAGACTGGAGGAGATGTGTCTCGATGTGGACAAGCGGCCCATGGGCTGATCTGAGACATGGTGGCTTCCTCTCGGTGGTGGTGGTGCGGTGCATGATAGGGCAGCCTTGGGGATAACCTGTCGTCGGGTTTTTTTGATCTGGGACGGATACACAGACACCCAAACCACCAGTAACCCAAACATGGTTCGCTGCGTGCAATGAAACGAAATGGATCCAGGCCATGCTGATCCACCATGTCGTTGATCGTTGGAATAATTAGTTCCACTGATAGATTCATCTCTTTCTTCTCCTTCTCCTTCTTCTTCCTTTTTTTTGGGGGGGAGAGGGGGGGGGGGCCAAGCCCTACCATGTTCCTGCTGTGGCTCCAGAGAACAACAATAGCCGTTGTTCTGGGACAAGTAAAACCCCATTTATCTATCTGGTTGGGCTAGAGTCGTCGGGGATAAATGTGAACCTACTAGGTGCTATAGCCAACACTTTGCATGGACTAGATTAACATCAATCTTGTTGGTAGTACTATAAAAGTCTTATTGCCTGGTTTTGAAAATGATAAATGCAAGCTTGCATTGCCATATTGGAAACATGCTGAAGAAAAAAGAAGAGGGGGGGAAGAGACACATGCACACACACACACACACACCCAGAAGAGAGAGAAGAAAAAGAGAGAGAGGAGAGAGAAAAAAAAAAAAGAGGGATGACGAATGGTCTGGACCGTCTACTATAGTGACCTGCCCCCCCCCACCCCCTGTCCCCATCCTTCAAGAATGGGCCTAGAGCACATGTGCCGCAATAGCCATGATTGGGCCGGGCAGACATACCAGGTCCCCCTCCCCCCTCCCCAGACCCGCATGATAGCTGCAGGGCCTAAAGCACAGGCCATAGGCGCTATGCCATCCCTATGCCCTGGCTTGCCCTGGGACACTTGGATGTAATAGGCTGTGTGTAGAGGGTACCTGTCATTAGAGCCCACGCCGGTACATGCATTTTGTACATGCATGGAGAGCACCTTGTTCTTTTTTCCCACTTCCTCTCCCCTCTCTTCTGCCCTGCCCTGCCTGCCCTGCCCTCTCTACCATGCATCTTAGTGTTCAATCACAGGCTGCGGCAGTCACCCATCAGAAGGGGGGGACCCCCACCTGTGTGCCTTTTGTCTTTTTTCTCTTTTTTCTTTTCTCTATTTTTCTATAGACACCTGGCAAAAACCTCCTGCTGCATCCTGATTGATTCTTGTGATGCTCCCATCCTAATTGTCATCTATTCCATCCATTGAACTGCCCAATCTCTCTCTCTCTCTCTAGAGACCCTACTCCAACATCTTTTATGTTTCCCCTAGAACAGTCTAAGAAATAAATATAGAAAAGAAGCATTTGAAAAAGAAGAAAGAAGAAAAGAAGAAGAAGAAGAGAAGAGCGCACCGCCAGCATACTTTTCCGCATATTCAAACTCAAGGATGCGAGCACAAGCAGACAAGACCATCTACAAACCCGTTTCAGTTCAGCGACGTCGACATTCTTCATCTACTACCCAAGGCGACAGCATCTACAGTATTGACCGTATCAGCATCTGCATCAGCCAAGAAGAGGAACAACCCTCTTGATCACACATCCAAGCCAAAAGCTTGTTAACCGATGCCCTCCAATTAATCTCCTACCAAGCCAACTCCTCCCATCGAATCATCATCATCACCAGCCTCGTGTCACACACCTCTCGTTTCCTGCTTCTTCTTCTTTCTTCCTACACACTTTCTTGGGTTCTCGTTCCAAGTCCACTCGACTTTCTCCTCCCGGAATCCTGCCCCGGCACGGGGCATCCCTCTAGCGTGCTACCAGCTCCTCGAGGTGTGACTCCGCACTGCTTACAGAGAGAACTTAGGGCAATACGCTCTTACCGGGTGCATCCTGCGAGAGACCCATATCTCTCACTCACTCCTTCTCTCTTTCTCACGGAAGCAACACCCCCCCGGCCTACCCCCACCCCCTCCCTCTCTCCTGCCGTCTGCACTTTTTGTTCGTCCTCACCCTCACCCTCGTCCTTCGTCGTCCTCCTCCTCCTCCTCCTCCTCCTCATAATACCCATACCCATACCCATACCCATTACCCAATCCTCAACACATCCCCACACCCATTTTTCTGTTCACGGTATCAAGTTCCAAGGGGATACGGACCTTAACCAACATACATTCCATTAAAATCATCGACATCATCATCATCCAAGTTGAACAAGACTACGAACTTCTTCTACTACGACCCTCCCTCCCCCCACTCACCCTCCCCCCCCTAGGCACCGCCTCTTTAGGGTTGCGTCGCCCCTCGCCCTGTCAGGCCAAGGCCAGGCCCTGCCCTGCCCTACGCGGCCGCACCGCAGCATCGCATTGCATCGCGTCACATCTCCCACAGCAGCCGGGGGCCAAGCACCCAGCACCCAGCGGGACGGGCGAAGCACGGGACGGGCGTGTGTATGTCGAGAGAGAAGAGTACCACGACCTAAGTACAGCACACTCCCACACACACCACTACCAAAACACCCCAGAGAGGCCTCTCTTATCTTTTTCAAGGCGCATCCTTGCAGCTATCCAACTCCGGGTACCTGGCACCCCCCATACTTTTGACTTTCCGGAAGACGACCCAAGTCCCATCTGCGACAACCTGGAACTGCTCCCACTCGTGACAGTCGGCCCTCCCTCCCCCTCCCTCTCTGGTCTCTCTCCCTCTCTTTCTCTCTCTCTGTGGTCTCTATCTACCTCACCACCACTCATTCTTTAACGATCCGCCTTTGGGACTACTACTGGACGGCGCATCACCCACCCACCCACTAATCACTCAACTCCACACCCACAACCACCACTCCGTCTCCTCCCCCCCTCCCCCTCTCTCTCTCTGTGTGTTCCTCTTCCCAAGGTTCAATCAGGACCCATCCGTCCTGCGTTTGGCATCCACACCCACACGCAAGGCCAACCCCATCGGCTTGTTCGTGCGTCCCCACCAATTTCCTCCTCCATTCCGTTTGAATTCTAACACCCCCCCCCATGGGCAGGAAGTGAGCAGATCTGCCACACATTCTTTCTCTACAACCCCCCCCCCTTTCTCCCCACACGCAAGTCTTATCTACAAACGATTTGTCCCTTCTTTTTCCCCATCCTCAACCAGTAACCTGCGACACATTTTTTCTTTCCTTCTCCCGCATCCCGCGCGACGGCGAGACAGTCTCACCACCATCCCTCTCTTGATCGGCGACCTGCATTCCTGCGCGCTCCGTCATCACCGTCTATCGCGCGCCACGAACAGACCCAACCTGCCCCCTGCGCATTTGAGTTTCTTGATCGCGACCGAAGCCCTCAGACGCGTCCAGGCCATTAAAAGATCAGATCCCCGTTCCTGCCACGCGACCGAGGAGCGCGAGGGAGAAAGGGAGATAGATCCGGATTGACCAGCCTCGACGTTGCGGTCAAAGAGCCGTGTGAGCCTCGCAAGATCTGCTCTCCGGGCATCGCGAACATCTCATCTCCACATTTCGTCGCATCTGCAGTCTTGAGTCGATCAGCGTGATCGTCGCCTCTTGTCATCACCTCTTCCTTCCATAGGGGTCTCCATAGGGCTGTGCTGCATGCATCGCGACTCATGAATCGAGATTCGATCAACACCAGCGCCCAAGCAGGCGCTCTCCATCCTCTTCCTCAGTTATCACAGTCGCAAACGCTGTCGCAATCATTGTCGCAGTCGCAACAACAACAACAACAACAACAGCAACAACAACAGCAGCAGCACCCTTTATTATCATCCTCCTCCTCCTCGTCGTCGTACCCACCAGCCTCCCGACCGTTGAGCTCGACTCGGACAAGCCCCCTGGGTCCAACGTCCGCCACCGACACGACGGCGGTGACATCAATAGACAACACAACAATAACAACGACGAGCAGCGCTGCCATGGCGGCGTCTATTCTCGCCCCGGCCGTCCAGGCCCTCCCTTTCTCGTATGCCCAGCCGTCCTTTCCCCCTACCTTCCCCAGCGGACGGAACAGCGATCGCGATGCGCCGACCCACTCTGGCCTCCTTCTGGACGACACCAAGCCGAGTGTTCTCATCCGTGGCCTCCGGGCCAACGTCGACGAGCAGTACGTTCGCATCATGTGCACCTTCGCCGAGAATGACATCCTCCACATCGAACTTGCAACGCCCTACGGCGGCGCCGGCGCCGAGCAGGCAACCACCCGCTCCGCCGTCCTGCAGCTCAAGTCGCTCGCGGCCGCGTGGGACGTCAAGAACACCCTCAACGGGAAGAATGGCCTGGCCGTCGAGATCCTCAACTTCACCTTCACACAGTCTTCAAACTCGTCGTCCAGCGGCCCCTCGTCCACGACCTCGCCCGCCGTCGGCCCGACGCAGGGTTCTCGCTTCGATGCGGCCTTCGCATCGCTCGACAGGACCTCGCCCTCGAGCACGTCACCCCCCAACGGCGACAACCATAGCTATGCGCGCAACGGCGGTCTGTCCTACACCGAACCGGCAGGCTACGGGTACCGGAACGCCTTCTCCTCGCCCCTCGGCGAGCAGCCCCCGCGCGTGTCGGGCAAGTCACTGATCAACGATGCGACCGATGACGATGAGACGGGTGATATTATCAACAATCCTCGTGCGTACGCCGAGGGTGGAACATTCTCCTCCCAGCGCCGCGCCACTGCCCCACACATCCCCCTCTCTGCGCACATGGCCGCGCTGTCCCTCAATACTGGCGCCAACGCCATGTCCACGGCCCACCGCGCCCACTCGGGCATGTTCCTACCAGCTTCGGCCCACCCCAGCCACATGTCTCCCACCGGTCTGAGCAGCGGCGGCGGCGCTGGCGGCGGCGGCGGCATGACAACCTTCCAGCGTGGGTTCCCGACCCTGAACGGCCGTATGCATTCCCACGCCCCGCCACCTGCCAATCCTGCCGACCAGAACCCGCCCTGCAATACGCTCTATGTCGGCAATCTGCCCATGGACGCGATCGAGGACGAGCTGAGACGGTTGTTCACGATGCAGCGTGGCTACAGGCGCATGTGTTTCCGCAGCAAGGTGAACGGGCCCATGTGCTTTGTCGAGTTCGAGGACATCACAGCCGCGACCAAGGCCCTCAATGAGCTCTACGGTGCGATGCTCAGCAACAGCAAGAAGGGCGGCATCCGCCTGAGCTTCTCCAAGAACCCGCTGGGCGTCCGCGCCAACCCACCCGGTCTGGGTCATCCCGGGTCGCTGGCTGGTCTCAACGGCATGCCACCACACGGTGCCGCCGGCTTTGGGGTGACTGGCCCTCCTCCTGGCCTCGGCGTTCCACCAGGTCTCGGTGGCAACCGGTCGGCAAGCTCTTACCCGGTCTCCCCTCTACCGAATGGATCTGGCCCCGCCGCTGCCAACAACAATAACAACATCAGCAGCAGCAACAGCACGTCCTCATACGCGCATTCGACCAGCAATGCCAACGGCTCGCTCGCCTTTGGTAATGGCACCGCCTTCGGAAGGGACCCATGGGCGTCGACCCCTGGCAACTACTTCCATGCCGCGCCCACGTCCAATGGTGGTGTGAATCCATCCTCGAACGGCGCAGTGACTGGGTCAAGCCTCTACCAGAACGGCTCTAGCCCTTACACAAACGGCTCTGCTTCTCACCTGAATGGTCCAACCCCGTACTCCAAGTATGGGAGGGGCCACTTCTAGGGTAGTAGCCGAGCCTTCGCTCCCGAGCACTCGGGAAGGTGTGAACACCCATATTTTTTTCCTCTCTTTTTCGATGCTTTTTTCTTTTCTTCCGCGCATGTATTCTGCCTTGCTTTTCATTCTTCGTTTCCCTCGTTGAATTTCTACAGTTTCACCTCCCGGTGTTGGTGTTGGCGCGTTCTCGGTTTTCCTTCGACAGGCTCGCAATGCATGGATTGAACAGACAACGCACCGGACACATGTTTTTCTCTTCTTTCCTTCTGCGTTTATTTCCTTTTTTTTCCCTTCTTCTTTCTCTTTCCTTACCCATCCAACAAGATTCCCCCCCCTTCGCATAATCCTCTCACTTTTTCACGACACGGGCGGAGTTTATCGGTTTACGTTCTGCTTCACACCACAACAACGAGGTTGATGAACCATGAGATCCTCTCGGCTCTTGATACCCCCCCCCCTGCGAAAGCTGGTTTTTGAGGGCAGCATGGCGCATCTGGATGATGGGGTGACGACGACGACGACCCCCCCCCCCACTCATGCATGGCACAGGCTTTCTGCCGTACACAGGCATGTTTTGGTGGATTCGGCTTCACCCAGGGCCACGCATTCTCACGGGACAGCGTATGGAGTTTCGGGTTCTCGCACACTTGACTACGGTCCGTGGCGCAGGACAACAACACTCATGACTGGGCGGGTTTTGGGATCAGGGTTATGGATTGTTTCAGGAGGATTTATCTGGCACGCATGAGCCCATCGGATCCCAACGGGTGAAAAGGGGCGCCAGAACCAAACTATCTCTCAACGCACACACACACACACACACACGAGGGAGTGAAAAGAGGCACATCCAGGACGTTGGGCACTACCGGCGCCGACGTCCAACAACATGTTTATTTTCGAACAAAAAAGTATGAAAAAAAGAAAGGAAAGGGTGGACATGCTGGAATTGTTTTTTTGGCAGGGAAGATCTCATCATTCAAGGCGCGGGAGGAAAACGCATCAAATGGCGGCGGCGAAATTCACCATACCTAAGGCACGAATACACACACGGTGGGGGGTGGAGGGGGCTTCAGACGTTTTTATGGCGAGGGGAAATCCAATAAACGAAGAGGGTTCGGCTTTTTTTATCATTCTTTTATTCTTATTTATTTCCCCTGGACGGCGCGACGACCCAGGACGACGACGTTCTGGCAAGGGACTGGGAATCGGCATAGACGCACCGGGCGTTCTCAGCGGCAGTACAAGGCGCGTGAGTGTGGACCGCTGGTGGCCAAATTCATCATGTTCACGGTCGCCATCGGGCAGAGAAATCATCATCATGATGATCTTCTGGTCAATTGATGCTCGACAAAGGCGTGGGAACCCGCAAGAGGATGTTTCGGTGCTGGGGTATTCTTTGGGGCGGCGTTGACTCTAGGGGCGGCAACTGTTTTGTTTCGCGAAGAATTTAGTTTATTCTTCTCTTGTCCGGAAATTGACAAGCCTGGGCGGCGGGATGGGGATGGGGTGTGGTGCTCTTTCTCGGGCAGCTATTGTCAATGTCCTCCCTGTCCTGTCCTCCCGACTGTCGTCTTTTTTTATTTATATATATATTTCTTTTATGCTCGGATTTCAGGCGCGGCAGAAAGGTCTCAGGGTTGTCTTCTTCTCAATGTTCGCCAAATGTTGCTTCAGGTCTGTTGGCCATTTTTTTTCTTTTCTGTGTCACAAGTGGTTCTGGGGGTTATCCAAAATCAAATCAATGCTCGGAGATCAATTGTCATAATAAGCACCTGCGTCATACACACACATACACACAGCAATCACCTTGTCCATGATGGTCAGTAAGTTGTAGTAGGAGTCGTACCCTCAGTATCTCCATGTCGTCCGCAGAGGGGTAAAAATTTGAGAGGAGGGAGGGAGGGATAATAGAAATGGGGAGTGGAGACGACCCTTGGCCCCCATCCATCCTCCTGATCATGTATATGTATATATATATATATATATATATGCATGCATGTCTCAGCCTCACGTATGCACAGGCACAACACAACTCCCCACCCAACCACAGTATAAATCAACACCCAACAACATTAACAAGAAGAAGAAGAAGAGAAGAAAAAAAAAGAAGAAAAGGAGGCTCTCCTCCCTCCTCACATCTTGGCCCTTGCAGACGTGGGATCCTTGCGCACAAACAGGGCGTGCCACAGGTCCCGAACGAAGCCAACCCAGCCCTTGACCCTGGCGACGGTGTTGAGCAGTCGTATATACCTCCTGATGAAGAAGTCGACCGTGTCGTAGTCGTGCGCGTACACCTCCCAGACGGCCTGCCCTTTTCCCTCGGCCACGCTCTTGTCGACCAGTACCTCGTCTCCCTCCCCCTCCTCTTGTGTCACCTCGACGTCTTGGTACCCGGACGACGACAGCGATACCTCACCAGCCGGCAATATTCTCCTCCGCAGGTCCATCCTGGGTCCCACCAGCAGGGCACGGCCAGCGATGCGGCCCTGCTGCTGGTCGCAGGCCACAAGGCGGGTGGCGGCGTCGATGGTGTCGTCGAGGCGGGCGAGCCCCAGGCCGGAGAGCACGGCGATGGCGCGGTTGGGCAGGATCGGGGTGTCGACAAAGTATGGGCACAGCATGTTGACGCGGATGCCCTGGCGGTAGCTGAGGATGCGCAGGGAGCGGAAGAGGCCCGTCACGCCGTGCTTGGAGGTTACGTACTCGGGCACGCCGGGGAGGGGGTACAGCCCTGCCGAGGACCCGACGAGGAGGAGGTGTCTGTCCCTGGTCGTGGTCGTGGTGGAGACTTTTTGTTGTTCTGCAGCAGCAGCAGCAGCAGCAGGCGGTGGTGCGTCCCTCGGCAGCCAGAACAGGGCCAGGTGGGCCGTGTACATGATGCCGATGAGGTTCACCTGGATGCAGCTCAGGTCCGGGGCTGGCGGGTTTGGTTGGTCCAGGCCTGCTGGGTTCTCGAAGCCCTTGCCCGTCGTGGCGCCATTCCTGTCCGAGATGCCTGCAGAGGCGACGACGGCGTCGAGGGCGCCGGTGGGCGAGAGACGTACAGCCTGCTGGAACAGAGAAGCCTGTGAGGCCCACGAGCTCACGTCGCAATGGATGAAGTGGTGAGAGCCGCTGTTGTTGTCCGAGGCGCGCAGCTCGGCGGTGAGGGCCTCGCCTGCGTCGGTGTTGATGTCGCCGATGATGAGGTGAGCGCCATGAGAGGCCCAGTGCCGGGCAAAGGCGGCGCCGCTGTTGGGGGGGGGGGGAGGGGAGGTATGATATGTGAGCGAGCCTCATCATCTCATTTGTGTGTGTGTGTGTGTGTGTGTGTGTGTGTGAGAGAGAGAGAGAGAGAGAAGAAGTGAAAGGAAGAAGGGAAGAAGGGGGGGGAATAGAAGAGGGGAGTGGGGGGGGGGGATGATTCAAACAAAGACGTACAGCCCTGAAGAGCCGCCTGTGATGAGGATGACCTTTCCCTTGAGCGTGGAAAGAGAATACGGCGCAGTGGTGTCGACGGGGGCGGACTGGTTGATGGTCTCGACGATGCGATTCTGGTCGGCCGGCGCAAGAGGTGCCATGCTGTCTGTATGCTTGTCTTTTGTTTTTCTTTCCCTCTCTCTTCCTTCTTCTTTCTTTTTCCCTTCCCTTTTTCTAGTGTTGTTGTCGTAGTCGAGTAGACCTGGTGATTATGATGTGTATTGAGGTGCACACAAAGGAAGCACTTGAGGATTTGTCTTGGGGGTTTTTCTTTTTAAGAGGGTGACAGGGGAGAAACAGAACTGATACAAATATACACAGAAGAAAAAAAAGTCGTCAAGAACTTGAATACAACACGACATTCAGAACCAAGAGGAGTAACAAGTTGTATGTAGCTATGCCGAGGTATGACTTGCTAATGGGGAGAAGAAGGGGAAAAGGAGAAAAACAGTATCGGCCGACATCGTTGTCTCCCCGGTCTGATGATGGTGTGGTGGTGTGTGTACATCCCATCTTTGGCAGTGCCCCCTCCCTCCCTTCTCTTTTTCGTCTCTTACCCCCCCCCCCAACACAGGCCATAAGGACACACTATAGTAGTACTATTATTTCTCCTCATCATATCTTGCCTCCCGATATGGTCGGTGGGCGCGGAGTCTCAGTCACCGAACGAGGCAAGGGTTGTGGGGGGAGAAGAGGGAGGGGAGGGGGGGAAAGCCACCATCCCAGGAAAAAGGAGGGGGGGGGGGAGAAGGGTTCCCTCTTGCTCACGATGGGGTCAGAGAGAGAGAGAGAGAGAGAGAAGAGTGGGAGGAGTGGGTGGGGAGGAAGATTGGGCGTTCAAGGGGCTTTCAGCCAGGCCAGCTGGATGGGGAAGGTGGCGTTGTGCCGTCGACGTGCAGTAAGGCTATCATGGCTCTTCTGTTGACTAAGTGTTAGGTATATCAATTAAGGGCGGCGTTTTATCAAACTAATGATTTGATCCTCCGAAAAAGAAAAAAGAAAGAAAAAAAAATAGAAGAAGAGGGAGGGGTTGGGAACAGGGAGGTGTGGGGGGCAAACCTTGAACGAGAGGGAAGACGGGGAGAAGAAGAAGAAAACAAGGAAGAGAGAGAAAAAAAAGGCCTCCTTGTGTAACCCCCCCTTCCCCCCTTCCCCCTCCCCCCAACAAAAAACCACATGTTCGTTCCTGCAGATGTGACCAACAACAGGGAATGAATGGACCCCCATTGTAACCTCATCACCGACAATTGGGTAAAGACTAAGCCATTATTACTAAATATGCAGATGAGATTGACAAGAAAGAGTTCTTGTGCGGCACCGCCCTCACCTACCAAGCAGTGGCTCTCGAGGTCAAGGCTCTCTCTCACACTTGTCTTGTCTTGTCTGGATGCAATGCATGTCAATATGACAATGATTTAAATTTCTTTTTCCCTTTCTTTCTCTATCATCCGACTTACCCGCCTGGTAATGTGGGCTGACTTTACTGATTGATTTGACAAGGGGCCACAGAAAACGGCTCCTATCTCCAATATTAAAAAATAAAATAAAAAAATAACGCCCCCCCCCCTCCCCTGCCCCCGCCCCCGTCGTCGATCCGGGTCCTCGACTACACGCGGCTCCATAGAGAATTCAATTTGACATGTGAGTGGACACGCCTGGACTGAGGGCAAGGATAAATTAATTTCTTCGATGTTGCATCTCGCATCTTATAACCTAAGCCCCATCCATCCATCATTCTCTTCTCCTCCCCCCCTCCCCCCCGCTTCTTCTTCCATCACCATCTGGCCCAGTTCAGATGTAGACATATAGATACGTACATAGAACATATACATATACATATACATATATATATGATAAATATAAAAATTATACAGAGTCGCATCAACACAAGAGATAGAGAGAAGGGAAAAAAAGGACGAAAAAAAAAAGATAAGGAAAAAAAAAAAAGAAAAGCATTACGTATATGCCATCCGTCACACCACCAGCCACGTCTTTCTCGACATCGTATATATGTGTTTCCCAAGTGCGGTACCAAAGAAAAAGAAGCAAAAGAGCAACAGACAGTAGTAGACAAATCAGAAGCTTCTCTGACATGGAACTCCCGGCCCAAAACGCCTTACACAAGACAAGGATATGAAATAAAAAGCCCACGCCCCCAAAAAAAGAAGAAGAAGAAAAGGGGGGGAAAGGTACACTCTTTTGTGGACTCCTTTTAGTAAGGAGGCCTCGTCAGGTTCCCCAGGCTGCCCTCACCAGCCCTGGCGTCGATACCCTTGAGGAGCGACTGCAGGCCCATGGTGGGCAATGGTTCGTCGGCCGACTGGATGCTACCCAGGGTCGAGGACCGGATGGTATCGCCGCCCCTGCTCTTGATGCTCCTCTGCCTGAGCTGCCTAGAGCCCCCCGCCGCCGCCGCAGCTGTCGTCGTCGCTGTTGTTGTTGTTGTTGTTACGGGCGAGTTGGATACGGGCGAAGAAGACGCATAGTCCTGTCTGGCGACACCTGCCGTCGGTGAGCCACTACTGCTCAACCCAGAGGGCAACGGCGGCACGGGCGGCACCCCTTCGTCGTCCTGCAGGATGGGTGAGGATTCCGAGGGCGGGTTCGAGTTCAGCGGGCCCAGGGACACGCCGTCGGAGCCCTTGCGCTCGCGAGACATGGACCGGGACCGCCTGACAGCAGCTGGCGACCCCGTCGTGCTGCTCTGGCTCTGGCTCTGGCTCTGGCTCTGGCTCTGGGAATGCGCCGTGGCCGGGGGCTGTGGAGGGTTGAAGGACATGTCCGACGTGGACATGTCATAACTGATCATACTGTCGTCGCTGCTCGACAGGTCGTGCACGCCCGCCGTCAGCGGTGGCGCCTCGACCTCGCCCGAGAGGACCATCTTCAGGTGGCTGATGGACGTGACAAACCCGCCGCCCTGTTGTATTCGTTGATCATCTTCTCCTTCCCCCCGGGAAATACCGCTGCGGACACTCGTCTTGCGCACTTTGGTGGCCGTGCCTCCTCCTCCTCCTCCCATGGGCAGCGCGAGCGTACGTCCCCCTGCAGCCGCCGCCGCCGCCGCCGCCGCCGCCGCCGCCATCTCTGGCCCTGGTTGTGACCGCGGACGGAGGTCGTTTGTGCTCTGGAAAGGCGAGTCGCCCAACAACACCCTGCTGTTCCCCGTCCCGTTCGCCACAGCACCATTAAGACCAAGGCGACCACGGGTGGTGCCCCCGTTGGTGCCGCCCGAGCGGGAGCCGTTCAGCGAGGCCGACTTGCTGGCGGCCTGGATGGCAGCCATGGCCGAGTCGCGGGACCAGTCAAATAACATGGCCTCCTTGAAGATGGACGGGACTTCTCGGGTGGTGGAGGACGTGCCCGCACCGGTGGGGCTCGCCGTCAGGCTGGAGCCGAGCATGGGCTGGGAGAACTGACGGCTGGGCGAGCCTGGGGGGCTGCTCGGTGGAGACAAGGCGCCACCCCCGCCCTCCTGGTAGCTGGTGCAGATGCAGTCGACCAGGGACAGGCGGTCGTCAAAGGGGAGCAGTGCCTCGGACTCTGCCTCCTCGGGCGACAGCTTGGTCTGCTGTGTGGTGAGCATGCCCGGCGTCCCGATCTTGTCCAGCGGCGGTGCGGGCACCTGAACGCCGTCGACCCAAAAATGCTTGGTCCGGCGGCGGATGATCTCGTTCTGGATGGCCCTGCCGACCACGGACGCCTCAAAGTCAAACTTCTCGGTCAGGATCCAGAAATAGCCGTGGCACAGGCTGCCCAGGCGGACTTTTTGTTGCGGGGTGTCCACCTCCTGGATGTCCTCCTGCAGCCGGAAGATCATGGGGAGCCCGAACCGCACCGCGTTGACCCCGAGGCGCGTGACAAGTTTGGTGTGGAGGGCGTGGAGCAGCACAATGTCCGCGTCGTAGTCCAGAAACTGCAGCGCATTGTCGTAGATGGCAATGTGGAGCAGGTGAAGGAACTGGCTCCTGGGTCTCCTGGATGACTTGTCCCTGAAGGACCCTGCTGCTGCTGCTGCTGCTACTGACCGGGCCCGCCTGGCATCCACTGTTGGTGACGTCGTCGTCGTCGTCGTCATCGTCGCCGTCATCAGGGCCTCCGTCCTGGATGCCGCCCTGGAGGAAGGAGAAAAGCTGTCCTCCCGTGCGACCAGATCATTCTTGTTGGTCTCCCGGTCAAGCCAGGTAAGGAGAGCGTCGACATAGGCCTTCCTGACCTCTCCGTCCAGGTCCCTCAAGAGCCATTGCGTGCCGTCCCACTTCTCCATGGGCACGGGGTACCTGGACAGGCTGATGGTGCCGCTCATCTTGACCTTCGGGTTGGCCACCCGCAAGATGAGCTTGATGGCCCGCAGGGCCGTCAGCTTGGCGATGGTGAGCGAGAACAACGATGACTCGAGGTGTTGTTGTTGTTGTTGTTGTTGCTGCTGCTGCTGCTGCTGCTCGTCCGACCTCGTGTCCGTGTCCGTCAGGAGTTCCCCGTGGGGGGTCGAGGTCGGCGTCCTGGACGGCTTGAGCCTCAGCAGGAGTGCAGACACCATATCGATGATCTGCTCGTTGTAGTACACATGTGTCGCCAGGTCGCCCATGGTCTGCTGGATCCTGCCGAGCAGCTCCTTGCGCTGTGCATTTGGTGTGACCACCGCTGTCGCTGTTTCCCCCCCTTCCGCCTCGTCGCCGCCACTCCTTGTTGTGCCGCCGCCACCGCCGCCACCGCCGCCGCCCCCCGTCGGGTCACCAGGCATCTGCAGGAGCCTCTTCATCTGCTGGAGCAGGCCCAGCAGCACATCCATGACGCTGAGCCCGATCAGGTTGACATCGGACCGCAGCAGGGAGCCCATCATGGCCGTGAGCACAAGGTGGTGGCGCAGGGTGTCATCCCTCATGGGCGTGCGCACCATCGTGTCCATGGCGTTGACCAGGATCACATATCGTTCCTGCATGGGGGTCCACCGTGCCACCAGGCCGTACAGCTTGATGGCCCAGCCGTGGTCCCTCCCGCCGCTGCTCGTCTTGAGCACCGCCTCGTCCTGCCGGATGCGCTCCTCGGTGAAGCGGAGCAGGGCCGTGGTGGCCGTGTGGATCTGCGACCTGTTGGGCACGACAAAGATCTGCTTCAGGCACTGGATGGCCAGCACGCCCGCGTCCTCCTCCTCCATCTTCTCTACGTCGCCTGCCGACCCGGACAGGGCGATGGGGTTGGGGTCCCCCTCGCCCTCGGCCGTCCTCGCCGTGGCGCTGCTGTTCCTCCTCTTGAGCAGGTGTTCGGTGCTCACCTTCTCCTCCATGTTGGCCCGCCGCAGCAGCACGTCCAGTAAGTCCTCGTTGTCCGTCCACAGGTTCTCCAGGATCATGGGCACCAGCGTGTCGATCTGCCGCCCCGCCGGAGACGACAGCGCGTCCGAGGCCGCGATGCTCTTGATGGCCTCGAGGCCCGCATTCCGCCACCGAAGCGCCACCGGCTTGCTCCGCTTGTTCTTGACCCCTCCTTGCGGCTCGCGAGTCGACGCCAGGGACGCATACTGCCTGACGATGGCCTCGTACTGGCCCAGGTAGAGCTGGTCGGCAAACAGGGACGAGGCGTCGTGGTTCTGGCAGAAGGCGTCGAAAGTGGGGATGGACGACTCGACCATGGTGATGTCGCCAGACCGCAGGATGAGGTCGAGGATCTTGAGCACCGACGGCGCGAACAACGGCAAGTCCTTGGGGCTCTTCTCGACCAGCGCCTCGAGGATCTGGAGAGTGACCTGGACATTTCTTGTTTCGGCGGGGTTAGTATGATCATCAAGCTTGTGTGTTTGTGTGTGTGCGTGCGCGCGCGCCCTGTCCAAGTCTCCCCCTTCCTCCAGAGAAGCGATCTTGAGAGGGGGGCTCTACAAAGAAGAAGTCATAAAAAGAAAAGAAGGGAGAGAAAAAAAACCAAAAAAACCATACCCGATACGCTGGCGCCATACATCACTGGCCGTCTTCTTCTCCAGAAAGCTGCCGACCTTCTGGATCTTTGTCCTGCGCGAGGTGGCATAGAACAGGAGGTAGCTCAGCTCGGATGAGTTGGGCTTGACGTCAACCGCCCCCTTGGACGTCCGGGGATAGCACTTGAGCACGAGGACCTGGTGCTTGGGCCGACATTTCTGCTGGAGCGCGTGCATTGCGCCCGTGTTTTTCTGGCCGCCGGGCCCTTTTTGATCAAGCTCAGGTTAGAGCTGGGGCTTGTTTCTCCTTGGCGTAGCAGTTCCTGTTGTTCTCTCTCCTCCTCCCCTTCTCTCCTCTTGTCGTTCCTGCACGGCGTATTGCCTCTCCGGGCGGAACACCCCTGGTCGATTCCTGCAAAGTAAAAAAGCTGTCCGAGTGTTCAATCGATCGTGTCGAGTCGAGCCGGGCCGGGTCGGGTTGCGGTGTTTGTGTAAGTCGTCTGGTTCAGGGTCCAACAGGCATTAGAACCTCTCAGGTAGGACTTGGGTTCGGAGCGTGGTATGCGGTAAAAGATCCGAGGCCAACCAGACTCCGGGACGGAGAGAAAGGAGTGACACGAGGAAATGCAAGATGCTGCAAGTAGTAGTAGGAGAAGAAGAGTGACGTGGAACCCAAGCACGGAAGAAAGAGGAAAGGAAAAAAACAAGCTTGGGGTGGGCATCATAGGGAAGGGAAAGAAGGAAAGGGAAATTTGCGAGGGAAGCGAAGGCCTGCCCCGAGATGCCCGTATCGCAGATGCAGGTAATCTTACTGATGGTACTTTACTACTTAGCCAAAATACATACGGCAGTGGCAGTGACAAGGAACCACCACCGGTGATGACCAGGGAGGGAGGGTGGCGTGCAGGGCTACAAGGCTTACAGTAACAGGGTGTGTACTATGCTGCGGTGGTAGTAAATTAGTGACTGGTTTAGTGAGTGGGATTTAGAGTTGGGGGGGGGGGGGGGGCATCCACCGTGCTATGACAAGATTACCCTCAGGGCACAGTATTTTTTTGTGGTCCAGAATGCGTTGCGTAAATTAATTCCAAAATTACAATGTTGCTTCTCAAGTAAGGTAGCATATATACTTTTATATCATGATATATATATATATATATATATATATATATATATGTATATGTTTCCATTCCTTCAAAGAATTTCTTCTCCATCTTCTTTCTGCAGGTATCTGTGCTCTGTTGGTGGTGGAGTCAGCCCACACACCATCCAAATCTTCCCTCCTCCTCTGCCCAGACCAGGATCGTCATCACACATGTTCAACTAGGTTATTTTCTTTTTCTTTAATGCTTAGTAGCTATTATAGTAGTGATTTCCTTTTCTATTCATACTTTGCCATGGGCTTTGTGCTTCTGTCAGCAGCCCATATCTGTCTTGTGCACCTTGTGTCCTTCTTCTTTCACCTATGACGACCTACAGCAATCCCAGCTGAGCTGAGCAGAGAATATGCTGGTGGATGGCTGAGAGGCTGTTGGAGGAGGCAGAGCCACTTTTGATATGCAGCCCGCCCTACAAGACTCCACACAGCATGACGTCTGCTATGGTACTAGTACACATCTTACATGAAGGGACCAGAGTACAGTACTATCTTTTTCGACACACACATTCTTAGTAGGAACATAGTGTGGTCAGGTCAGTGGCAGCACCTCAAGGTTGAATTTTGTCGTCACCATGCAGCAATAGTGGGTGAGAGGCTGGGGGAACCAACTTCGTCACCAAGGCCTAGCCAACTATAGATGGCTACACAGAGGTCAGTGGTCTGATGGCTGTCCTTTTTTCCCCCTCCTTTCTTTCCTTTCTTCTTTTTCCACCAACAGTTATTATCATCACATCCAGATGGACCTACTTCAGGTCAGCTGCCCCACAGGGCCAGAGCATAAACCTCACCACCAGACTTGTCATGTAAAAATGGGCCTCTGTCCTCATGCTATCCTCGCCACTTTGTTTTGTAGTGGTGAACCCTGTCAAAACATGAGAGCACTGTGAGTATCATTATATCGCCAAGCTGGTATACATTTCAGCGCTCGACATGGTGCTTAGTATCAACTGCTTTTTTCAAGAAGGGATACAAGATGTATAGCCCAGTTCTTGTTGTGTGTCAAGGTCGACCACCACCACCGACCCTGTCAACATCTGTGTGTTTGTCGCCCTGTGTGCCCTGCATTCCAACACAAAACAAAAAATCCCTTCTCAATGTTGCCACCCAGCAGTTCTTGGGAGTCTGGAGTTGAGGGCACCCTTCTGAGCTTGGCATTCTGGCACCTGCATCTTCATCTCTCCTCCTCTCTCTTACACCATCTCGACGACTGTGACTGGCAAGCTGTCTGCCATGGGAACTGGTCAGGCAGGGGGAGAGACATGTCAGTAAATCACAAACAAAACCTGGACATCATCTAGGAGCGCAGACTACTCACCACCACTCCTCCTCTTCCCCCACCCAAACAACTTCCTCTTCTTCCCAGAAGACCCATCCACAACTGAGGCGCCCATTGCCGCCCTCGGCCTCTCACCGGTATAGTCCCCGTACTGCGGAAGAGCCCTGGACACGACGGTGGCTGACGACGGCTGCGACTCGACGACGACGGGGTGCAAGGTCCCCTCATGCACCGACGAGGCGGAGGAGGGCAAGGATCTAGGTACGGCGGCGACGTCACCCATCTTGGCCATGTACTTGTCCCTCTCGAGCTTGACGCAGTAGAACAGCGAGCTCACGACCAGGATAAAGACGGCCACCGTCCCGATGATGATGCCGATGACCGTGGGCGTCACGGTGCCCTCGTCCGCCGCCCCGCCCAGGCTGTCGTTGTCTGGGGGCCTGTTGGCGCAGTCGATGCACTGGGACATGTTTGGTGCGCTAAATGTGTCTGGTAGGTATCGCCGTTAGATTGTTGTGCTGTGTGATGGGACCCGCCCCCAAGAAGATCAGGTTGTGTGTTGTCTTTTGAGTGCAGACTGGCTGGGGTGGTCTGTTGAGGAGCTTCGAAGCCCGCGTTGTTGGTCGCGGGCAGAGAGCAAAGCAACCGACTGTCCTGATGATGAAGAGCTAGTTCCAGGAAGGGCTAGAAAAGGAGAGGGAATATCAGTCTTACTTCGTTCTATGGTCGTCGTTCTGGGTCTCGAAGACCAATCTCAGCCACAAAAGCTGCTCGCCTCTGCGCCGGGCACTGACGAGTGGAATAAGTGATGATTATGGGAGGGCAACCAAGTCGTGAAATGATGTCCACTGCTCAAGGTAAAAAAAGTCTGACCTGCGATTACCTAGCCAGACACGCCTGATGTCTTCTCAGCATCCTCTCCCTGCCCCCTCAGGCCGTGGAGGAGCCTTGCTGGGTGGCGTTGCAGTGATGGTGAGGACTAGCTGACAAGAAGGCGGCCGACCCTAAGTGAGGCTAGATGGACCTTGACGGCCACACTGTCACGGTTCCCAAAAAGAAAGGAAAAAAGTTTAACTATTTCTTTGAAAGGGAAGAAACAATATTCAATGAGAGAGAAAGACGGAGAGAAATCAGGACACAAGAAGAAAAGGGCTAATGACCACAGCGACATCTAATACCACCACCTAATTACCACTTCCTCCTCCAACCTCAGCACGGCTCCTCTGTGTTCCTTTCTGATCCTTCCCTTCTTTTCATTCAAGACTCAACAGAGACATGTGCTCACACGGACCCTCGGCAATCCTGCATCCACTCATCTATCGAAAGTGCCTCGTCAAAACTTAAAAAACGGGCATGTCACACATACACACACACCCTCTCTCTCCCCCTCTCTCCCTGTCTTCCCGCCCGCTCCCGCCCCGACTCACACATCCCGCCTAAGCAACCTCACTACTTTGGACCCCACTGCCGTATCCTATTCGCCCTCTCCTATTCAGCTCCCCACCAAGACCTAAGCTATCTTCCCGAGACAGACAGCATTTCAGCCGACGGCCTCGTTACAGAGTCGACCCGATCGGCGCCTTGCTTGGACGCACGGTTTCTCCTCTCCCTGAGGAGCGGGCAAAACTCTCTCACGAGAACGGGGCCAAAGTGCCACGCGCGCACACACACACACACACACACACACACACATACATACACAGAGGAGGATAGAAGTAGGGAGACAGAAGGGAAGAGAGAGAGAGACAGAGAAGGATTTCATACTGCCATCTGCCTACGGCCGTGTAACACCGCGTACACGACTCGGATTTTCTCGTCCGCCCCCAGCCTGCCACCCGCCCAGGTAGACTTATCCCAAACTCACACCTGTCTGTCGATCTAGGGAGGTGACACACTGACACGTCCCTCCCCTCAGGATGAACAGGAACAGAAGCCTGTTCAACGGCCCCCAAAAACAACCCGCCAGCCAACCTCCCCCCCCCCCCAAAAAAAAAACAAAGCCACCGAGAATCCAAGACAAAGTCTCAGTTTTTTCCTTTCCCCCCCTTCCCTGTGGGGCCCGGCCGAGATACATATATGAGACTGTTTTGCTTCGGTTATAGGAACGCGGCAGCCTCGTTTATGTGGGACGAGGGCTGTAGCTCTGAAGTGAACCTCCCCTCCCTGTTCTCGGGTTATCCGCCTATTGTTCAACCTGAAGCAGGTAAAAAGAAGGGGCAGTGTCCAACCCCAATAACAACAAGTTCACATCACCGTCTCCCTCTCTTGCTGCACATAAAGATGATGTACCAGCTGTGAGAGACACGTAAAAGTTAGTTCCACAAGAGGAGGGACTGTGTGTACAGGTCCCCTCCCTTTTCCTGCAAGACCAGCCAGTCATTCCGTAGTCATTGCATTGTGCAAGTACAAATCAAGTATTCAGCATCTTAATCATGATTTCTGACGTACGTTCATTAGAATTTGACTTTTCGATAAAATGCCTAGTCCTCCAGAAATATGCTTCCTTGTTGGCCACAAGCCACTCGATCATTGAATATTCTCCAGCTGCCCTGAAATGGTCAGTTCAAAAAACCTCATCTAGGAAACTTGCACCATTTTGATCCTCCGTGAATAATATCCGCCACCCGCCCCCCCCCCCCCAAAAAAAACAGCCAAACTCATATGAGCTACAGCATAGTCCCCCAGACTTTCCTGTCAACCATGATTTCCTGCTGCTCCCTGCTCCCTAGGCCTGGTAGGGGTGGCAGTGGCTTGTTTTGCAGCTTGAGTTTCGTGCTCAGCTTGAGCTCCCGTGTCTTGTTTGTATCGACGTCAAACCTGACCCTCTTTGCTCGTCGACCAGCCGAAGATGGACCTCCTCCCCCTGTAGCTCTGGTTGAGGAGGACGGTACTGGTGGTGAAGGTGGCGGTGACCACCTGTACCTCTGCGCCCTGTCCCTGTCCCTGGTCCTGGTCCTGGCCCTGGGGCGATCTATGATGATACCGAATCCAGCTCCGTCCCCTCTGTTCGGGTCAATGGCACCGGCGAAATCTCCTTCTCGTGCTAGTCGCCTCCACGGCTGCTCGTTTGGGTATTGATTCTCGCGGTTGAAGGTCACCACCGACATTGGTCCTCTGCCTCTAGACCCAGAGGGGGCGGAGGAGGAGGAGGAGGCCACCGGCGCAGTCCGAGGTATCCTGGCCAGCGGAAGCGGAGCAGGAGCGCCATCGAGGTTCATTCCCATAAGTGAGATCTGGTCATCTGCCTCCCGTCCCATCACACCTTTGCCTTTGTCCCTGCGGCCATCAGCAGAAGATGTCAGGATACCGACCCGTGGGGGGTTCGTGTTGAGCTCATAACATATCTCTCTCGATGTCCTCTCGCTCACATCGTCCCAGAGGACGATCCGCATGCCGATCACGAGAAATACAATGATGGCAATCGTCAACAGCCACCCTCCTACCTTATCCGCAGTGGTGATGGGCCGCATTCCTTGCACGCCATCATTAACATCATCGTCATCACCACCTGCACCTGTCAGGCCCACACCGGCGGCGCCATCGTCTGGATTTCCAATACTGGTTCCGCCGGTCGAGTTGGTCACGGGAGGCTCCAAATCTCGAATCAGGTTCGCAAGCACAACTTCCATGGCGGCCATCTGCTGCCCCACGCCCGTGGTCCCGTCCCAATTCCCACTGTTTCCCGCCCACATGAGCCCGCACATCCTGCCGTTGCTGCCGCCGGTACACTGCCGTGCGGCAGCTATAGACGAGGCTTGCAACAACGGGCTGACTGTGTCGTACGTCCAAGGCGCCCACTTTGTGGTGGCTGCCATCCAGCGCGCGAGATAGGCCTTGAAGCTCTGCTGGTCAGTATCGCAGAGGTGCACGCTCTCGCAGGCCACCTCTGCCATGATGTTCTTCTCGACACCGATGAAGAACACCTGACTACCATCGAGCAGGCCGTCGACCCGTTGGTGCCATATCTCGCTTGCGGCAGGATCGCTGTCTGACGTGTAGTTATACATGGCGGCGGCACCCAGGAGGAAAGCTCCAGCGGTATAGGTCCACTGGTAGGTCGTGATGTCGGTGCAGTTATCACTGATGTGCGCGCCATCATAGATATAGTATGACTCCTGGGCCATGAACCCGGTGCCGACTATCCAGTCCCAGATGCGATTTGCCCACCTGGCATAGACCTCGTCCCCGGTGTAGAGTGCCAGCCGGGCGGCTATGTTGAAGAAGCAGGCCTGCGATATGGAGTTTTTGTAGTCGAAGCCCTTGTTCCACTGGAAAATCTGCCAGCGAAGACCCCCATTACAATTTGCAGTCTCCCACCGTGCTGCTTGTGTATTGAAGACGGCCTGTGCGAGGGCGATCCACTGTGGCTGGTCCGGAGGAGGATTGGGAAATTTGTACTCGACAGCCGAGAGGACGGCCATGCCCCAGAAGCCCTTTGGGAGAAAAAGTGTTAGTAATTTATGAGACAGCAGCAGTGCATTCATTGGTGGGAGAAATAGGTGAGATGTTACCTGATCATCATTTCCCTCGGTCATGGTCTGATTGGGAGGTATATAGTCACCATTAGGGCCGACCTGAAAGAGGAGACCTTGCATGGCCATGTCGTTCCACTTGTCATCTCCCGTGTAGTACCAGTAGTCGATGAGGGCACCCATGAGAGCACCGGCTTCCCACCCTAGAGGCACACAGAGAGAGAGAGAGAGGGAGGGAGAGTCAGCTAGGTCAGCCCACCACCCTGTCTCTCGTATAAAGTTGTAGGCTCGTATCTCACGACTCACAATAATATGGCTCTGGGAGCAGGCCCGGAATCTGGCCCGGTTCGTTCCCAGTATAAAACGACATCATATCATCAGCCATATTTGCGGCAACAGACATGACTGAGTCTGTAACAGTGTGTGTGTGTGTGTGTGTTTGGGTCAACGATGTTCACAGAAATCCATCGTTGGTCTAAGGGCTGCTGCGTACCTTGCGAGTTTGTGTTCAACATGTAGCCTCTTGTAAGCTGGACAGTAAGGAGCAGACAGGTCGCCCAGCTGCCTTGGCTGGCCTGCAGCGTGTACCCACGCAGGGCCTTCCTCCATATGGCCCAGCGCATATCACCAAGACGTGACGAGGGGCAGTAGAAGGTATAATCAGGATATCAACAGCTACTAGAGAAGTAAGGGCCTGAGCATGAAGAGAGAAACAGAAGGAAAGAGGGGGAGGGGAGGGGAGGGAGAGTGTGTGTACAGGAAGTTGGCAGCAGTCAACCTCGAGGCTGAGAAACATGGGTGCAAAAGAGAGAATGGGCGCAACTTCTTCCTGCCAAGCAGTGGAAGGAAGAAGTTAGTTGTCTGCTGCAAGTCAGGTGTCCACGATGATGACGATGAAGAGAGGGGGGAGAGAGGCTCAGGTCAGTTGTGTCCTGTTGGCACAGCTCTCGATCTCTCCACGGCAGGTGCATCCGTAGCACCTCCCCCGCCCAGAGCCAGAGTCCTTACTGACCCTAAACTTGAAGTATATTTTTTTTAGAAAAAAAGAAAAAAAAAGGGGGGGGGGCAGGTTTTGAAATCGACAATTCTCAGCAATCCTCTCTGGTCCTATTGAGCAAGAGCAGCATTAGCAAAGGAAATGGACCGCAATATCACGCGATGAGGTTGACATTAACCCCCTCCCCTTTCTCCTTTACCATTACACTCTCTCCTCCAATATACCTTTCTAACTGTAGAAATGATATGTGTTTTGTTCTTGTTGTGCTGTGCTCGATTCTGTGAACCTGTCTAAACCTTCAGGCACAACGCTTGCCGTCAACCCAATCACACACATACACACCTACCTAGCCCATGCCCGTGCGAATCAGAGGAGGAAACAAATAAAAAAACTAGAAGGCAGTGGAGGAAAGCGAGATGCCATGATCAGAACATTCCAAGAAACCCAATACAAACCATCCTATGCGCTTCTTTCTCTCTCTCTCTCTCTCTCTCAATATCTCTCTTGAAGAATAAAAAAAAAACCCCCCCAAAAGACCTCGGCCCTGATGCTCAGGGAACAAAAACAACTTCAACCCTCAAACTCGACAGTTCTCGATGCTGCGGCCACCTCGCTCTCGACCACGCTCCTCCGTCGAGCTTCGGCATCGTCCATTTTGGCATCAGAGCCGGCGCCGGCCTCACCGTCTGCCCTGCCCAGCTGCCCGTTTCCCCCGGCCTCGGCGTCGGCACCTTCGAGCAGCGCCCGGTCCTCGATCCTGACACTGCGCACGCTCCTGCCATCCGCATCCTTCTTGCTCGACGTGCGGGTCAACTGATGGATATCCACATCGCCGTCCTCGTCCTCGTCTTCCTCCTCGTGTGATTGTCTCTGCCCGGGCGCCGCATTCTTCTCCAGCTCCCTCTGGGCCTCCTCCATGCGCCGCCTGACCTCGGCCGCCACGCGCATGCCATCTGTCACGATGCCGTCCAGAACACCTCGTAGGCCGCGCTGGCCTCCCCCTCCTGCCGCAGCCGCTGCTGCTGAGGGTCCGGCCATGGCTGCTGCGGCTGCACGTCCTGCAGACTGGCCGAGGCTGGAAAACGTCGTCAGGTTCGATGACGGGGTGCTGGGCACGGCGAGGCCCTCGATGATGTGGAAGGACGCCGGGAAGCTCGACTCGAAGAACTGCTCGAGGAGCTCGTCGGCCAGGACAACCATCCGGAACGTGGGGAGGGTCATGTGGAGGGGGTTGGACGGGTCGAGAGCCACGTTGGCCGCTTCCGACTGTGCTTTCGAGGCACTGCGTTGGCCCCCAGCAGCTGGCGTGCTGTGGCTGGGGTTGACGACGTTGATCGCCGGCGGGATGTTTGACTTCTTGGGCTGCTTGTTCTTCTTCTCCTTCTCCTCCTCGGAGGGGCTGTCCTCTTCGGGTGGGTCCTCGAGATCGAGAAGGTCCTCCTCGTCCTCGTCCTCATCGTCTCCAATCGTGAAGGCGCTGTTATCAACAGGCTCCTCTTCCTCCCCCTCGTTTATTTTATATCGAGCCCCCTCTGAATCTGCGCCTCCTTTGTTATTTGGATGGTCGGGATCCGCGTACTCGAAACACCGCTGGATAAAGGCGCTGATGCTGCTGAGGAATCTCTCGTTGATAGACGCCCCCTGCATCGCGCCATCCGGGCTGTGCAGCGTTCCGTTGGGATCCTGGAGTCCGTTCAGCCCCATAAACGAAGCCGAAGGGCTGAGGGTGCCCTCCAGGCCCCGGCGGGAGAGGAACAGGAGAGCCTCAGAGATGCGGAGGATCCCCTCGCGGTCGACTCTGCCGTCCCCATTGTCGTCGTACAGCTCAAAGAAGTAGGTGATGGTGCCCATAATGTCCCGCTTGCCCTTGATCCCCGCCATACCCGAGACGACATTCTGCAGCGTGATGCGGCCCTTGCCTTCTCGATCCCAGTGCTTGAACAGCCTCCGGAGGAACTCATGATCTGCCGGCTCGGGCCCATCGCCCCACGGTCCATTGTACACCGCATCCGTCTTCTTCATGCTGTTGAAATACGCCTGCTTGTCCTTTTCCGAGAACGTACTCCGGCGCGGGGTGGTCGGCGAGTCGGAGACGGCCCATTTGGACATGCCCGCGAGGAATTCACGAAACGCATCATAGTCCATCTCCGAGGTGCTCGGGGCCCCGAGACCTGCCCTCCCCTTTTCTACCTTCTCCTCGTGCTGCTGCGGCTGCTGCTGCTGGTTGTTGCTGTCGCCCAGCCTCGGCCGGCCCGCCTTTGCCCTCCGCTGTTGTTCCTGCTGCAGCAGGTTGCTGCGCTGCTGCCGCTCGTACAGCACCCCAAAGAACCTGTCGTAGAGGGCACCCAGCTCATCTGTGCTCATGATCTTAGCGTCGGGGCCCAGATTTCGGATGGCCGTCCTCTTGGCAAAGTTCTCAATGTTGTTGAGGACCGCGTCCTTGTTCTTCAGCCGCAGGTCGGTGATGGTGCTGTGTGTGACCTGCGAGAACTCCTTGAAGGCCACCACCATGAGCTCCTGGAACCGCGTCACGGCCCGCAGCTTGGGGTTCTCGGACTTGGGGTGTGCCGACTCGTCCAGCCGCGAGAAGTACGACTTGAGAACCGAGATGAAGGCGCCGTCGTCGGCCGAGTCCAGCAGCTCCTCGCCGTTGATGCGCAGGATGGCCAGGCCGACCTGGAAGAGCACCTTGGGCCCCTCCACAAAGAAGACGTCGAGGACCCGAAACGCAAAGACGAGCGGCATGGAGTTGATGTACAGGGACAGGAACCAGGGGAGGGAGACGACCGACAGCTGCACGTCGCTCTTGACCAGATGTTCCCACAGGACCGGCATGGTCTTCTCGACGAGGCCCTCGAAGACCTTCTGGTCCAGCAGGGTGCCGTACATGGTTGTCGAGTAGTACCCGGGCACCAGCCGATCGCAGAGCGCAGAGAGGAGGAAGAATGCCTGCGTCTCGGACATGTAGATCAGCAGCGCGGCCACGACGATATTCATGGCCTGGCAGTAGCCGACGTCGGCGTTCACCCAGCTGTAGGCCGTGAGGACGCGGCGTAGGCGGCCGATGCCCTCCTCGCTCTGGAATCCGGGGTACTCGGGCAGGCTCCGGTTGAGGTCCTTCTCGATCTCGTCGATGGCAAGAGATTCCTGTCCTTGGTACTTGTTCAGGGTGTCGCCGTACAGTGTCGGGTTCTCGAGGCGCAGGTACAGCGAACCCGAGGTCAGCTCCCATATCTCGCCCCGGAGCCTGTTGGGCAGGCCAACGCGGATCAGCTTATGAAAGGTGGGCTGGCGGATCAGGTTCATGTTTCTGCCGTTGTCTCGCAGGTATTCGGCCCAGAGGCGCATCTTGGCCCTGTCTCGAAGCTTCTTGGGGTCCCCTGGGTACCGGAACACCATGCCCAGCCCGGCATCCGGCGGGGTCTTGTCCTTCTGGTCCTCGGCGCGCAGGAGGTATTCGGAGTAGCACTCGGCCATGACCTTCTTCAGCTTGCCGACATTACCGACGCCGGCACGGAGACCCTTCTTCAGGCCGTCACAGAACCGCTCACAGGCCTGGCGTGTGCCGGCGAGGGTGATGGTGATGCGCTGCTCCCTCACGTCCTTGTTGTTGTCCTTTGGCGGCGGATCTTTATCCTTGTCCTTCCCCGTCGTCTGGGTCAGGCCATTCCACGTCGTGATAGCAAGGGCGAACTAAGCCACGCACACCACCAGGTGTCAGTCAGCATCCAGTCCATCAGACAGCCTCTTCTACATCACACTGTATCCTCCTCCTCCTCCTCCTCCTCCTCCTCCTCCTCCTCCCTCTTCCTTCCTTCCTTACCTGAAAGTTTTGGCTGTGCAGCCGCTCTACCCTCCGGATAGAACAGAGGGGAAAGGTGAAGCCATTGCCGCTGGGGCCACCGCCGTGCGTCTGTCCGGTGTACACCATCGAGGTGGAGCTGCTGGCCGAGGACATGAAGCTCGAGGGGGTCGTGGAGAAGCACATGTAGGCCTCCGAGAGGTGCAGCTTCCCGGCATAATGATACCCAGCATCGTTCTTACCGCCCTGGGTGGCATTGGAAGGCGGGATGGTGAGCTCGGCGTTGATCTCGTACAGGGGGTGCTGGGAGGAGGGGAGGCGGAACTGGTTCTGGAAGAGGGTGGCCTTGGAGGGGTTCCGGTCCGAGTCGGAGAGATTCAGGCCCTGCATGGGGTCCAGCAGCTGCTGGGCCTTCTGCACGAAGCTCGAGAGGTTGAACATGGCGGCTGCAAGGCGTCGTTGGGGCGGGGCGTCAATGCGCCCTCGATGCTGCGGCGTTGTCTCCTCGATCGTGATGTGTGTTGGGGTTTGGTCGTGCTTATGATCGTAAAGAGGAGGAGGAGGAGGACGACGACGACCAAAGGGAGGGCGGGCGCTTTCGCTTCGCCAGGGGAACGAAACTCTGGGTGGGTGACACGGGAGGGAGCTGGGGTTAGAGCATGGCAGAGAGGGAGAGAGAGAGAGGAAGTTATTGCCCTGCTGGCGGTATGCTCCCACTGACCGTGAAGGAATTCGAAGTTATTCACAGTGCAGTCCAGATGCTGGTGATGGTTCTTGTCCGTCTTTGGGAGGTGTGTCGCTCAGCACATGCTACGAAGGCTGAAGCGGCGGCTCTAGCGGGTGGGGGGACGGATCAGGGGTCCGGGGCTGAGGAGGGGGGGAGTAGAGGAATCACTCCCATCATTCTCTCTGCTAGAGGGGGATGTCCTGTGGTAAGGACCCCCCCTCTCTCCTCCCAGCCGCCCAGGGAGCACAGGGGCCCCACTAATTGCTGTACTGTACTACAGTGGTGGATAAGTGGTGAATAGTGGTCATATTCCATACGAGATAAGTACTTAATTACTTACATATTATGTAGCATGTAGTATGTATGTATACTGAAGTCCTCACTCAATTAATCACCTTGGTCATTTCCCAACATCTCAAGTTACACGGTTTATGGCAATGCTTGAATTTTCTTGGTGTCCAATATACTTCCTTTTGCTGTTCCAGAGCCCTTCCCTCCTGAATCCTGATGCTACACACTCACTCAGACAATCTCTCAAGTACACATTGACATTGTCAAGATGAATGCATGCCCTACATGCTATGTGCACAGACTAAATGACCTGTCACTCAAGTTGGTCAGTCACTCCATTCAGTCAGTCAACAACAGGTCTCAGGTAGGCATGGATGATGGGAAGAAGGAGGGGGAGAGTATGTACAACCCTGCTTCCCCCTTCCCCCTTCCCCCCTCCCACTGGAGGCACAGGCAGGCGAGGTCACACCAACAGACCCGCTCAGCCTACTACCCAGGCTGAATCCCCTTGCTGAGAGAGGCTGTCACTCATAGGTGACAGGCAGCACATGCAGGAACAGGGTTTTGGTTGGTGCCTTGCAGTACAGATTACTACCATAGCAGGACAGCATGTAAGTACAACTATATCTATAGTGGTAACTCGGATGACAACGACAACAGTTATTGTGGCCCCAACTGAAATTATCGACATGACTATAGGACTATAACACTAGGCACAGCAGGCAGGACTAGTAATACTTATTGTTGTTTTTCATTGTGATCCTTCTTTTTTGTTTTTTTGCCCTTCCTCAACCAGACTAGGCCAACAATGTTGGTTGGACCTGACAAGGCCCTCCGTCTCAAGTCACACACCTCGGCCACCTTGCGGTCGGTTAGACGGCCAGGTCTCCTGTTGAGAGGTGGCTGGCTGGGAACGCGTCACAGCTTGAGAGTTTCAAAAAGAATAAAGTCAACAACAATCGAGCTATTCTTCTATTATCCTCTACTCGAGGTAGCTGAGGAGCGGGGACCGACCGACTAGCAAAGAGCATTAGCAGCCAACGAAGCCACTAACGTCAGCCTCCAGGGGCCCGGGCCCTGGAAAAGCAAAAAAGAGGGGGGAGGGGGTTAAGGACGGTGCCTCCAGAAACAAGCATGTCTCGGCCGATACCAAGAAAAAAAGAACGGGAAATGTAAAAGAAGGAAGAAAGAAGAGAGAAAAAGAGATGGCTGAGATGGCTGAGATAGTTAAGGCATCCACACCAAGAATCAGCTTGATCTCGGCCCTGGACTGTGTGCATGCCGAATGTCCTGTCCCGATCATGGACAGGTCCTCGTCACCATTCACATCTTCCAATGGTGGGGTGAAGTTGGCAGGACAGACTCTAAACCAGCAGTGCTCCACATAAATTTGATCTTTTGACAGGACAATTCAGCCATGTCCGATTTCCCAAGATCTCCCGGGGCGGAACGGGCAGCCAACGATCTAAGTAATAGCGTCATCATCCAGCTCACCCTCACCCTCTCCCGCCCGCGCGCGGGGGGGGGGGGGGGGGGGGGGGGGGGGGGGGGGGGGGGGGGGGGGGGGGGGGGGGGGGGGGGGG
>JACWQW010000155.1:0-85958 GCA_014849355.1 Cryphonectria radicalis | reverse complement strand
CCCCCCCCCCCCCCCCCCCCCCCCCCCCCCCCCCCCCCCCCCCCCCCCCCCCCCCCCCCCCCCCCCACGGGGAGAATATGACATTCATTCACATGGAGGACTTGAGGGGATGTTGCGTTCTCATCAGAGATGATGCAAAATATGATTGTTGAACAAGCTAAATTGATCTGAAGGCAATATGGATTTTTCTTTCTTTCTTTTTCCTCTTCTCTTCAAATATTTTCTCAGGTCAACCAACAGTCATTCACACCACTATCGTTGATTGATACATAGTGGGGCTGTGGGGGTAGATGGTTTCTATCAAAGTCATGTAAGATGATTGGATGGATGAGAGAGGGGGCAGTGGTCTGATCAAATACTGGAAAGCTCGAAGCATGAAGGACAGATGAATTTTAATTGTTGCTAGAGATTCCGGAAAATTGACATTGAACAGAGTATGAGGGTGCCTCGAAGCAGAGGTATCATGATGGAGAAAAACAAGCAAGACAAAATCCAGAATTGCCAACCAGAACGAAACTGAGACCTCCCTCGGTGTGGACCCCTCCCTTTTCTGATCATCATCATCAGCTCAAGAGAGGATATATTAGGACGAGGAGAAAGAAAAGAAGAAGAAAAAACAGAGAAAATTAGAAAAGAAGGAAAGAAAAAATCCCCGGTCTCAAATATTCACCAGGAAGCACTCTTGGCCCGCGGTATATCATCGCCCGCCAACTCATTCGCCAGCTCATCCAGAGAAGGAAGCCCCCCGTCGGAGCGGGGATCAGAAGCAGGCGTCAACATACTCTCAAAGTCCAGATCGAGCCTCATGGCCTTGGGCATCTTGGGCTCAAAGATGCGCGTCGACGATGGTGGTGGTGGTGGTGCCTCTGCTTCGGGACGTGAACCCGTCGTGTCAGACGGTGTCGGTGCTCTGTGGACCCTGCTATCGCCAAACAAGTTCTGGAGAGAAATGCCCTTCTCCGACATCTCGGGTGGTGAACCACAGCTGTGTGCATGTGCTCTTGACGTGTTGTTGCTACTACTTTCTGCCTGGTGCAACATGGCTGTCTGCTGCGTTGTCAGAGGAGCGCTTGACGGGCCAGCGGCCTGACTGGGCGAGCTGTGTGTCTCGACAGGCTGTCCAGGAGGGTTCCCCTGGCTTGCGCTGTGCCCAGAACGATTGCGAGGGTGGAAGATGATCTCGGCCACGATCTCGTCCTCGGGGTCGTACGGCATTGACGATGCGTTCGGGACATCCGGTGCAAGGATGGTCCGGATGGGCTTGTGGCCCCCTCTGTCTTGCGACGTCAGACGCTGCGTGGCTCCCGCCATGCCTTCCGCTATACTACCTACTCCTCCTCCTATTTCTAGAGGAGACACCTTCCTCGTCAACGATGACGAGTCGGACGTGGTGAGGAGGCGGCGGCGGCTGGCGTCCATGTGTCTCCCACGGCTCTCGTCACGTAGGCTCGGCTGCTGGTGGAGCACCTCTCCGACCATTTTAGACAGCTCTGACCATACAAGAGTCCTGGTCTCGTCGGGCTCGATGTGCGGCTCGGCGTTGTGACTCGTCAGCGAGATGCTGCCCGTCCTGGACTGTGGGGTGAGGAGGGTGGCACCAGGCCTGGTAGAACCAGGTCTCGCTCCAGCCCGGCTCTGGTTCTGCTCGCGGTTCTTGAGTATGTCAGACTGAGGGCGCTCAATCACGTCGTCTGTGAAGATACTCGGGCTTGCCATGAACGGAACATCCTTGTAGGGGACACTACCGGGTCTCTGGTCGTCATCGCTGGTCGAGTGCCGCGTTCCCGCCACTTGTTGTTGTTCTTCTTCTTCTTCTTCTGCTGCTGCTGCTGCCGTCTGGGTGGCCATGCTTGATTTTCGAGAGCGCTGTCGGCACTGGCGCTGCTGCTGTCCCTCGACGGCCTCACTGCGGGCCGAGGCCATCGCTGACCCAGGCCGCCGCCTCGCTAGTGCTGCCAGTCTCTCTTCGATTTCGGAGGACGCAAGCTTACTCGAGTCTGAGGGGCGACGCTCCACAACAGGTCGTCCGCTCCGACTGGCGTTGCGCGACTTGGGCGAGGATGGGCGGGGTGGCACGGCATCCTGACCTTGCCCGCTGTGTTTTGAAGTCATGCTCTCTTGGTCCCGAGTAGTATTAGTAGTTGTATTAGTATCTTCCATGGGATCGGATGCGCTCTTGTTGTCCGACGGGACTCGTCTGTTGCTGGAAGCCGGGGTCAACCGGGGTCCCGGGGATGCATCCAAGTGTATGTTGACAAGTGAACTCGGCACTGATATGGTTGTCGCAGCCGGCGAGGATGGAGGATAGGCGTCGGGAAATCGTGTTTCCATGGGACTTCTCAGCGGGGGCTGGGACTGATGCGAGAAGTACTTGTTTGGGACATGCCCAGAAGCTGGTGAGGCAGTGCTGGGAGTGGCTGCACTGATCGAGACACGCCCGCTGAAGATCTGCAGCTGCGGAGGAATGTGATCATGCGGGTAGGGCGTGTCAACGTGGTTTTCCGTGGCCTGGAGATCGGGGCTGGTGATGTTGGGCCTTTGGCTGAGCGGCGTGGGACTGGGGCACGTTGGTGTTTCGACGCCGGAGCTCTCCTCTGTGGGCGAGTCCTGGGGAGAGAATGGCCGATAGAAATCTTCTGGTATTTGTATCTTGGGAGATTGTGGCTTTACCCTCTTCTTCTCTTTGTCGGAGTTGTTCGGCGTGGGACTCGACCCCCTCTGCTTACTGCGTGTCCTGGGCGACTGATTTGCAGTAGAATTATGAATGGGACTTTGACGTATCGACGGTGCTGCTGCTGCTGCTGCTGCTGCACTGGGACGGGGCCTCCGAGACGCCCCAGATACCTGGGAGGCTGACGTGTCATCGGACGCAACAGACGACCGCTGTACTAACTTGGCGAAAGGTCCATTATTAGTGTCGACGACAAGGAGATCCTTGACGCTGCGGCCGAGCAGACCGTAGACTTTTACCTCCTCATCTTTTATCCCAATCACAGCACTTGTGCCAACATAGGTAATGTCGCCCTCCGTGCCGGTTCGGTTGGCAAAGATGACAATTACTTCATCTTGGCCCTCCACTCGGATGAGTGGTTCGAGACGCTGCACCCTGAACGAGTAGTCAAGTCAATAAGAGTGCGGACACAAAATAGATTGAGACGGGTAATTCAAGCGCAGAAAGAGTCTAGGAGGGAGAGGAAGAAAAGATGGAAAGACCGTTGGAAAAGCAGGCTCCTCAACAATTAACGCACCAGTAAGTGAGTGTCTCCATATCCGGCTCCTCAGGCATACGGCTGAAAAGGCGGCCATCTACACGAGTTACCCACGCCATGGTAATGATGACCAAGTTTGCTTCCTCTGCTAGAACATGGAAAGCAAATTCAAAGGCGTGCCAGGGTGCTTCGAATTTGTACGGACTTGTGACAAGAGAGAGCGTTAATTAGTATTTCGGAGGGCTATTCAGACAGTGGAGGGAAACCCGAGGGGGTCGTACTTGAGGTCCATACCTACGAGCACAGTCAGTAAGCGGCGTGTTTGAAAAACAGAAACAGTAATACACTTCGAACCGTTGAAACCATTCGTGGAGAACTCACAAATTCCCATGGCAACGTTGCCGAGGCCGGGCACCTCGTCCGCGAAAAAGCCATCTTTGCTCTCCAGCGCCCAAGTCTCGTCTATGACGTAAAGGAAAGATTTTCGATAGTTTGCGATGGTCTCGCCATCACCATTGACAACGATGGTCGAGTTGTAATACTCTGGGCCTGTCGGCCATTTCGGCGAGACATCGACCCTCTCTGGGTAACCGACCACAACATTGGTATTATACTTGAGAGCGGTCGTTCGGGCCCATAATGCACTGATACCAGATCCTTGGGGTTCGAGAAACGGCGAGATATGGTTTAGCGATCTGAAATTGTAGCCTGTTTGGTGTATTCAGAATATCAATTAATTGGTTGTTCGCCAACGCTCATAGGGTTCTTTTCTTAAGACTGTCCAGAGTCATACCTGTAAAAGCCAGCTCGGGCAAGACCAGCAAATCAAGATCTTCCAAATCTTCTGGGTTCGCTCTGGATAGGACGGCATCGGCTCGATTGAGGTTGTTATCAACATCGCCAACTTGTGGCGCAAACTGAAGACAAGCAATCTTCATGATGACCCTCACGGTTCAAGTGCTTGGTTCGCTTGAAAATTACCACCGCGACAACAGACCCCACTGCTAGCTCGGGCGTAGTCTTGTAATTAAATCGACTGATAAGCCTTTGAGGAACTAGATGAATGCGTCTTTGAAGCTGTCGACTTAATTGCACTGAGATCAGGAACCACGACCGTCAATGCTAAGACACAAGAGAAGAAAAACGTTGGCGACGTCGCCAGACGAGCCACGATACCATTGCTCAAGACATGGCTCTGGGGAAACGGTTGGAAGTGCACAGGCCCAGAGATAGGCTAGGGCTTCAACGTTCATGGCAAGTAGGATTCTCCTTTCTTCAAGGTCTGAATCAAATCTACCTCTCCACCCAACACCTCACCGTCTTCCGTCTGGGACGAATAGTAGACGTGGGCTAACGCAAGCCAACGCCTTTTACCATTCTGTCGGGACTGAGATGGCCTCTCAGAAGGCCTATCACGGGCCGAGAAAGTCACCAACGCAACACGGAACACGATATGAGTGGCTCAAATGAACAGGCGTAGGCATTTGGTCCAAGGATCAGCTCCACTGAGGTCCACTAGCCGGGCATCCGTGCCCAATATCCACGTTCAAATTGCTGTGCTTGAGCATTATCAGACCCAGGTTTCTGCTGCGGACCCTTTCCCTCGTTGAGCTTCCGCACCCGAATGCCGTCTTTTCCCAATTTGAAAGGTCGATCAGCTAGGCGCTGCGCCTTGACTTGGGTGGGCACACGTTCACTCAGAACTTGATTACAATCCCGGGCCTAACATCCGCCGCCGCCGCCGACAACACCCCCCCCCCCCTTCCTCAAAGAAGTCTGCGCCCAACGTTCGAACGGCAATTTGCTGACCTGGCCCAAAGCCTAGAAGAAAGTGATTACTGACAGACTCTTATTAACGAAAATGGGTAGTCGTCTGACATACTAGATTGGTATACTGGTGCCGTTCGGTGTCGATCAAGTCAGTCCCCGATTTCTTATCTTTGGCTTCTTTGTAGAGCTCTTGATGGGCGTATCTCGACCTAAATTATGTCAACATCAATATCTTCCGAGGGCTAGGTTGTGTTCCCTCGCCAAAGTGTGCTAATTATGCCATTAATAATGCTCACGATGCATCCATGACCTTGCTCATGGCGCTGGGGCATATGCATGGGCTGTGGAACCAACGTCGTCTTCATACCTGGTCGTTCACAGCTCGTCCTGCCACCGTGACCAGCGGGCCAGGGAGCAAACTGCAGGGGCTATGCTCGCATGGTTATCAGTGAATGGGACGAGAGGTCCGGCGCTGATGCATTGGTACCACCTTTACGTCCGTCGCCAATGAGCTCCGGACATTCCGAGCCAAGCCAAGCCTGTCGAGGTGATTCAGCATAATATGTAGTTGGTTCGGGGATATGTGGGGAACCTTGAAATGGTGTGCCGCATCTGCTGATGATTGCCCTGACGAGACTCCCGCGCAGCAAGTTTACACGATTGTGCCTTTTGCAGTTGGCTCTCAGGTCCGAGTCCCTTTGTCCCACAAGTGAGGAGATAGCGGAGAAAGTCTTCGGCCCGCTATTGAAGGTGTATGAACATTTTTCAGAGCCACGTAGTTTCTCGTACCCAGAGAAGTAGCTCGGACAAACACAGCATCGAGGATACGGCCGTAATGACAGCATTGCTCCCTGTATGCTTCTGAAGAAGAAGGACTTCTTACTCATCCAGGATGGTCCTTGGCCTGCAATATCTTGTTTGACAGGCTACCGACTCGTACTGGCTGCTGATCCTCGAGGACGGTAGAAAATTGATGGGGGGCGCGGGATGGTGCAGCATGGCTGTTGGCAAGGCTTGGCCCAAGTAATCGGGCTTCAGGTCCTGGCAGATTTTACCGATATTGAATGGCGGTACCTACGTAGATGTTATCTACCAAGGGCTGTAATGTGGGAGAGTGAACGGAACGTCGATGCCCCCCAACCTTCTTAAAATTTCGACATCTTGGTGGATATCTTCGATATCTTCCACTCTGTCATTCTTCATAACATTCTGCAAATCGGGTGAGATAGCCGTTGGATGATGTTTGATGACCAAGTCTGGTGACCTCGTTAGAGAGTCGCAACAAGGCTCTTCGATGACACAAGATATGCGACAGCTAAAAGGAGTGACCACTTCCAGCTGGCTAGGAATGACCAAGGTCTATATAGCTAAGTAGCGGTCGGGCTCGCACAGAGGAACTGATCGAAATTGTCAGTGATCTGAAACTCGTCTCAATCTCATCTTGTATCTGCAAGTTTTCAAAAGTCGACTCGTAGCAGAGAATACTTGCGCATGCTCGCTGGTGGGTCTTCCCACTTTACCATGCTTTAGCAGAACAGCGGCATTCTCGTTGATGCCGGAGAGACTTGCCCATAAGGATCCAGAGCGTGGCGATCTTGATTTCTGATCTGAGAGCACGACTTGTCGAAGGCAGACTTAGTCCAGAGCTGCGTGTATGGTATCCACACTCTAGCAGAAGCTGATGATGCTTTTTCGGCGGAAAGCAGTGTAACTGCCCATTGCCTCTCTCTGCTGGAGCCCGCTATTATGGAATTAATGACGCGCGCGCACTCCTGGAGGCTATGAAGATTGTTGGATGGGTAGTTTCAATATGGCTCCTGGACTACCGTCCCCATGTGACTCCTTGTGGAATTCATGACACGTCAAATGGCAACGCTGCGCCTTGAAGAGGTAAGTGGTGAAATATGAGGTATGGCCAGTGTTGGGACACCGGCGATCGTTTCTTCCCTCAATTCTCTTGTCCTAGGCTCACTCATCAAGAAGGGAGTCCCCTGTAGCTAGCTTCCTGAAGGCTTCCCGCTAGTCGTGATTCTACCAGACGTAATCTCATAAGTCAATCCGCAAGATTGCTCAGAATCTAGTGTAATCATCTAATAAAAGCGCTTTCACGTAGAACGGCATAGGTAAAACGACGATGCCGGGCACCGAAGATGTTCCCGCCGCACCCACACAGCGAAGGAGAAGGATAACTATGTAGAACTCCACTGGCGAAAGCCACAAGAGCGCCCTAAAGTATGCAGGGGAAAGAGTGCAGTACTACATCGTAATCGAAGCAGGGCTCAACGATTCTGCCACCGAAGTTCCAAAGATACATTGATTCGCAGCTCCAGTCTATCGCTGGCCATAAGCGCCGGCAATGTGGAGAGAACACGAACGAAGCTCACTGGAAAGAAACGTGAGAGGCCGAGTAGATGATCGCGCTTCTAAGTCCTGAAGAGCCTACTCCACTTGTCAGACGCTTCCCGCTGCTCCACTTGAGTTAGCCGCCAGCCTTAACACCTTGCAAATAAGAGGCCAGATGATTGCCACCTTTTCTATAATTACTAAAGCCCGACCTGTCAAGTCATGCTTGTGAGCTTGTCAGCCCGTACCACCTGTTCTGGAGGAGAGCAAATGCTGGGTAAGCGTGAGGCGGGCCGAAGCGTTTACCATTGCACAAACCATGGTAAGATGACACGATGGGGACCAAGCATGGCGAGCTGAAGAGAGACACGTAGCCCACAGTAATGTATGCCATATGCAACATGCAGCGTGCAGTCACAGTCACATCGAGTTGTTGGGAGGGGGACCAAAGGCCACAAGATCGGGTGCTAAGCGCCAGGGCGGCAAAAGAGACAGAACTCAGGCTCTCACTGGGCAACAAGACGCGGCTCGGCAGCCCGAGAACCAGACTTTTGAGAGACCCATACCTTCTAATCCAGTGGATCTCATTCCAAAAAAAAAAGAAACAAAACATTTGTGCCGGGACCAAGGAAGGTATCCAAGTGCCTCGATCTAGACTCTTGTTAGGCAAGAAAGGGAGAAGGAGAAGAGGGGAGGAGAAGGCGAAGCAGGTGATGGCGGAGGCGGCATCTAAGACCACCCTCCCCTGTCCTCATCAGCCAATACAATGGCTCTGTGGGCAATTGTAGGCAGGTGGCACCTGAGGATCCCGGCAGATGATCAGCACCTTCCCGAAGCGCAGAATACCTAACCCCTGTCCTCACTGGCCTGTCAACGCCCACTGGTGGAGCTCAGGGCGGCCGGGCTGAGCGGCCGGCGTCTAGAGCAGCCACTCAACATCCCTCCTCGTCTTCGAGATCGACTTACGAACCCCCCCCCCCCACAGCCAGATCTTGGTTCGAATGGGAACAAACTTTGTTTGTAACGGATGATGACCTGCATATGCCGTTTCTCTCTCTTTCCCCCTCTTGGCCACTCACGAGGTCTGTTTCGCGCCGGCCCACCCCCCTCGGAACGCACACGATTGGAGGAGCCCCAATGAACCCTCTCCCACACCTGCGAGAAAGATGGTGGGGAGGTCTTGGGTTTTGGCCGCCATTCATTGGCTCTTTATCAATGTCGCCAGCCGATGTCCTCGTTATTTGTTGTACAGGCAATTTATGAGCATGGCGACGACTTGCCCAAAGGGTATTTTCGTCTCGCCCGCTTCGCTCGGAACTACAGGGCCCTCGCGCCACAAACGGTGGCGATTCGTCAGACATGCAGGCTTTATATCAGTCTTGCAGCCCCTTGGGCCATTACCCATACGTGTGAAGATGAGATCTTGCACCTACTCTCCTCTCCCTCCCTCCCCAAGGTCCCTCCCAACCTTTAGGCTCTGCTGGACGGAAGCACAACATCCAGCCTTCCCTCCCCCCTCCCCCCTCCTCCCTTCTACCCTCTTACCCGGAGCGACGACACCGCAAGCGGTTGCCATGACTGGTGGTCCGTCAACAGCATCTCTCTGTTGCTAACCTAACCTCTTTTTCTTCTTCTTCCTCCTCCTCCTCCTCCTCCTCCTCTCTCCCCCATTTGTGGTGGTACAGGTCATCTCGTGCAACATGGCAGCCTTACCCTCATCAAGGACGATCCTGTCGTCACTCTTCCTGAGCCTGGTGCTTCTCGTACTGCCTGGAACCGACGCTTTACAGATCACACCAGGGTCCTCGTGTTCGTCCTTCTGTGGAGACACGTCGTCGACGAACTCGACAGCCATCGTATGTAGCGACTTTGACTACTACTCGTCTGCCACTGGCTCCACATTCATGAACTGCATCGAGTGCCTGGAGACCAGCAACGCAACTAGCGGCTCCGACAGCGACGTCTCGTGGTTGTTCTGTAAGTTCTGACCTCCTAGCCCTCTTCTTGCCCAGTCGGACCGCGAAGCTGACCACGGTCGCAAGACAACCTCCGCTATGCCTCCTCAGTATGCATATACGACTTCCCGAATCACAACACCAGTAACTCTTCGACACCGTCAAAAGCGTCATGCGATCTGGAGTACGCCTGTGCGCCGTTACAAGAAGCCCTTGAGTACGGCAACCTGAATCCTTCTAATGGATCCGATTATGGCTACTGCCAGGCCGACAGTGGTGCCTTTTATGGCACGAGTATCGATGATTGCGTGAGCTGCCTGCAGTCGAGCCCGTCGACATACACGGCGAACTGTAAGTCCCGGTTTCCTCAAACAGTCGAGTCCTTCCCCACGGCCACTAACACGGTCCAGTTCTTCTCGCCCTTCAAGCCGGCTGCCAGCAGCAACCCCAAACAGGGACCACCCTCTCCATCACGGGCTCTCTCTTCTCCACGGCGGCTATCAACATCACAGATACCTCCAAATCCATCTCGACCACTTCCTCCACGTCATCGAACAAATCGAGCCTTTCCCTCAACGGTATAATTGCCATCGTCTGCTCCCTGGGCGGGTTGTTCCTCCTCGCCTTTGGGCTCTTCATCCTGTACTACTGTCGGCAGCGCCGTTACGCACGGGAAGACGCACAGCTCCTTGGTAATGACGGCTATCCGTCCCACCAGCAACACTTCTTCTATAGTAAGGACAGGCAGGGTTCCGTCTCCACCGCGCAGACCTGCGTTATGCCTCACTACACGACCGACCATAACTCAACAGCTGGCGCCACTGTTCCTCTGGGCTCGAAGCCGGCAGTGTCTGAGCAGCAGGCGGCTTTCCCGTTCAAGGAGAATTTCGCTAGCAACGCTGACTATTACGACCGCCTTGAGGGCCGCTCGCGGTCACAGCCACTGCAGGCTCACCCGGTGAGGCTGAAGAACTTCGCCCCCAGCGTCGCCTCGTCCTCGTCCGAGGTCGACACGATCGGGCGTCTCCCCATCGATGCGCTCCCCACCCATCCCGCCTACATCCCACGCAGCATGATGCTAGGCCAACTGGGCGGGAGGGCGAGCCGGAACGTGAGCCGGAGCGCGTCGATGCGATCGAGCGCCCCGAGCCAAACCCAGGACCAGGCACAGCAGGGCCGAGCCCCCAGCCGCGCTCACTGCCCCAGGAAGACCGACTCATACGCCATCCAGGTCTATCTCAACGGGCCTGAGGAGCCAGGTGCCTCGGCGGCGCGGGCAGCCGCGAGGGGCACGTCCAGCCGGGATATACAAGTGGAGCTTGCCGACCCGCCGGAGACTTACACCTCACCGGGACGGCAGCTGCTGTACGCACCGCCAGTGCTGTCAGACTGGCAGGGCAACTCGACCTCGCCTCCACTGGGGCAAGCCGGCCTGGTCCCGCCGCCGCCTGACCGCGCCCAGACCACGACACCCGCCGTATCGTCGCTCATCCTGCCTTCGGTGCCAAGGATAAGGGTACCGAGCACGAAGCCGGCGAGGCTGCTGATAGACGACACCACGTCTGCGAAGGGGAGCGGCCGGAGCATGAGGGTATCGGGACCACTGGCATTCCCTGATCCCAGGTTCTCCGTGCGGCCGCCAAATGACCGCATCGTCGAGCAGACACTGGCGAGTGGTCCACAGTCGGATCTGCCTATTGCGAGTGGGAAGAGCTATTTGTATGGCTGATCATTTTTTTCCTTTGAATGATACCTTTGGTTCGGCGTCGCACATGGTACTTTGTGTATTCGAGAGAGAGAAGAGCTAAAAGGGCATCTCTCGTGCTATGGGGTCCTTGGTCATTTCCTTTTGGGGTGGACACTTTTATATTCATTCAATCAGACCGAGCCAGAAAGGTTCAGGTTCGGCCAATGTTCAACGCAAAACGATGCGTACTTAGCAAGTACTTAGCAAAGAGGCTACATGCCCGGGAACAATATATTGATAATATGTACAAAAACCTCAACACCAAGGCATGCCGTAGGGGAAGCTCAACCCAGGCGATGACCCGTGCCACGGGTCCTCCAGGAAGCGGGAAGTGGTCCACTGCCCTGCGCCCCGGCGCTGGCCGTCGACTGTGACGCCTGGATGGCAGTGCCGTAGTTCCTCTGCACAATCCGAGGTGTGTTCACCAGCCGCGTGAAGAAGCCAGGTGTCGGGATCCAGTTCCTGCCGCCGCCAAACTCGGGGTACAAGCGACTCAGGAAATCGTGCAGGTGAGCCGCAATCAGGCCAACGAGCTGGAGTAACATGGCATGCGGACCGGCCATGAGGAGGGTCGCGCCTAGCATGCAAATCGGGATGAGCTGGGCAGGGACGGTGAAAAAGAAGAACCCGGCCTTCTGGCCTCTTGCGTCCTGTGTGGCAGTGTATGCCATGGCTAGAATGAGGGCCGGGAGGAAGAAGAACTCGCCCAGGAAGTATTTTGCGACCACCTATATGTCCTGTTAGTCTTGTATCTCGTATGTATATACATGTATATATATATAACACTTAGCAGTCATGATGATCAAGACATGCGACAACAAGGAACAAAATTGTTGGCAATAGAAATGTAGGGCGCTCGAAACCACCCGGGATCACAGAGTCAGAGCCCGAGTCATCCATAAGACATCCCACCATGCCCACACCGCGGACCGACCCTTAACTAGGTATTGCGAATGACGGGCCGGCCGAAGTGCAGGGGTAATCTTCCTCGTTTCCAGGAACCGTGATAGCAGAAGAGACAATGCACTATCCGGGCAGATATGCGAGGTGCGGAAAAGCAAAGTAGTGCGAAGGAGAGAGGGGGAAGGAGGGGGTGGTATCACGAATGCTGAGACTTACCAGAATGACGCTGCCACAGAAGATCAGGTACCACAGTAGGTCCTCCCTTCTGGTGAATTTTGGATGCGTAGTCTCGAGCTGGCTCAAGTACTGATACACAAAGTATGTATCCATGACTATACCCAGCTTGGGCCCGGTCAGGAGAAAGCTGGTGAAGGGTCGCCATATCTGGGGCGGGAGCTTGAAGATGAAGTAGTAGTCGAAGTAGAGCCATTGTATGGGGATGATACCGAAATGGCCACCAAGGGATGTCGCAAGGACAGCGGTCGTGACGGTTCTGTCAGGGTATGAGGTCAGAAGTGTTCGCCTGCGTGGGTAAAGGAGGCCTTGGTGGGTTGATGCTTACCTTGCCAATGGCGGCGCGCGCCAGTAAGCATCCATGACTTCAGCCATCGTAGTAGAGGTTGGGTGACTGGTTGGTGGGAGAAGAAAGGGTGTTGTTGAGAAGCGGGGCAAAGAAAGCAAAACTTTTTGCGCTCGTCTGGAGCTCTTGACACGGAGAATAGCGAATGTCTGTTAATTGAGGATGGTTGTGATGTGGTGGGTGTGATGCGAGAGACTGTCTGGGGATAAACGAGAGGTGGCCTTTCTTGGGATGCAAAGCGAGAAAGGTAAGCTCAGCACACAGAGGCGCTGCAGTGTTCTCATGGAAAAAGAAAGAAAATGCAACGGGAGAGGTGCCAGGCAGCCAGGCACTTGCAGGGGTCTGTGGTGGGGCGGTTGGTTCCAATTCGCTGGATCGGAACCTGACACGGCCCGGTGTGAGCAACAGGATTTTTTGGGGTATTATTTACTTGCAGCAGCAGCAGCACCCGGGCCTGCCTGCATGTAAGGTATCTGGACAGTAGTAACAATAGTGAAAGAGGGGAAGAGAGAGAGAAAGAGTATGATGTGTGCTACAACCAGGTCCTACCTAATGTGTCTGGTAGAAAAAGAGAAGGTAGAGAAGGATCAGAGCAATACACAAGAGCTTGCATTTGTGACCTGACCGTATCTCCTCGCTGGGCTCCAGGCTTCGTTCATGGTGATGCGCATATCACCAGGCTTCAGCAGCAGGGCTTTTGACAACAGCAACAACAATGAAAGGAGTGAGATATTAAGAAGATGTATAAATATTGAGAATTTCTTGACAAAAGATGCTGGAAAATATTCGTGGTGGAAGTAGGGTTTTGAAGAGAAGAAAAGTTGAACCTGGAGGGAAAATACTGCAGACACACGATTAAATTTTCTGAGCAGGGTCTCCAGTTGGTGTGGGCCTCTGGGTGGTTCCTGCGTACATAGTACTATGCAATACCCAGTATTAGGTACGTACTATTATGTACAGTAGTCACTCTGCGCGGAACCGAAGTCGGCAAGAGCTGGCTCATAGCATATCAACCCTGTCTCCTAAGTCGGCTCTAAAAAGATGAAGACCTGACTATGAACCCTTGACATTGATTGACTGGCTGTCTACAAACTGTACAAGTGACAGTTCTGGTATACGACTCGTTTCTCCTTCTGCACTATCCAATTGATAGTCTGAATGTTGGATTCACTCATCTAGGGGGGTCTTCGGCGGGTCTAACACAGCCGTGTCGACAGGACGAGCACAACCTTCTCAAGATCCATGGAGCGCCCTGTGCGGGTGGCGAGGCAATTGGCCTCCAAGATTCACGCGAGGTCCTACGCCACTACCGGTCTCGAGATCCCTGCCAAGAAGCAGAAATATGTGCCCTCATCAGGGGCCTATCCTGCCGGCTTCCAGGCCGCAGGAGTCATCGTGGGCGTGAAGCCAAACAACACAACGAAGCCCGACCTGGCCCTGCTCACCTCGGACCGCCCATGCGCCGCCGCCGCCGTCTTCACCAAGAATAAGTTCCAGGCTGCCCCCGTTACTTTCAGCAGGGACCTGCTCCGGAAGACAAATGGGAAGATCCAGAGCGTCATTGTCAACTCTGGGTGTGCGAATGCCGTCACTGGCAAGGGGGGTCTTGAGGATGCCGTCAAGATGTCCCAGGAGACGGACAAGGCAACGGGGGCGACGGATTCGACCATTGTCATGAGCACTGGCGTTATAGGTCAAAGGTGGGGGACAAACCCTATTTTCAAGCTCTTCTTGGGGGATGATGTGGCTCGGGATCCAAGATTCATCCATCGAGTATCAACAACGACTGTCGATCATTCCTTTGCTGAGACTCATATACAGATTGCCACTCCAAAAGATCCTCAACGGTGTCCCTCAGGCCCATACCGCCTTGGGTTCATCTCACGACCACTGGCTCACCGCCGCCACAGCCATCTGCACGACAGACACGTTCCCAAAACTCCTCTCCCGGACCTTCACCCTGCCCTCCTCGCCCGGCATCACCTACCACCTTGCCGGCATGACCAAGGGCGCCGGCATGATCCATCCCAACATGGCCACCCTCCTGGGCATCATCACCACCGACGCCCCTGTCTCCCCATCTGTCATCCCAACTCTGCTCAAGAACGCTGTCGACCGCTCCTTCAACTCCATCACCATCGATGGCGACACCTCTACCAACGACACCGTCGCTCTGCTCGCCAACGGCGCCGCCGGCGGCAACGAGATCGCCTCCGAGGGTTCTGAGGACTACGCCGCCTTCAGCACCGTGCTGTCCGCCTTCGCCGTCGAACTCGCCCAACTCGTCGTCCGCGACGGCGAGGGCGCCACCAAGTTTGTGACCATCCGCGTCGCCGAGGCCGCCTCGGAGGCTGGCGCGAGAAAAGTCGCTAGCACCATCGCCCGCTCCCCGCTGGTCAAGACCGCCCTGTACGGGAGGGACGCCAACTGGGGCCGCATCCTCTGCGCCACTGGCTACTCGCTTCTGTCGGAGCCCGGCGAGCCGGTGAACCAGGTCGCCGACATCGTCCCTGAGAAGACCAATGTCTCGTTCGTCCCTGTCGACGGGTCCGCAGAGCTCAAGCTGCTGGTTGATGGCGAGCCCGAGGCCGTGGACGAGGCTCGGGCTTCCGAGATCCTGCAGGCTGAGGACCTGGAGATCCTGGTGAGGCTGGGTACCGGCAAGGAGGAGGCCACGTACTGGACTTGTGACTACAGCCACGAGTACATGTGAGTATTTCTTTGTTTTTGTGCGTTTGACTTTGGGAAATATCAGCTGATCTAGTCTCAGTACAATCAACGGCGACTATCGTACCTGATTGTTGAAAGGGGCGATAATAAACAAATTAGTTCACAGTTGGGATCTTGACAAGAACCGGACGTGGCAGGATAGATTTGCAGTGAATCTTTATAAATCTCGTCAGCCCCAAGGATCTTCGGGATTTGTACTTAACAAGCTGAGGCCTTCTATTTCCAGGTGAGCCTGAACAGGCTGTTGCCATGGTCATTTATTCCCGATCATCCCATCCTGTCCGGGCGGTACCCACCACGAGGCTATACAGGAGCCCGTTTCAGAACGAACGTCCTTGTAGAACGAAGAAACTGAATGCATAAGTTATATTTGCTACATGGTTCGTCACTTTGACACGCTTGGGTATATCCTCTCCGCACTGTATATGGAAAGACTCGACAGGAAACACTACTGCAACCACAGTAGAAAACACACCTAACCAAAATGCTTGCTTTCAGAGGACTTTCATTTCACATGCCGTCACCGTACGCCTCGATCTCCCATGGCCCTTGCATCCGTTCCACATGGTCCATACCGGAAGAAAAGAAAAAAAAATCAGACGAAAATAAGAAAACGCCAGGCTTGATGCAATTGACCGTATTTCGGTCTGTGTTTGTTTTTTTTTGATTGATATCCGTTTAGAAAGAAGAAGAAAAGGTTCCGTTTTACGCCCCCTCCCCCCCCCCCCGTTCAGGGCCCGAATGCCGCCACTGCCTGCTGTCTCAGCCCGACAGAGAAACGTCTTTTTGTAGCCCCGATTTAGCACTTCGCGACTGACACGCCCGTGAAGCCTGCTTCCTTCCTTCAATTGAAATTCGAGAGACCTCTTGCTCTCACCAACTATGATTGGCACCCTTCGACCAATGCCCTTGTTGACAAGTTGATTTGAATGTTCTCTCGCCGTGTCGCTCCCGATCCAGTGCTAACCGTCCAGGTCCTGGCTTTGAGACAACTGCCTATTCTGCTCACGATACCAGCTTGTGTCTTCTTCCATCTCCGCAGCGACCTTTCTAAGCTCGCGCAGAGTCTCCTCGACATCCTGCTGCATTGTGCTGACGGCACTACCAGCTTGAGAGCCACCGTCGACATCGCCGCCCCGCGGACTACCTAGATGCATCGGTGAAGAGATACCTGCGGGTAGGGATTGCCTGAATGACGACGTGGGTTTGGACATGCCGCCTGTGGGCAGAGACTGTCGGAAGGAGGCGCTGGATTTCATGAAGCCTGATCGTGGGGGCGAGCCCGCTGCGCCGACGCTGAGGGTACTGCGGCGCGACCCAGCTCCAGTCAGCCCCAAGCTTGCGCGGTACGCGCCATCCTGTTCCAACACACGGTTGTCGTAGTCGCCTGCTTCCGACTCGCCAGAGTACTGCGAAGCACCGTCATGGACAGAACTAGTCCTGGGGCGAGGTGCCTTTTCGGAAAGAACGTGGCCTGTAGGCGTTGCGAAGAGCCCGCGGCTTCTCAGCAGCCAGTATGAGGATTTGATGCCACTGCTTGGCCCGGTTCTAGCTCGATCGGGTTCGACAGAGGACCGAGGCGACGAAGATTGATACTTGGAGAAGTTGGTGACTTTCCCCGCCGCAGGTACGGATCGTAGAGACTGGCCGAGGCGGGAAGTAGTGCTACTTCTGAAGCTGATGAGATCGTCCTGATCACGCTTGCCGTTCACGAGATCTGCCAGTTGCTGAGCTTTGTTGCTCCACTTCTGCTTCGGCGCCGGCTTCGAAATTCCAGCGTCGCGTACCGAGCGGAGAGGGTCCCTGCTGGGTTTGGCTGGAGGGCCCATGGTTCGCCGCTTGGAATATGGGCTGATGTGAACGCCCACCAGTGCATCGTAGATCGAATCGTCATCGCGAACACAATTCTCTGCAATTTGTTGCTGATTCGGCATGCCATCTAGAACACCAGTAGCAAGCAGAGCGTCAGCATCAGAGGCAGGACTGCTTCTCCGAGAGGTGTCGAGCGACATGTCTCCTCGCCTCGCTCTTTTGAGTGCTCGTTCCTGATCCAGTTCATCAAGCCAGGAGGTTGGGCCGGAGAGCCGCTTAAGGCGCGCCTCTTCCTCCTTCTCCTTCTTCCGCCGTGTTGCTCGAGCCTCAGCTGCTTTGGCCTCCCTATAGGCTTTCAAAGCTTCTCTGTTGTTGCGCCCAACGCGCCTCGTTGCCTTCTTCCTTGCGATTTCTCGCCATCGGTAAAAGAACTTGACTCGCAGGTTCCAGTCCCTGAATTTGCGCGCCTCAGCCCAAGAAAATTCGTCCTCTTCCCGTCGCTTCCGCTCTTGCTCCTCCCGTTGGTAAGCTTCGAAGGTCTCGTAAACAAAATGCTCTACGAGGTTGTCTTGCAGCGTCTCCATCAATCCACCGTCGCCGAGTAAGATCCATTTTGTAAGATCACCCATCATGTCTCTTGGCGGGGCAGGCGGCGTAGGTGCCGGAGCCTTGACTGGCGTGAGGGTTGACATGCCAGAGAGTGAAGCCGATTTGACAACTTCGGTTGATGCGGCTGGTGGCGGGGCTGGTTTTGATGCTGAATCAAAGAAAAGTGGCGTGGATGCCGGAGCAGAGGATGTGTTCGAGAAAAGGAAGGGTTTCGCTAGACTCGGTGCATCTTGTGAGAGGTCTGTCTTGTTCGAAGATGCTGTGGCACTGGCATCCCCAGCCCCCTCGTCTTTGGCCGACAATGGTGGTACAGCTGCGAAGATGCTACTGGTCGATGAGCCAGCCTGAGACGTACTTGGGAAAAAGGAAGCAGCAGACTGTTCGGACGGCTTTTTCAAGAAGTCGAAAATATTGCCGTTATCTTGCGTAGTAGAAGCGGGAGGTGCTGTACTCGGCGTAGATGTCAAGGAAGTTTGGGGCGTTTGTAGAAATGACTGCCCAGGCACTTTGTTAAATGATGGCCCCTCAGCAGCAGCTTTTTGAGACCAAGGGAATGCTGAAGTCTGTGAAGGCGTAGCAGCCATGCCCGTTGCTGGAGCCACCGCCGTCGTCGTGTTCGTTGCTTGCGAGGAAAACGGGTTCTTGGTGGCCGTGTCGGGCTTGAGATGGTTAAACAAGGACGAAGTCGGCGTACCAGATAGGCCTTGCCTCATTGGAGCTGGAGATGACGAGGCAGACTCGTTGTCGAAGAAATCAACCTCCACATGTGTTGGCTTGGGCTCTGTAAACATAGGCGTGTCTGGAGGCTGAGTGACGAATAGACTGTCAGAGCTGACGATTACCTCGGTGGCGGGCGTGCTCTCCTGGAAAATGGTACTGTGAACAACCTCCGGGAGAGTGTGGCCACAGCGCTTGATCTCGACCATGGACTCCGAAAATGATTGTTTGATGGTCTTCGCTGGAATGCCTCTCCTCCGCTGAACGAGCAAATAAGGCTCGCTTGCGCCTTCTGAGGAGAAATCCATGTCGAGGTCCTCGAGGAAAGCAACGCACTCTTCTTCCGTGTCGAAACGGAACTGTTCGTTGAGAACCTTGGCTGTCAGATCCTTGGGCCCATCTCTAACCCTGCCGTAGGCCCTGTGGAGGCCTTTCAAAATTTGGCGTCGGATTTCGGTGAAATGGATCTCGGCCAGACAGGCCATAGTATAGGACACTTCCGGGCTCTCAATGATAGAGAAGTAGCTGGTGAAAGACGGTGATCCGGTGGTGAGTGGAGCAGACGGACGCAGCGGTCCGCGGTGAGTGAAAACATTACGCATCGTCTCGATGAGAGTGACCGCCGTCTGGATTTCCGTTGAGTTGTACCAGAATTTCTTACTCCAATCCTGCATTTGCTGGATGACAAAGGTGTCGTGGGCGTTGAACAAAAGGTAGTAGGCGCGGAATTCGGCCTCGTTCTCGATATTGATATCCATATCCTTACACTCGTCGTAGACCTGCATCAGTGAAAGCAGAGTCTTGCCGAGCTGCTCACGCTCCTGCTGCTCCGAGAAGTCCTCCTTGCCATCCTTGGAGAGCAGATGAAGAGAGACGGCATGGAATCGGGTGATATTTTCCAAGCAGTAAATCTGGTCAATACGCTCTGCCGGTGTCATGGCATTCTGGAAGATGAAATCCTTTCGGATTGCTCTTGTTCGGTCCCAAAGAAAACCGTGTAGTGTGGGGAGGTTTTCGTCTCCCCTCAGGACATCGTCGATGAGGTAGTTTAGGGTTCGTCTTAACGCAGCTGGAGATCGCACCTCTGTCGGTAAGGGGGAGTCGGTACCCGCCGCTGAACGCTTGAAAGATTTGACCATCAAATCTGGATTTGCCCAGCCATCATCCGGTCCGGCACTATGTATCCTTTCCGGGAATTTAACGTCGTGCTCGACTATGCGCGAGACCTTCTCGCCCTCGGGGCACATCTCCTCGCATATGCCTCTGAAGTCGATCGCATCGCTGAGCTTCTTCCGCACATCGGGGTCGTCGATGAGCCCTGCCTTGATCAAAGACGCCCGAACTTTGTTCTCATAGGCCTTGTACTTGACTCGGTAGTCGTCCATCGTCTTGATGTTACTTGGGTCGCCAGGATTTTTCGGCCATTGCGGAGGCCTGAGCCTGTCTTTGCGCAACTGTTCGTGGATCTCTGCGGCATAGATAGATGGTGACTTTTTCTGACCTTTGGTTACAAGTAGTTGCGCAGGCGCCGCCGCCGCCGCCGCCGAACCGAAGACGTTGGTTTTGGTCTCCTTGAGGTGTTCTGCAAACCCATTGCTGGCCTTGCCTGTATCGCTGCCACCAAAGCCTGTAGACTTCATGCCCTTCGAGGGTGCGGCGAACGAGGTCTGTGGTTTTTGGAAAGTTGTCGCCGCAGAACTGGGTCCCCATCGCTTCGAAATGGCACCATCCTCAAAGGCATTCTTTCGCTTCTGATTGTTCGTCGCAGAAGGCGCAAACGGTGTTGATGGCGCTTTGGACTGCGAGCTCAGCTGACCAAATGTGATAGGGGCTGTGCCGTCTGTCGATTTCGGAAGGGATGCGAAGGGACTCGCTGGAGCGGCAGAGGTAAATGGGTTCGCTGATGTCGCGCCATTCTGGCTCGTGGAGGGTGCTGTCGCGTTGGCGAAAGGGTTAATCGTAGCGGCGGTAGTCTGTGTCTGTGTCTGTGTCGCAAAAGGATTCGAGGCAGGAGGGCCCAGTGTGGCGGCGGTTGCGGCAGCAAATGGGTTGTTCATAATGGCGTCTTTGTTCGATGTGTCGGGCCCTCCAAAGAAACCTCCACCGCTCGACGAGGTCGTACCGAGACCATTTGTCGCGTTGCTCAGGCCGCCAAAGGCCGAAGACGACCCAGGTTTCTGAGAAGGATTGTTTGAGAAGGCTGTGGGCGCGACGAAGGCGGAAGAAGGCTGTGACTGTGAGGGAAAGGCAAAAGGTGTGGGGTGGTTTGACGGAGCTTGAAAGGGTGACGAGGTTGCGGAATTGGATGCATCAGCCAAAAGCGCCTGCGCTCCGAAGACAGGCGCTTGACCGAAGCCCGACATGTCCTTGACTCTACCGCCCTATCCTCTCCTGGTCCGTCATGGGGGTGGGATTGTCCTGTGTTGCGCTGTGGGTGGGCGGTGTGGTTGGACCTTCGCCGGCAGCGCGACGAGATGCAAGTTGAAGGTTGAAGTTAGGTTTAGTGGAGTTGCCCGGGGCACGCTGTTGATGCAAGGTAGGTGCAAGCTTAGCTGACACACCGAGCTGGGAGCAGCATTGACTTCGATCAAAGCAGGGGGGGCGGCACCTGTACAAGGCTCCTTGGCTGCAGTGCAAGGTGCCATCCAGCAAATAACAGCATCAATTTCCTCCTATTTTGCATCGTACTTAAGAAGAAATTCCAACAACGCAAAAGTCCACTCATTGCGCCAGGACAATAAAACTTCACAAGTGAAGTAAGTCTAAATTTTATATCCTGATGCACTAAGGAGAGCTACAGACAATTCTACCTATCTCATAGTACATTTAAAGATGGCTTTGGTCATAAACAAATAAAATGAGAGGCAAATCAAGTAGAACACTTCCAAGGGATTAAAGAGCCCAACAGAGAGAGAGAGAGGGAGGGAGAGCATGAATGCGTAGTTCAGGGTCAACACAAGGGGTATCTTGATTCAGTAGGAGAAATTACGAGCATGTTGAGGTACGAGTACAGATGCCCTCAACCGGATCGTCCTTTAATCCGCGCCGGTCCAAGCCCTCTCCTGATCTCATCCAGCTCCTGCACCCCGCTCTGGTCCTTGCCTCTCTTCACACGCCTCTTCCCCTGCATCTTGTGGCTTCCCAAGAACTCATCGAGGATGCCATCGAAATCTTGCCTCATGGGGCCTTGAATGCTGGACATGGAGGACATGCCCGACACAATCGAGCCCTCCTCATCATCCATCTCCCCGTAGCGTTCCTCCATCTTGTCAAACCGCGCGTCCAGGATGGTCAACTGCTCGTTGCGCATCAGAGAAGACGAGGTCATCGAATAGGCTGAGGGGTTCGTCAGAGCGCCCTTCCTCTTCTTCTTTCGGCCACCCATCGTGGTCGTCGTCCACATTGACGATTGGCCATCCATGGGTGATGGTCCCGCAGGCTTCTTCTCCGTCTTTTGGTCCTTCTTGAACTGCTTGAAGTTCTCCAGCCAGTCTTGCGACGGCCCTTGCTCTGGCATCTCGGCCGTATTCACGAGCGCCGGCACCTCGTCGTCATCCTGGTACTCCTTGGTCGGTTTCGCGGTGTGATCAGACTCCCAGCCATCATCCTCATAATCGTCATAAGTCTCTTCAAACTCGTGCCTGCTCAGCTCACCAGCGTCCTTCGATAGCGCCTGGAAGATATCTTCGTCGTCGTCCACATAAGCATCATCTTCCAGCGCCTCCAGGACTTCCCTCAATCGGGGGTCCATGTCAGGTTGGAAGCCGGCGATGGCGTCCGGTATATCCTGCTGCGACTGGTAGGTCAATCTCTGCAAGTCTTTCGACGGCAGAATGTCCTCGTCCAGCAGATCACCCGACTTCTGCTCCAGCTCCATCTGCTTGAGCGCCTCTTCGAGCGACTGCTTGCCCTTGCCCTTGTTCTGTGGTGCCTTGGCCTCCACGAAGACAGCCTCGCCACCTCCGGCACCGATCTCGCGCATGTGCTGCATGTAGTCATACTCGGTGTCGTCGAAGTAGATGCCATAGTTCGCCGCCTCGCCTTCGTTGTCTCGTATGCTCTGGGCGTCTGAGCCGAGTTCGGATGCAAGATCGTCTAGCTTTTTGATTTTGGAAGAGTTGGGTTGCTGGGTCGGGTTCAGCACCATCGACGGCGCAGACTCATCGTTGATGCGAGGGTCGTTCTGGGGCCGATGCACCAGCGTGAAATGCTGGGCAGTGCCGGCCTTCTTGGCCTTCTGCCAGTTTGATGGAGGCATCTTGTGTGTGTGAAATCACATGTGCAGTCAGAATGAGTTATGGTTAATAGAAAATATAGGATCAATGTGAGGGTAGAAAGAGAGAGAGAGAGAGAGAGACACACAAAGAAAAAGAGAATGTCTGTGCAAGAATAGTCCAGGTGGGTTAGGATAGAAGAGCGGCCTGAGAAATTGTACAGTAGGATGGCTCTAGGACCCTGGCGCTGGAAATTTTCGAAATATTGGAGGGGTCGGGCTTATCGGCTTATCTAAGGCAGAAGAAAGTTGGAGAGGCAAGGAAATCTTGCCCCACGATGACAATTTCTAAGCTGCGCCCGCACCTCGACATCATTCCTCCAGATTCAAGTTATTTTGGAGACAAATTTCTTAAAAAATTTCAGTTTGGTCTGATTTGAATCTTTTGAGACTCTCGAATCCAAGCTTCGATCCCATTATACACCGACCCGAGTCGCAATTTATCTCGAAACTGCCCACCATGGTGCAGCCAAAGTCCCAGAAGAACGTTGGTCTGGGCAATGCCCTGATGCACGACCGCTTCGGCAAGGGCAAGGGCAAGGACCGCCGACGAGGAACCAATGCGGTGACGCGCGTGAACCATACGACAGGCGAGGAATACATTACAAATGAACGCGAGGAGGCGAGTTGGGTCAAGATGCGCAGTGTCACGGAGCAGGGCGCGCTGGACGAGTTCCTGGCGACCGCCGAGCTGGCCGGCACCGACTTCACAGCCGAGAAGATGAACAACGTCAAGATCATCCATACCGACCAGAAAAACCCATACCTGCTGTCAGCCACAGAGGAGCGCAAGACGCTCAAGAAGCACAAGGAAAACAGGGAAAAGCTGACGGTCCCGAGGCGGCCGAAGTGGGATGAGAATACCACGCCTGAAGAGCTGGACGCACTGGAGAGGGAGAGCTTCCTGAACTGGAGAAGAGGTCTGGCAGAGTTGCAGGAGAACAATGACCTGCTCATGACACCTTTCGAGCGGAATTTGGAGGTGTGGAGGCAGCTCTGGCGTGTCATTGAGAGGTCAGAACTCGTGGTGCAGATCGTTGATGCCCGCAATCCTCTGATGTTCCGCTCCGAGGACTTGGAGCACTACGTCAAGGATGTGGATCAGCGGAAAGAGAATCTGCTGCTCATCAATAAGGCGGATATGATGACCTACAAGCAACGAAAGGCGTGGGCGAATTACCTGAAAGGCGCCAAGATCGCGTACAGATTCTTCTCGGCACAATTGGCCAAGGAATACAACGAGTCAAGAGAAGAAGGAGAAGATGACGATGAGGCGCCGCCAAGCAGTTCGCGAGCTGCGGAGGAGAAGGAGGCAGACGAGGAAGACGAAGACGTGGATGAAGCAGGACAGTCCGACGGGGCCAAGAAAGACGGGGAGGCCGACGCAGACCATGAACCTGGCCAAGACGGAGATGCCTCAGTATCCGAAGAGGATGATGAGGATACCAGGATCATGACGGTGGAAGAGCTGGAAAGCATATTCCTGCAGCACGCGCCCGCCAACTCCTCGGCAGACCACAAAATCACCATTGGACTTGTCGGCTACCCGAACGTTGGTAAATCATCAACGATCAACGCGCTCGTCGGCGCCAAAAAGGTCTCGGTTTCATCTACACCAGGAAAGACCAAGCACTTCCAGACCATACACCTCAGCGACAGGGTTGTGCTATGCGACTGTCCCGGTCTCGTCTTCCCCAACTTTGCCACCACAAAGGCAGAGCTAGTCTGCAACGGTGTCCTGCCTATCGACCAGCTGCGGGAGTTCAGCGGACCAGGAGCCTTGGTCGCCAAGCGGATCCCCAAGAGCTTTCTGGAAGCCCTGTACGGTATCACGATACACATGCGACCGCTGGAAGAGGGCGGCACCGGCGTGCCTACGTCGCAGGAGCTTCTCAGGGCGTACGCTCGCGCGAGAGGCTTTGCCACCACAGGCCAGGGCAACCCAGACGAGTCTCGTGCGGCGCGATACATCCTCAAGGACTACGTCAACGGAAAGCTGCTCTGGGTGGAGCCGCCGCCGGGAGACATCGATGCGAAGGAGTTCAACGGCGAACTGTATGACCCGTCTCACCTGACCGGGAAGCGGCGGCTTGCACTTGCGGCTGCCATGGAGGCCATGTCAGTCGCTGGCGGAGAAGACGAGAGCGAGTTCGGCGATGTTGACATGGCCTCGTTGCAACCAGCGGGAGCTAAGTCGCAAACCCTCGACAAGAACTTCTTCGGCCCTGGGAGTGGGAACGCAGGACATCTCGGGCGGCCATTCAACTACAAGTACACCCAGCAGGGAAAGGTTGCGACTGCTGCAACGGGTGGAAAGCACTTGAGCGGGCGCAAGGCTCGGGCGATGGTTGCGTTGGAGAACGGGCTGGATCCCAAGGATGTGCAGCTCAGCATGTCTGGCAAGAAACACTTCAAGGGCGGACAAAAGGCAAAGGGCAAGAAGCCAGCGAATAAGCTGGATGATGATTTCTAGGGCGCATAAACACACGATACGAATCACTTGGCCCCAATCTAAAGATAATTGGGAATATATTTACAACTTGAAATACGTACATAGAATGTCCTGTGAAGACCTTGTGGTGTGCTGTTATGCCAAAAGTCTTTCAAGAAATGGGATAAACCACCAGAGAAACAGACGGCCCGCAAGCAAGCAACACTTCGTCCACCTCAATATTTACAGATGAATGAAGAACAGAAAGAAAGAAAGAAACAAACCTAATAGAGAACCAAAGTAGTCTATGAAACCCCTCTCGCCGTACACACAAGAAAACGTTCCAGACGTCTCTCCTTATCTGGCCAGCGGTGAAAGGGCGGCTCTACCAACACCGCCTGCGGTGTCGTTTCCTGTGTTTTTCTCCCCCGAAGATGGACACTTTTGATCCTCCTCGACGACCACCCTCCCATAAGCAGCAGACCAAGCTGTGCGAAATAGAGAGAGGCTCAAAAAAGCATCCAATCTTGACACGCGGCGGTAGAAGCCGAAGAAGAATAAAGGAGAAGAAAAGAAGCCTCTAGAAGAAACGGCCTGGAGTCTCTGTCCTCGTGTGTATCCAGGTGCCAAAGACCCCAGCACTTATGCGAGGTGAACCAAGCATCTCGCTCCCGTACGACTTGGTATAATAGAGATGACGTCGCAGGAGGGAGAATGGTCGCGGAAAACGACCCAACGTATCCGGGGCATGCTCTTCCATTTTTTTTTTTTTTAAGTTCCTGGCGGGCATTTGCTCCCCTTGCTGAGATATGATGGTCGCCAGAAACGGGGGCAGGGAGGCAGCCAGCGCCTCACCTCTCGTTGACATAGAGACGAATTACGGCCCTGTTATAGATCGAAGGCTCACCCTGTGTCGTACATACAGGGGTAAGTTTCTGGCTTGAGCCTCCATCGTCCTTCTCTCCTCGGTCGAGAGAGGTGCTGTAGAGGGCGTGGCACCGCTCGGCGCCCTTCCGATATCACACGTCTTGAACACGATGTCTTTGACCTCGCTATCGGGGTAGCGCTTGGTTCATAGAGGCAAAGCACGTGCTGAGCCTCGGCGCGCGTGGAGAAGAGATGATGTCGCATAGTTTTGTCGGTGGTGGGATCGCACGAAGCGGCTGTTGTGGCGAGTCCATACATCTCGGTAGATTGTCGAAAGAAAATTTAGGAGAGCGAGAGTAGGGAAGTTATAAAAGCTGACCAGCAGCGGCGTGAAGAAGAAGAAGACCAGTCGAAAGTAATGAAGACCTGCTTCGAGAGAAATGAATCAAGGAAATTTGCTGAGCTGCTGCCAGAGCAAGTCGAAGAGAGGGACGAATGTTGAGCGAGTGTGTTGGTCGATGAAGATGTCGACGGGAACTCAAGGCTAGTGACTCCAGCAGTATATATATATATATATATATATATCAGTTTTTCTTTGCAAAGGGTTATGCTTCGAGTTCCCTTCTAGATTCCATCATCGTCATTGAGGCACGTTCATGTAGAAGATGACCCTTCCTCGAGGGCTGAACTCAGCACACTGTCTCACATGGGACGCCCACATTGGGTCGTTGACTTCCCAATCGGTGGAGACGCCGAAACACCACCAACTAAGGAGGTGGCAGATATCTAGACCATTGCCTGCCCCCATCCCTGTCGGAGACCGCGCTCCGGCCTCATGCGCAAGACCATTTGCTAGATCTCGTCAGTCTCGTGATCTGGACTGGGCAGCTTTGAGGCGGAATTGACATCACCCCGCCTCCCTGGACGGCCGCTGTTTCAGCCCCAGCTGCGCAGCGACTGCTGGCGACTCCGCGGATGTGGTCCAACATCTCTGTCGTACAATACATCTTGATGTCGACTTGTTGCCTTTTTGATGACCGCTTTGTTTTCCTCGGACCATCGCCTCCGAGGTCTCCTTCTTAGATCGCACACACAGACATGCCTGACTACTCTCAGGTCCGGCATAGCCGTCTAGGACTGAACACAGGCAATTCATGAGCGTACTCTGAACGCGCGAATCGAACACCTTCTGGCCCAGATTGTTGAGATCTGACTCGTCCGACGCCACTCGCTGTTGCGTCTTGTAAGCAATGCTCATGAGAATATGAGCTGGGCGCAACGTAACAACCCTCGCTCCAGATGATCAACTTCCCCATGATTCGTGATGACACAACGAGTCCTTCAGTGTAGCTACTCCAATAAATAGTATCCTCACATCCGGAGGCCAGGAACAGCATGACCCGAGTACGGCAACGCCGTGGCATATCGATCTGACCAGGATGGCTGGCAGAAGTCAAGAGGCGGCTGCTTCTTGTACCGTTGGCGCAGATTTCAGCTCACAGACTTTCAGTGGTAGTCTTGTCTTCTTGTTGTGTTGATGTATGGAGTGTAAGATCCGTCAAGCCAGAACTTGTGCTATATAGGTCTTGACAGAATCCAAAGGCACCTCCCATTATACACTCGTAGCGGGCGCCTTCATAACAGACGTGATCAGCGCTATGCCCGTCTCTGCTTTTCACAGTCGCCGAAGACAGCGACGCCGGTCGGCGACACAGACACTAGTATTTTTCGATGATCATTCCCAGCGAAGACATATTATACTGACGAACGACAACGATATGGGACCCTCAAGCCTTCTCGAGGGCCTGCCTTCATTGTCTTGTATTCGTATGTCATAGTCCAAGCCAGCATGGCAACACCAGCTCCAGCGCTTTCGTCAACAACTAACGATTCGAAGATAGCGGTGCAGCCCCATTTGTCATCAGCAACAGCACAGACGTTTGCGAGGAAAAGTCAAGACCCTCTCATGTTCATCGTCAAGAGGACTCTGGCTACTCAGCTATGCCGCTGCTGCGGATCGCTCGTCCATGTCAGGCTGAATTGGTCCTTGCGCACAGAGTTCGACCTAGCACCCATCGACCAAGCCATATGGGGCTTACTTGGTCGAGCATCTGGAAGGTGAGGGCCTATAGGCTTGGTTTGATGAAGAGCATTGCCCAAAGACAACTTGTCCCAGCTGCTGTTGCAAGGTTGCTGCGACCAGCCAGCAGATGGGATAAACGCGCGCTAAGCGTGCTGGGACGCCAGATATCGAGATCCAAGTGTTAGGCAGCAAGCAGGCTTGAGGAACAGTCTTCTGACATGGAACTGATAGGCTGGAGACAGGGGATTGCGGTGCACTGCATGCTGTATGTGAAACTACCAGAGAACAGAACGAACAACGGGGAGAAACGGAGACAAGAGGAGAGAAACGGAAAGCCAATCAAGGGGGAAAGAACTAGAAGAAAAAAAAGCGAGGAACAAATCCCGCCCCCCCCCCTCCCCAAAAAAAAATAAAGAAAAATAAAGAAAAAGAGGCCAAAGGTTGACTGGCTGCTTTTACTTCTCATGTGCCATGTCGTGTACCCAGCCACCTCATCATCGTCATCATCACCACCACCACTCGCCTCTCCCTCTGGGCTTAGAAGTATGTCGAACCAGCATTAGTGGGTGGCTCTTGGACGGCGCCAAACACTCCTGCCAAGCGTTGACAGCCACATGCAGCGGATCGAGCCGTGTGCGCCCTCGCAATGAAGCTTTAGGCATGGCGGCTAACCGGGAGGCGAGATAGTTTGCTTTAGATACGAAGCAGAGGCAGCCAGAGAAGAGAAGGAAGAGAAGAAAAAACAGTGCAGCTGATCGACAAGCGGTGTGTCAGAAATACATACACTCATTTTACTAACTCTCTCAGACCCCGACCTGTACGCCGGACAAGAGGCCTCAAAGGAGGCAAGAAGCTGCCGCTGTCAAGAAACAAGGCATCCTTGGGCCCCTGCCAAGTTGTAGATAAGATTCGCCGGCCTGCGCTTCTCATGTGCGCTAGACTTTTGTCTCCCGTTATTGAGCAGGGGGGTTCACTCTAGCTGGGACAGGACCAGAAACAGGATCTTGGTGCTGAACAAGCCGTTTCTTTGGTGATAGCGGAATGCGGGGTTAACCGAGCCACGGGAGCATCGAAGCGCTTTGGAGACAAGCGGACGGGCTGGAGGGGAGCAATCTCTCCTGGCAGCGATCGTGTTCACGGGCGTTTCGAGTTGCTAGAAAATCCGGTAGGCATTAGTCTCGTCATACCCGAGAACAGGCTGCTGTGGCGACTCAAGGTGCCGGTTCCAACGGTCAGGGGGGACGGGGACAAAGCAATGTGACAGGATGTTTGTATCTCGGCGTGTGTGCATGTGTGTGTGTGTGTGTGTGTGTCCCGGAGCAGTGGCTTCGTAAGTATGACGCCGTCCTGAGGCTGCGAGGCTCATGTGGTATTGATCGTCGGGAGGTGTGGCAGCGTGTGTTGCAATTCAGATCACATTCTGGTTCCTTTTCGGGAATGGACTCTGCTGCACGGCCGATTTTGACCAAGGGTGTGTTGGGGGGTTGGTTGGACGAGGTTACTCCGGGAGCTACATGGTAATAAAGGTCCAGAGCGCAGTCGGCATCAAGCTGTGACGCGCCTCTTGCTGGTCCCTGGCGCGCGCTGCAGCCCAGTCCAGGGTGGCTGGTGTGCCTCGTTTTGTTTCGTTCTGCTTGGCTTCTTCTTCGTCTTGCTTCTTGCTGCAGTGAGAGTGAGCTCCCCGAGCCGTGTAAGTCTGTCAGCAGCCTATGTGGACTGTGCTTCCAGTCTAGACTGTTGTGGGACTTGTGGCATCTGCATCACCAAGCGAGAGAGAGAGAGAGAGAGAGAGAGAGAGACCGTGCAGCGCACACACCGGCATGGGTTTCAACGGAGGAGGGGTTTGTGGATGGTGGGTGCGCCCGCGCAGCTGCCCTCGTCCCCCTGGCGCCCCTGATGGCATTTGCGGTGAGACGAGATGCTGATTGGTCGGCGCGGCTGTTTTTATGCTTGCTGATTAAATTTCATGCCCACCTGGAGGACGCTTCCCGATCGATGCGCTCCATCTCCCATATTGAATGTATTCCCAGATAGGGGGCAGATGGGGTAACATGGTACCACAGGTAAAGGGGAGAGGGCGGGCGTAGGGCGTAGTCCGTAGTGGCGGTATGTATTTATGAGGTGGAAGGGTTGAATATCTTCATGAACATAGCTTTGACGGGTGGGCGCAATTACAAAAGTCGAGTGGGCGACGGATCGTGTCTTGGAACGGCGCAGCCGCCACGATAGTCAAGGAGATGCCGTCGTCAATTTGAGAAGTACCCCGAATGCTCGTCCAGTATGGACACCGCGCACAGGAATGAGTACTTGAGTGATGATGTTGAAGATGATACGGGAGATGGTATGCAAACACGGATCGTGTTGAGTAGAGTTGGTCTGCACTTCATCACAGGGTGGACGGGAAATAATAGACTCGGCAAGAACCTTTGGAAGGCAGTTAAAGAGCCTTGGTGGTAGTCCTTGCCACAACCACCCCCCCTTATCGCAGGTGATCCTCAGTGCTTTTGTGTGTAGAGGACCTTCGCAGTAGGCCAATCTGTTACTAGGTACTTGTGTACTAAGGTACTAACACACGTGTGGTACCTGGTTAGGCACAGATCCGCATTCGCCCCTTCCTCTCGCCTGTCGTCATGGTAGCGTAAGGGCAAAATTGCACTGATTTAGGCGGGATGGGACTGGTCAGGTACACTGTAGGCCATGGAAGCTAGTGAAGGAAGAGAAGAAAGAAGAAGAAAAAGAAAGAAAACAGAAGAGCGGCACAGTGGTGCTTGCTGCCTACTTCTGGTACCTGACGTGCCGTTAGCACACTCCCTAGGGAGGAGCTAGAGTACCATAGTACCACAAAAAAAACCGAAGGAAAAAAAAGGTACCTCCCACACTCCGTACCTCCCTACTGTGGCACGCGTGGGTACCCTTACCTTAAGGAAAGGGGTAGTAGGGACATCCCCACCCATCAGTGCCTCTCATCCTCACTGCATGCCCCCCCCCCAATACGCCCTCCCAACTTACCCAAGAGGAAGAGAGACCACCCTCGTGCGAAATTGACGTCTACCGTGCTTCCTATCAAAAACCCAGCAAGTCTTTTTTTTTATCCCCCCCCCCTTCTTCTCTTCTTGGGGTCCATATCTATCCTGACCCTGATAAACTGCCTGTCTACCTCACCACCATCTTCACCTCAACCTTCTCTCATCACCATCGCAATCGTTTGGTGTCCTTTGACTGACTCGACATTCGTTTGCGAAATCCAGGCCACCCCCCAACTTTTTCTTTCTTTTTCTTTCTTATTCCCCCCTCCTTCAACCGGGGGTGACGACGACGACAACGACAGTCACTACACCTAACCAATCTTTGTCTGACTCGTTGGAGGATTTGAGGACTGGCCTTGGCAGAAGACTCGATTCGACTTGGCCGTGGTTGCAACAGGTCGCCTAGCAAGAAGGCAAAGAGAAACCGTTCAGGCGCCGCTTCTGCCCATCCCGCCGCCAGCACGCGCGTCTTGCACGTTCCTGGTACTGTTTTTCAGCACGCTACACCCGCTAAGACAAAAAGGAAAAGAAGAAGAGAAAAAAAAGAGAAAAAAACGGCCCTCTGAAAAAGGGGACGGCTGGGTCTGTTGAACAAGGAACGGCAGAGCATCGTCGCAACCCAATCAAAAGCCTTGGCTTGCACAACCAGAGCTGGAGACAGCGGCAGCAGTGCTCGACGATTCCTTGATCTTCACGAACAGGGGACGTCCACATCGATTTCACCACCGCACAAACAACTGCTCCTCCTCGTCTGCCCCCTTCTGATCTTCGCTGGAACGGGTAGCTTCGCCTGTTACGGGCAAACTTTCACCACCCTACGGCCCCGAAACGGTGACGACCGAGACCCACGCCTCTAGGCTCCTCCCCCCTAGGCTCTTTCTCCTTTAACCCCTGGGTCTCAACCGCCATCTCCTCTCTTTACAACAGCCCAGTCGCTTTCTGGAGATCGCATTGTCCATCTCGAGAAAACACAGCTCGACGCGTGCCAAACTTCAAGAAGAAGACAGCTGCCCACCATGGCGAATCCGTACGTTTCAGTTTCACCACGAGAGGGAGAGGGAGAGGGAGAAAAGCACTCTCAGGCCACACACACACCTACACACACACACAAGCTAATCTTCTCCCTGCGGTCACAGATTGAGTGCCACTTTCAAGTCCATCTGGCATACTATGACCAGTTATGACCGCCGTGCGTGATGCTCCAGCGTGCTTCCCCGTGCTCGCGACGGACGCGTGACTGACCCAACACTGTTCACAGACTCCAGCTACGATTCCCCCTTCCGATCTGGTCGCCACGTCCCCCTCGGTCAGGATGGCCTCACGTCCGTCGCAACAGCCTCCGAGTCCCGCGCAGACATAACCTCCCCGTACCCGGACTACAACAACCGAAGCTCCCTGATGCATCCAGGCGGTGCCACCTCGTACAATGGTGCCCCGATCTCACCAGCCCTGCCGCCCCAGAGCCCCGGCGCGGGCGGTCCATACTCCCCCGGCATGCGATCCAAGCTCGCGCGGGCCAGCACAGGTGATGGATTCGAGATGCAGAGCCCGGCCGGCGAGATCCCCATGCAGTCTTTTGAGGACGGCCAGCCGCCCGCCCCGCCCGTTACTCACTCTTGGAAGCGCATCGACTCGTGGGCCGAGGACAACTACCCAGAACTCTGGGACCAGCTCTGCGAGGGCTGCACCGTCAACGACCTGAACGAGCTGGAACACCAGTTGGACTGCACGCTGCCTGCTGACGTTAGGGACTCTCTTCAGGTGCATGACGGCCAGGAGAGAGGCGGCATGCCCACAGGTATCATCTTTAGCTCTATGCTGCTCGACTGCGAGGAGATGGTGCAAGAGTGGGACCAGTGGCGCAAGGTCAACCACCAATTCCTCCTGGATACGGCTATTGTGAACCCCTCAGCCCCCTCTCGAGCGCTCGGCGGAAGCAGCGAGGCCTCGTCCTCCAAGTCTGCTGCCAGCTCGAGTGGCCCCAACAAGCCGAACGATCTCGCCTGGAGGGAGAAGCTCATCGCCCGTCAGGACTCGGTCCCCCCCAACGCCATCCGCAAGGCGTATGCCCACGCTGGATGGATTCCTCTTGTCCGTGACTGGGGCGGCAACAACCTGGCCGTCGACCTGGCGCCTGGACCCAAGGGTCACTGGGGTCAGATCATCCTCTTCGGCCGCGATTACGACACGAAATATGTGGTAGCTCGCTCCTGGGGCCACTTCCTGGCTACCGTCGCGGACGATCTGAACAGCGGGAAGTGGTTCATCGACGAGGACACGCAGGAGCTGAAGCTGCGCGAGTTCAAGGCGACTCGAGTTGAGCCGGGATACCTCGACATCCTGCGATGGAGGATGGATCAGAAGTACGGCCGCCGCGCCGCGAAGAGGAGATCTGCTCCCCCCACTGGAGCTACCTCCCCACCCGTGCCGAGCTCTCCATACAGCAGCGCCTCGGAGCCTGCTGGCGAGGCCCGCGGCCGGTCGCTTCACCGCCTGAGTGGTGGCTCTCCACTGGCCAGTCCGATGCGTCCTGGATACGGCAAGGCGAGCCCCCTGGCCCGCGTCACCGAAGAGGGCGCGGCCCAGGAGCTGACTGTTCCCAACGGCAAGGCGAAGGCGGAGAAGCTGGTGGAGGTTGACACGCCTCGCCCCAGCAATGAGGAGCCTTCCGCTCCCAGGCTCGCAAGTCTGACCAGGGGCGACTCCTCTGATGAGGCAGAGTCTTCACCCAAGGTCAATGGAAAGCAGCCCGCCATTGCGACCGAGGAGGCAATGAAGGAGATCGAGATCTGATGGGATCCTGCAATAATGAAAACGATACATGCGACGAACGGCAGGAGCATACATACATTGTAGAAGGAGGATCGGCGTCCCCGGCGTTTTTACAGTCTCGACCTTAAACGATATCGTTCCTCATGGTCTTTCCAATCGCATCTTTGCCGCAATCCGTCATCGACCCGAGCCTCGCAGCAGCAGCAACAACACCCTGAGTTGTTGGCCTTCATCTTCGATTCAACACGCCACAACACTCAAGGGCCGGGCCGGGCAAATACCGCTGGTGCGACCTTCTTGCAAAGCTTGTTGGATTCTCTTTTTACCGTCTCGGCCCGCTTCCACCGATGGACTTCGCGAGTGGCCAGATACATCTAATACACCCTCCGCATACTCGATTAGCCCGGGGGGGTTTCTTCTGTATATTACTTGACTGGCGGCAGAGGGCCTTGGAGCCAGTTTGACCGCAGACTCTGAACGTTCTACTAATCACATTCAAGCCCTGGCGGGAGTCCAGTTTTTATTCTTCATTTCTCGGAGTCGGAGGAGGGTACATGCTTGCGGCGTTGGCTTGAAAGCAGAAGACGACGTTGTTTTCCTGATGGGGACTCAGGTCTAGGCAATGACGAGAGGGCTCTCGCAGAAAGCAGTCTATGGGATACATTTGCCATCTTGTGCATGCCACATGCAGGTGAATGGTCTAGAGACTGTGCGACCTTGAATGCATTTCAGCCTCCTCAGGAGTCAATTCATAATCGAGTGCTTACTGTGCCTATGTGCCTATGTGCCACCTAAATTGCTTAGTGCTGTTCATTTGCCCATGACTGACTGACTGGAGCAGGTCCTTGTCAGCGCTTGTAGGTTCATGAAGGACCCAACTTCTGACATTCATAAATTTACTAGATAGTTGGGCCTTTACTAAATGTCTTGCCTAGGTGGGAGATGAAGCTCAAGTCCTCTCAAGGTCTCTCTCCCTCGTTTTTTCCTCCCCTTCCTGATCTAATGCAGGCGCCGCAATGCTGCTAAACCCTTGGCTGTTCATCTTTCCTGAATCAACCTTTCTTTCAAAAGCATACCTCAAGGCAAGCTTGAGGTATAGTTACAAGGCCTGCCCACAAGCGTCAAGCTGCATCGATTACACATGCTAATGAGTGTTACTGTTGCCCAGTTTCAGGGGGAAAAGGAAGGATTCATACAGCCTAGCTTGTTGCTGAGAGGTATCCTGGAAACCAGTTCATCTATTCCAGGCATCGGGGTTTTGAGAAGATGCTACCTAGCCCTTGAAGATAATTTGGCTGAGATACTTACTTACTTGAATGATGGAATATCCTCACACTGGATGGCTTGTAACTCTAGTCTTGCCAGCCTCTCGAACCCTTTCTTGACATAACTCTACTGCCTACTTCGGGTCTAGATATCCTCATACACAGCAGATGAACATACAAATAACAGGGTAAAGCAATCTCTCGAAACACTTTGCTTTCAACAGTTGCTGGAGCCGGAAAAGTTCCAAAACAGGTGCAAAGACAGTTCCATGCATATGTTTCCTCTGTTGGGAACTCTTTGTACCATTAGGATAACTACTCAATATCTCATGATAAGCATAGACGCACAGTCACTGGTCTGGATATAGTCATCATGCTCAACAACAGAACAGTGACAATGAGAAGCTTGTGGCTCACCTGCCCGGATACACGCGGGGCATAGGTTCAGTTGCAGCACAGCATATGAGATATCGCTCCGTGTTCAGAGGCTTGACAACTGTTGAACCCGTGGAGAATTGCTGTAGCCTTGGTGAAGTAAGGTTCATGATGTTCAAATGAAGTTGCCAAAACAAAAGTTCTTAATCCGGAGTTGCTACAACACCGTTTGCTTGGTGAAGGTGCATAACCCGCCTGAAGGGCATGCATCATTCAATTTTTCAATCAACCCAGTCACTCAGTTTGGGGAGCCTACATCTCCTACATATGTACTATATAATAATACTGTCCTTGTTCTGCTGAAACTCCAATCCACAGATACACTCCCAACAATCTTGAGCCCATCAAGCACCCCCCACCCCCCCCCCAAAAAAAAGACAGAAAGAATCCATCAAAGATCATTATAACACCACAAGCTACACAATGGTATGTCTACTCCCTGGTCATCACCCTTCTCCCAAAGGGCACTTATCAATGAGGCCTCAATGGGGAGTGGTCACAACTATGCCCCCAAGAAGCATTAAGTATGAATGGCCCTCTAATTTGTGTCATTTACAACAGCAGCCAGGCCAACACTATCCTCCCCCCTGGGCCGGTGTGCACCACCAGGCTGCCGGAGCACAGCCAGGCCCTGTGGAGCAAGCTGGTCACCCTCAGAACAGGCCCTGCTGGGTCATGATCGACCTGCAGGACTTCAACAGCGCCTCTGAGAGGCTCAAGCAGATGAATGTGCCCTGGCCTTTACACTCCTGTTGCCACCCGGTTGAGGTCATGCCCGCTGGGGGCTACCCGCACATGCACATGGCCAACCCCCAAGTCAACCAGCTTCCCGCGAACGCGGCCCTGGCCATGGACCAGCGGCAGCCTCCTGGTGTCCAGGCACCCTATGGTGCAGGTGGCCACATGCACGCTTACAACATGGTCCCGCCGATGATGATGATGATGAACGCCCCTCAGCCTGCCGTTTACAATTTCGGCGTGGCCCCGGCTCCCCCGCAGCCGGCGCACCACCGGCCATACCCTCCAGCTGCTAATATCCAGGCTGCCGATGCTGAGCGCGACCACAGGGACATGGCCCAGCCTGTCGACAACCAGGAGCCTTCCCCCCCTCGCCGCTACCGCCGCGACCGCCGCCAGATCCTGCCCTACACGGAGGCTGAAGAGGAGACCATCCTGTCCATGATGGATGCTGGTCGAGGGCCTGCGTCCGTTGCCAATGTCTTGGAAGGCCGTACGCCCAACGCGATTCAGGCCAAGTACTGTAAGACCCCTATTCTCCCTTGTATTACACGGTCCCAAAAAAAAATGGAGCCGTTATCCCCACATATGATTCTCTGCTTGATATGTATCAGTGCTGACAGAAGCCTTTTCAGGGCGCATGAAGGGAGGAGACCCCAGAGCCGCGGAGAAGGGTCGCAAGAGGGCCGCCGAGGCCCGGGCGGACTCGGCCACGTAGGTTGGAACATCTGGGCAAAAAGTTGAGATTGAGAAGCAGGGCCTTTTTTTCTTTCTGTGTGCTAAACCTCGTGGTTCATACACCTTCAGGTGCTACAGACAAAGCACTGGGATGTGTAGTAGAGAAGATTCTACAAAGGGGTGTTGCACAGAAGTGAACCAGACTCGCAGTGAAGAGGAACCTGGATCTGTCCCGAGGTGGTACTATTGTAGCTGTCCTTCAACAATAGAAGTTCGCTGAGCAGGTTGTTCTGCAGCACTTTCAACCTGTAATGATCGCAAAAGAAACAGGGGGCTGGCCTTACTTGATGATTGTGGAAACATAAGGGTACAGCTGATACCAGTTGCATCAGTGACCATTTGTATAACAACAATGCTATACACTTGAGGAACAAGTGATTGCTGATAGATATTTCTCTATGGCCATAAGTATCTGTGTAAACCCTCAGCCTACGATGTGTTAGCCCAAGCTGAGTATGTCCATCCTTCTAATACTTGCATAATATCTGCTTGTGTGCTTCTCTGTAGTGATGTGTTTGTATTGTATGTGCTCTGTTGATGTGGACAGCCTTGGAATGGTCCAAGGTTATTGAGAGAACTGAGTGTCCAAGGGTGATACCTGCTATGTTTCCACAAGTCAATGTCCAAAGGCATTCATATGTTCATTGCTCTGCGACAGTATTTGGTTTGCTCCAGGGATGTCAAAAAGCAGCAGAGAATTCAGAAGAAGGAAGACAGAGAAGGAAAGAGAACAAAGGCCACCACCGGTCGATCAGTGGGTTTGGTTGTTTTGGGGCATGTTGCGGGTTAGGGTCCTTTACTCTAGCCGACAAGGGGTCTAAAGAGGCCTGAGCTGCCTCAGCTCTGTGCCCAGTGCAATCGTCGTCATCCTCAGCCTCCACCTCTGACAACCGTCCACCTTATCCACGACAGATCCCATCTTCATCCTCCTCCCAACAGCGCACAACAAACTCTGAGCCACCCCCTTCCGAACAGTCTTCCTCTTCTTCAGATCTCCTGGAGAGCCCACAACTTCACAGGCAAGCGACCCAACGAGCTCACCTGTTCCGCTAGCTGCCTCTGCCTGATCGCACTCGACCCGTTTCGCAGTCACATCCATCAACACCATGTCCTCCGAGGAGCGCCTCTGGAAGTTCAGCAAGCCGGAATGGCTGACCAGCGTCCATGCCCGTAATGCGGGAGTGTACGCCTCAGGAGCCTTGGTAAGCGCCGCGCCCGACCTCTTGGGGAATCAGCCCTGTGCTCGATAATCCCCCCTCCCCCCCTCCCCCCAACCGAAAGCAAGACCATACCACCGCAACAGAAAGCTAACACGCGTGACCGTCGTTCCCCACCACCTACAGTTCTCCCTCGCCTTCTACATCCTCCTCGACGCCGCCGTCTGGTCCAAGTCCGCGCAGAACGGCTCCGACGTGCACGTCACCTTCATCGACTGGCTGCCCCTCATCTTCTCCTCGCTGGGGATGTTGATAATCAACTCGGTCGAGAAGCAGCGCCTGTCGGCCGACAGCTTTTCCTACAGCGGGTCCGGCGTCGCCTGGAAGGCGCGGGTCGTCCTCTTCCTGGGCTTTGCCGCGCTCGCCGGCGGCATGGCCGGCGGTGTCACCGTTTTCGTGCTCAAGTTCGTGGTGCAGAGCGTCGAGTGGCCGATGATGGGCATGGGTGTCGAGAACGTCGTCGCGAACGCGCTGGTCGGGGTCAGCAGCGTCGTGCTGTGGGTGAGCCAGAACATGGAAGATGAGTACAGCTACAACCTAGCGCTATAAGGGGCGAAACATTGGGCGGGTAGAGAGGACAAGGTGTGTTGGGAAAGCGGATTTGGATGGGGAGATGGAGACGCGTCTGGTAGTATGTCTGTGTTTCTATTTTTGTTTTTGGCAGAAGGCATTATTACACTGTTCATCATTTGGGTTTCACATTCTCTTGCGTCTCTTGCGTGTACAGTAATGGACTGACGGAGCATGGGAGGGCATTTTTATCTTGGGCGCCATGGACCAGTCGGCTGGGCTGGAAATATATCAATGAATTATGCTCGATTAGAGCCCACTCTATTGCAGATGATAGTGGATTGAAAAAAAGAAAGAAAAGACCGCGCCGCCTTGGGCTGAACCGCGGCATCTCACAGATCGCGAGCCTTTCTCTCACCAAGCTCTTTTGTGATATCTCCATCATGGTATCGTCCAAAGAGCAGCCTGCAGAGAAAGATGTAGTCATGTCATGCAGATGAGGCTCTACTTGCTCCGCTTGTAGATCTTGGCCAGGAATGCCTCGAAGATGGACTTCTTCAGGCCCGAGCTCTCATCGATTGCGGCGATCCTCTCCTTGATCTCGCCGACCACCTTCTCCTCGTAGTCCAGGTACCGCTGCTTCAGGTTCAACTCGTCGTACAGCTTCTTGACGGTGGCCTCCTTTTCCTTGTCCTTGCGGCCGTAGTTCTCCTCGAGAACCTTCCTCTGCTCGGGCGTCGCGATCTCCAGCGCCTGGTTGACGAGCCACGAGCACTTGTTGTCCATGATGTCCGTGCCGATCTTGCCAATGTGCTCGGGCAGGCCAAAATTGTCGAGGTAGTCGTCCTGGACCTGAAAGTACTCGCCCATGGGAATCAGGATTTCCTCGGTCTGCTTGAGGTTCTCGGGGGTACCGAGGTTGAGCTGGTGCAGGGCGAGCGCGACGGGCAGGTAGAAGGAGTAGTAGGCGGTCTTGTAGACGACGATGAAGCTGTACTTGGACGCCGAGAAGTTGTCGAGGTTGACCTTGTTCTCGGGGGCGGTGAGCAGGTCTGTTAGCTGGCCGATCTCGGTCTGGAAGGTGACCTCGTGCATTAGCTCGATCAGGTCGAGGTACGCCGGGTGGGAGCGGAAGTGCTTCTTGAGCAGGGTGTAGATGCCCGCCTCGAGCATGAACGCGTCGTTGATGGCGATCATGCCCACGCCATCCTGGAGATACCAGCACGGCTTGCCGCGCCTCGTGATGCTGCCGTCCATCATGTCATCCGACACCAGGAAGAAGGCCTGCAGCAGCTCCGTCATCCAGCCCAGCGTGGCGGCCAGGAAGTATTCCTCCTCAGACAGCTTCTTGCCCAGCAGGAGAGAGACCGAGTCCGGGACGGACATTCCCCGATTGCATTTTCCGCCGACCGTGTTGTTCCGCAGGTTCTGTTCAAGTCGCACCCCGCGGGGGGGGGGGAGAACGTCAGACGCGCGCTCTTCTCTTGAGCCGACAAAGTGGGGGTGAGGGGGAAATCAAGGAGGAGAGAGGACTCACAGCTCTGAACCACTCCAGCTCTGCCTTGGGCAGATTGTACTTCTGTGCATGCTCGAGGATGTCTGCCTCCAGCTTGGGGAACACGGCCTCGAACTCCTTGAGGGTTGTCTTCTGAAACGTGCCTTCCGTCTTTTGCCTCTTGGGGTCGCTCTCGACGGGCGCCGCAGCGTTCAGATCAGCGAGAGACGTCTTTTCCGCCATGGCAGATCGAGATTGGTCTGTGGGGTGTTGATGCTGAGACCGGATGAGGGTGATTGGGAGGTATGTAGGACAAGCTGAAGGAGAGAAGGCTCGCCTGAGAGGAGAAGCTTGGGAAGTGCGAGATAGTTGCCAATCAATGGGCATAAGATTATGGCGCTTTTTGTGCTTTATCTTTACGCAGCTTCGGGATCCCTGCATGCGCATGGTACCATAAGTAGTAAATAGCGCCTTCTATGGTAGTAAGCTTGGGCATGCCGAGCTCGGCTCCGTCGGTCAGCGGACCGGTCAGCGCCTTGCTATGGTACCTGGCACGCCTGGCCAGGGTCCCCCAGGCCTACGCTGCACAGGCCTTACTCGGTGCCATCTGCCCCTAAGGTACAACAAACATCAGTGCTCCTCTATGTTTGGGTTCACCTCAACTTCCACCGCAGGTCCTCATCAAAGGCCACTGTTTACGATTCCGACAATAAACCGATCGCCGGTTGATCTTCTCGTTCCGAGGTCGCCGCGCTGAGTCGACTCAAGTACCGAATCGGCCAATTGTGTCCCCCTCAGCATTATTGCTGCTCATTCTTCCAAGAAAGAGACGCGTCTTCAAAGGGCAGCCGTGCGCTCTGGTGGTCCACCGTGGACGCTCACCCTGCGGCCGGTGGGGCCTAGAGAACGATGGTGTTTACCGAACAGGATATCGACAACCTGCGGGCCTCACTGCAAGATGCTGTGGTCAAGTGCTCCGAGAGATGTCTGTACCAGTCGGCAAAATGGTATTATTAATATCTTTCTTCTCACCTGCGCGTTCACACGGCGAAATAGATATGGCTGACCAGTGACATCAGGGCCGCCGAGCTGCTGGATTCCCTTCCTGAGCCGCCAGCGAGTGAAGATGCTGGTGTCAAGGTCACAAACACCCCTAGGGGCTATATGCCTGCTATACTAACACCGAATCCTGACGAGGTAGAGGCTGAGCTCGAGGCCCTGGAGTTCAATAAATATATCATGGCAAAGGCCTTCTTCGACTGCCGTGAGTTTGACCGGTGTACAGCCGTGTTTCTTCCGGACGCACTGCTGTCCAGCATCCTGTCTCCCAAAAACGAAGACTCGCGGCTCAGCTCCCAGGCCAAGGGCAAGGGCAAGGAGGCTGCAAGTTCCAATGCATATGTGCTTGGCAGCAGTAGCCTTCCCGAGATCAGCCAGAAGAGCTTATTCCTGGCCCTGTATGCCAAGATGCTGTCCGGCGAGAAGCGAAAGGATGAGGACACCGAGATGGTTATGGGCCCGCAGGACCTCGGCTCGGTCTGCAACAAGCAGCTACCTCTCATCAGCCGCTATCTGAAGACCTGGTTCGACGAGAGGCGGTCGTCACCCGAGGACATATCATACGAGGGTAGCCAGGGCTGGCTTGAATATCTGTATGTGTTTACGAAAGAGCCCTCCTCAGGCTACCGCATGGGCTTACTGACAGGCCTTATAGATACGGCATGGTCTTGGCCAAGGAGAAGAACACGGATGAGGCTTTGCAGTGGTTCCTGCGGAGTGTCCACCTCTTTCCCATGAACTGGGGCTGCTGGCTTGAGATGACTGGGGCTATCAGCCGAGTTGAGATGCTCAACAAGATCATACCTCGTCTGCCGCAGCACATCGTCTCCTACATGTTCCACATACACACGTCGCTGGAACTCTACCAGCCGACCAATGAGCTTCAGACCGCTCTAGCGCAGCTTCAGGACATCTTTCCCGATTCTCCATTCCTGCTCACCTGTTCAGCCCTGTACTTGAATCACACCAAAGCCTTGAAGGAGGCCGCAGCAGAATTCAGCCATCTTCTCTCCCTGCACCCTCACCGCCTTGACCATCTCGACATCTACTCCAACATCCTTTTCGTGCTGAACGAGAGGCCGAAGCTGGCCTTTTTAGCCCACCTCTGCTCTAATGTTGACAAATTCCGGCCCGAGACGTGCGTTGTGGTTGGCAACTACTATTCGCTGCTCTCGCAGCACGAGAAGGCTGTTCAGTATTTCCGTCGGGCCTTGGCCTTGGACCGATCCTGCCTGTCGGCCTGGACACTGATGGGACACGAGTACGTAGAGCTCAAAAATACGCACGCTGCGATCGAGTCGTACCGGCATGGTGTGGACATCAACCGGAGGGATTACCGCGCCTGGTATGGTCTAGGCCAGACGTACGAGATGCTCGAGATGTACCAGTATGCCCTTTGGTACTACAAGAAGGCGGCAGGCCTGCGACCGTGGGACGGCAAGATGTGGATGGCCGTCGGTTCCTGTCTGCAGAAGCTAGGCCGAGAGCGAGACGGGATCAAGGCCCTGAAGCGGGCACTGCTTGCTGACACTTACTATGAATCGTCAACGAGCAGCTTCGGAAGCGCTGCTGGCTTCGATAGGGCTGCACTGGGTCAACTGGACACGGATGTCCTGATCCAGATTGCTACGATGTACGAAGCCCTGGACGAAGAGGAGGAAGCAAGAGCCTACATGGAGCTGTGTGTGGCACAGGAAGACGGCAACGTGGACGGCATAGAGGGCAGCGGGGCCATCAAATCTGCCGGTGTCCTGTCCGACGAGGATCAAGAGACTGGCGAGGATAGAGAGGAGAGCCAGGGCACGGGTGTTACAACAGTGACCAGCAAGGCGCGCATGTGGCTGGCCAAGTACGCCTTGCGGCATGAGGACTTTGTCACTGCAAATCGGCTCGCGAGCGAGCTCTGCCAGGATGGTGAGGATGTCGAGGAGGCGAAGGCCGTCATGCGAGATGCACGCGACCAGATGGAGTTTGCTGAGGGGCATGGAGTCGGCTAGGAACCGTTATTCTTTGGGAGATACAGACGATGAATCTCTGAAGAGCCTCTTATGTCAAGCTCTGGAGGCTTCTCATGATCCACCACGAGCTCGCAGCTGAATCCTTTGCCAAGACACCACCACGAATCATGGAATCAGTTTTCAACCGTCAAGGTTCGACCTAGGGTCCATGTGCTGCTTCTCGTGAACTAGAATTACGAATTACGAATTGCTGGAACATGATGACCGGTCCGGTGCTCTGGTTTTCATCAACTTAGGAGGTTCTCGAAGATTGTCAGTCGCGACTGAAAGCGGGTCTTGATTTCTCAATTGATTATTGAATGCATAAGTATTATGGTTGCGAAGGATTTCTCATAACCCCTGAAGCGAGCCTCGAAAATAGGCACCAGGTGCCCTGCGCTGCCACTCAAGTATGCATTTACCACAGCACTCTCAGTCTACATACAACATCAATACACGCTGTGAGAAAACACAAAAAAGCCAAACAACTCGATAACAGCTTGAAAAGCAAGCTTGCAAAAGGCTCCAGCATGACTCGGCGCTGCCACCACTGCGTGGACCTATCCATCGAATCCTTGGTACGCCTGGCCAAAGATGAATTCAAGGGCTACCACGAATTTCCAAAACAAGCCTTCTGTCAACACCACAATTCTCTCCAAGACCTCGAAGCATCAGCAGAGAGCGGCTGCGACCTCTGTGCCCTGATCCTGAACTGCTTCAAGGGTGCTCCGGTAGAGGAGGCAGGCGATCGCCCTATGGCCTGGCCGGAAGACTGGGTCGGTGACAACTGTGACCCGGACACCTCGATGTATGCTGTCGCCAAGGGGCTTGAGGATTCGAGCGTCCGCATAGCCATCAGCGCGGATCATGTGTACGCGACAGCGGGAATTGAGGACGTCTCGCAGTTTGACACCCTCTTGGTCCAGGTAGGGCCCAGGGATGACGACCCTGAGGCTGTGATGGACTGGGTGCTTCCACCGCTGCCTCTGGCTATAACTGTGTCTCGTGGTTTGTTTGGTTCTCCTTCTCTCCTCGTGCTGTGGCCTTGACATAAAGGGACCGAGTGCCTCACAACAGTCGCAACTAAACATTGGGGTTCTTTCAGGCGACGTTTTCAAAATTGACGAGTACCAGATCGGGCACTTCGAACTTGTTGCAGACCTCGCCGCTGTGGAAAATTTCGACATCGCCCGTGGATGGCTCAAGACTTGCAGGACCGAGCATGCGCATTGTCCCTCTGACGAGCCTCCTGTCCTGCCGACTCGCGTCATCGACGTCGGTACTGAACCCGATTTCCAGGACCTTCGAATCTTCTTGTCTGCGGGAACTAAAGACCACTATGTGGCTCTTAGCCACTGCTGGGGCGGCGCCATCACACCGCTGCTTACAACAGAAACGCTCGAGCTTTTCACGTCCTCGCTTCCCTATACCGAATTGCCTGCCAACTTTCAGCACGCAATCATCATCACCAGAGAGATGAAGGCCCGCTATCTCTGGATCGATTGCCTCTGTATCATCCAGGACTCAAAGCGAGACTGGGAGCAAGAGTCTGTGAAGATGGCGAATGTCTATCGGGACTCCATGTTCACCATATTGGCGCTGGCATCCTTAGGGAGCAAATCCGGGATCCTCGCAAACAACCCTAGGTCGGCGCGATCACCAGAGCCCGTCACTCTGACCATCACCACGAGCGACTCCAACAAGAATCACCAAGTGAAGATCTCCCTGGTCAATGCGAAGGGCGAGTATCTCAACGAGCTGACCAACCGGTGTCCACTGTTCAGCCGGGGGTGGTGTCTCCAGGAGGCAGTCTTGTCGCCTCGACATTTGTGCTACGGCCAGGAACAAATCTACTGGCGCTGCCCCTCCGGCTTCCAAGACGCAGAAGGTTGCGGGCCGGGGCGTCGGTTCCCGTCTGATGCGTACGACAGCATAGCATCTGCCCTCTATGGGGAGATCCTTCGAGAACCGCACCCAAGATTGCCCCGCGGCGAAACCTCCCAGCGTGAGGATATCATAAATGGCGTCCTTGCGGAGTACTACCTTCTTGTACAAGACTACTCGCACAGGAAGCTGACCTTTGGCTCCGACAAGCTCCCTGCGTTCTCTGGGGTCGTACAGCGCCTCCATCCTGTGGTCGGCGGGGCGTACCTCGCGGGTCTATGGAGCACAGACATCTGCCGCGCCCTCTCATGGCGCGCGGAGGGCAGCACGGCGAAGCACGCGCGGCCGTACCGTGCGCCTTCGTGGAGCTGGGCGGTCACTGACGAGTGGGTCTGGTTCGACGCTGGCTCAGAGCCACCGGAGGAGAGTGGAGATGACTCCTTGAACCTGCAACTGCTCGGGCATGAGATCGAGCTGCACGACAAGGACAATCCCTACGGACAGGTGGAGTCTGGAAGTCTGACAGTCAGGGGCCTCACCACAACAATGGCCCGCAGTTCACAGCTGGTGAATGCCTGGCCTTGCAGCTTTAGCATTGGGTCGGTGCACCTGGACAGCGAGCACATTGACGAGGAGGTAGGCCCAGGGAGTGATGGGCGGATGGCGATGTGGTCGTTGTTTCGAAAGATGGGCGAGACGGGGCTTATCTCCATTGTGACTACGCCAGGCCGCGACGACGACTGGGAGATAGACGAGGACTTTATCCGTCCTGAGGAGTACTTGGTTCTGCTTGTCTACGCCGAACTTGATGGGGGGAGTGAGTGGACTGAGCGTGCGTCTTGCCTCCTTCTACAACGGGACGATGGAGAGGAGGGGAATACGTATAGAAGGGTGGGCGTTGCCAGGCTGGAGGCGCTGAAGATAACGTGGCTGAGGAGGTGGGAAGAGAAAATACTTAGGCTTGTCTAAAAATGTATTTGATCTTGTCATGAGTCTTAGGATTAATATCTTGTTGACCTTGTAGTAATACTAGGTTGACGGTTTACAGTCCTGGTATCGGCTTTGTATTTTGACTTTGTCTATCAGTGTCAATAATCAATTGATAGTGTAAGCCTCAATGAACGATGATTCCCTCTTCTTAGTCTACGTACTCTGGGTAAAGCCAATACCCTCTTGAGTATTTATTTGTTGAATTAACCTTCTAGTCCTGCTGTTTCGTCTCGATGAAGCCGCTTGCAAAAGCAACCCGGAAAGCTACCAGATCATCAAGGATCAAAAAATGCCACTCCATTCCACACCTTTACTTGCTTGTAGGTATTATGTGCCAGATCCGTCTTGCCCAAATCAACCCCTTCAGCAACCTGGTACATGTAATTCCATACAAATTGTGCAGCTAATAGCGTCGACTCGTTATTTCTCACTCCACATTACTGGAAACGCAAACTGCTTGAGCGTAATTATCTGACCATTTTTGCCTATCAAAGCAATCTGACAGAGTATCAGCAATTTAATGGCCTGTTTGTGGCTGACTTGATTGTGTGTTGTAATCACGGGCGAGTTGGTGTGTTGCAGTGACCGCGATCGCCCCCCTCCCCCCCCCTCTTCTTCTTACGCCCATCATCTGTCCTCCAGCCAGCCGATACTACTACAGGCTTCATGGCATCAGGATGGCACTGGTACCCCGCTCTCCGCCTTATCAATCCTACGACATTGACGCCGAGCTAATGCGTGATAGCATGAAGAATTCTTCTGTCTAGCTTTGTTAGTCCGGCGTGCAATGGAGGAGATACAATACCTACCACTGACCAACCTCCAATGTGTCTCGAGTGGTTCTTCGTACGCGCCCAGTGAAAAGAGATCAGCTGTCACGAGGACTTGTCGCACGAGAGATCGCCAGCGCACCGACACCCTCATCAGAGAATTAAACCCCCCCCCCCCCTTCTCCTCTCCCCAAGAAGAATATATATACTTCCTGCTCATCCAGGTCCTTAGGTAGCTTAGCTCCAACTGGCCAGCCAACGAATTCTCCAGAGGCACGAGAAAAGACTGGAAGGGAAAGAGACCAACACACAATGTGACCCTGCATACCATCATCCTAGACCACCCTAATACTGCCATGTGTAAGCAACAGAACACCAACCCCTCAAGACTAGCCCCCTTGGTAATTCCTCCCACCCAATGACGTCCACAGCAGCCCTGTAGGGAACAAGAGAGAGAGAGAGAGGGTGTAGTCAACCCCACCGAGCCGCATGATGCGCGCAATACGAGCTCTGAGGTTGACGTGGATTCGTCAACCGGTCGGAAACTGCCCCTCTCCCCAGCGCTACCCACCCTCCCCTCCCCCAAGCGATTCCCAACCTTTTTTTTCTTTCTTTCTCTCTCTTTCTCCTCGCCCCATCTTGTCGGCTGGCCGGCCGGCCACAACCGACAAAACCCTGTCCGGTGTAGTGTTCTATCCTGCGAAGGTTCACAGGCCCTTTAACGAATCCGAAGTCGCCGCCCGACACCACCACGATATGCGATAGGCCAGCACCCCGGCCACCTACCACGCTTCTGCATTCTCTTGCAGAGCTACCACACATGAGGAGGGACGTACTGCTCGGATGCCTTCGGCGGTAGAGGAATACGGAGCCCCCGTTCGATAGCAGGGCTGACCGAAGCATCTTGGTTGCACCTCTTGCCATGTGTGCGCGCTGGCTTCTGCATGGTAGTGCTGGCTGGGCCGAGCTGGTGTAGGTGCAATTGACCCTGTGAAGGGGTCGAGGTGGGCGTCATACTCAGAAATGAAGATGCCGCAGCTACAAAAGACTCAGGAGGCAAATTGAAGACAAATTAAGGTCTATTTGGTGTCAGGTTGACTAAGAAGTAGTGTATTATTACTGCCCTGCCAAGCAAGCAACTTTGTCATGTCCGCCAATTTTTGTCGTACCATTCATTGTCCTCCGACATTGCATTCGTGTGAAACTTGACAGCTATTTCGCTGAGTCCAGTAAAGGAAAGTCTAGAAGGGTATATGGGTGTGCATCATAATAGGAATCTCCTTTCAAATCCTGCCCGATTCACGTCACTCACTCATTACGTTGCTCAATCATGAGACGTGCCAAAATGGCCCAAAAATCCACCACACACAAAAGAAAACATATTACCGCTTTCGGCACCCTGTTCAGCGCGCTGCCTAGACGATGAAGGCAGCAACACCGGCGACAAAGCCAACCAGGCCGGCACCGGTACCCGCCTTGTAAGCACCGTTAACGGTGACAACACCCGGAGTGCTCGTCGGAGCGATCGGAGTGTTGGTAGGAACGCCGGTGGTCTCTACCGTAGTGCTGCCGCCGAGACCAGTGGTGCCAGAAATGTATGTGGACGCCGGAGGAGTACTAGTGATCGTCGTCACAACAACACTGGAGGTGTAGGAAGTAGTCACGGAGGTGGCTGCAGACGTTGGGGCAGACGTCTCGGCAGACGTCTCAACGGAGATGGGAGCAGAGGTGGCGGCAGACGTCGGGGCAGACGTCTCAACGGAGATGGGAGCAGAGGTGGTGGCAGACGTCGGGGCAGACGTCTCAATGGAGACGGAAACAGAGGTGGTGGCGGACGTCGGGGCAGACGTCTCAATGGAGACGGAAACAGAAGTGGTGGCGGTCGTATTGGTGCTTGGGTAGGGAACGCCACTGCTGCCAGGGCTGACCACAGCAGTAGTAGTCTCACAAGGCACCACAGTCGTGAAAGTACTAGTCGTAGTGACTGGTGGGGGAGATGAGACGCTGACAGTACAAGGGCAGGCTGGAAGAATGTTAGCCATGCCAGCTTCATGCCACAGAAGGGGCAGAGAAAGGTGGGCCAACTTACGCAGAGTGATGGTAGTCTCCGAGGTCACAGTGTAGGTCGTGTTCAGATAAGCCCAAGTTGTGGGAGACTGTGGACATGCCGAGGTTAGCATGAGAACACCATGAGTGTCGAGAGGGAAGTGTTGGACATACGGGGCAGTAGGTGGTCCAGGTAGGAACGACAGTAGTAGTCCAGACTGTGCTGATAGGAGCAGTGCCTGTGCCCCAGTGGGCATGGCCGCCAGCCTGGACGAGGGCAACGAGGCCGGCCAGGGGAGTGAGCTGCTGCAGTCTCATCTTGTACTGTCTGATCTAGATTGATGGTCTTGAGGTTTGGTGATGTCGGAGACGATCTGAGCTTGTCCAATCTTATTTGGTCCCTGATCCCAACCCAAACGAATGTAGGTGAGAGTCGGTGAAGACGACGGTGTGTTTGTCGGCTGGAAACGATTGAAGTGATGGTGAACGAGAGGGAAGGGAACACAGAGAGAGAGTGAGAGAGCAGGAGGGCGGATGTTGAGGTTTATCAACAGTGGAGGCTGGTCGACAGGAAGAGGGAGAACAGATGGAAGAGGGGGGTGGGGAGGGGAAGAAAAAGAAGGGTTGGGGGGGGGGGCAAGTCCAAGTCACGGTTGCAGGGACTACGCAGGTGCGAACGACATTGACGAGGACGAGATAGGAAACAACTGACCTGGATGTGCTTACCTTGGTAGATACTGCCTGCCTGATGCCATGGACGCGAGGAAGTCACCTCACCTCTGACCTTGGACTCGTACCTGCCATCAGCTCGGCAACGGAAGGCGCGGGACAGGATAGCTGTGCCACCCATGTCCACACACACACACACACACTCTCTCTCTCTCTCTCCCTCATACGCCCTTCTGTGAGCTCGATGGGGCTACTATGCAGTTCGATCGCCTGTGCCCTTCGAGGAAGGGATTTCCGTCTCTTTCCTGCAGGTGCGGTCGACGTGCCTGTTCCTCTTCGTCATTGAGCTTCGCCTCCCAAACGCTACCGGATTAGCCTCCATGTTCGCTGGCAGAATAGAAGTTGAATGCCTTTCTTCCATGGTAGGAGAAGGAGCGGCACCAGAATGTCTCGACCCGCATTCATACACGAAGTGCGATAAGCTTACTTCCAACCTTCACCACACTCCACAGCTCCCTCGGCCTGACCGCTTGGCAGGGCGCGTTGAGGTTGACGTCTCGTGTGCGAACGCAGCACTCGTCTCTTGTTCTTGCCACTTGGCTCGGCAAAAATCTTCTCATCATGTCAATGCAGTAGAGGATGGCGAAGTCTTGTCATTGTTGTTGACTTAGGAAAGGCCGGTAGCGCTCACCATGACCGAGGCTTCTGACGCATGGAAAGAGAAAATCAGACCTGGATGGGAGTTGAGTGCTCGATCTTGACCCCTGTCGCCTATCATGCACCTAACCTATATTGGAAATCAGCTCACCTGTCAATGGGTGTAGTCCCACACCATGGCCGGTCCCAAGTCGGTGGAAACTTCGCGGGGTGTTGTCAGAATGTGACAGTGGATTCCTCAGCCCAGCGCTTCCTTGTGCCTGATCTGCCCGCGGCTCACCACGCCCCTCCTCATTAACTCATGATCGCCTTGTCACCTGCCGTATTCGCTCAAACGAGACCACTTTTGTCCTCTCCAAGAATCGAACAAGGTCAGCAAAGAGACAGCAGGGTGGTATTGCCAGTGACGAGCATGCAAGCAGAGGAGGCGATGATGGTGTCGAGACAACTTATGGCACATATCAAATACGAGGTGTGCGCTGTCCAAATGTCAGCCGACATTACCCTCATTGGTTAGGTCTGCTTCCCAACTTCGGTTTTGGGCAAGCTCATGCTGCAGCAGTGCGATGACTACTGGAGCGGGGTTTCTTGGCTACCTTCGACCCCCCCCTCTCAAAGCTCCCCTCTCTGCAGTTCGGTCCATCTGCTGAGCTGACGGGGAAACGCGGAGCAACGAGTAATTCACAGTTGATCGTGGTACGCTCGTGTTGGTAAGCCATCTCTCCAAGTCCCTACCTGCTCACCATGAAAGCTCAATAGAATGCTACGTGACCTGAACGTTACCTTCGCCATTTACATTTCTTGGCCTTATCCCCCCCCTTCTTCCTTACCCCCGTCTTTCCCAAGTGGTTCCCATCAATCGATGAGGTGAGCCGTCCTCAAGACGGTTTTCACTAAGCAAGGCGTCGAATCCGTGTGTAAAGGCAAGTATAGTCATGAGAGATCTGAACACTATGCTGCATTTGGGTGTTTCCGGCCGAAATGCGATGGCAAAGATCACCATCACTGACATTTTACTAGACACAAGGTAATACTATTGTCTCTGACCTATAGTCTGAGCCAACTAGATGTTCATCTCGAGTGAGCAACTGGGCTGCACCATGTTCCGTGCAATGGCTTGGTGCCATGCCCCCTCAATGGCTGGTCCGTCCTATGGAACTGGAGCGAGGCCCTGGCCACCCAAAGATTACGACCATATACCTGCCTCCTGGCCCTCCCTACGTGTCATCCCAGCACAACGTATGACTGTTGGAGACGAAAAGTTGTTCTCGTCAGCAGCTCAGGACGCATTGCTATTGATACTTGCTACATGAGGATTGTGTTGGCTGGTCGTTCCTGCTCAGATTGTACGTATCCTGGGCTTCGGCTGCCAACTCGTATTTCTCGAGAGGCGTAATGGGACAACGTGACATGAATTGCCAGAAATGGGTAATCAGCAAATGGATCAAAGCTCGAGGTTACTGTGGCATTGAAACCAGACGGGGTCTCCAGCAGATCGGGTCTGCTCAGACAGACACAGTGTGCTATGTCTGCCGACCGTATCCCCAGTGTGACTCCACTGGACAGTAGCCATGTGTGATGACTGTCTTCACGGATTCTCTGTCTGTGTTCAGTGGAGGTGTGTATGGGAATGCTTCGACATGTGAGCGCCCAGCTCTGTTATGCGGACGGCAAAGATTGTAAGCCGGGGAGACTGATATGGACGGCTGCTGGCTGATTTCCAGTGATTGATCTCCACGGCAGAGATGTCCCTTCACGTCAAAGCTGTGGTACCTCTGCAGGTATAGTCGCACCATTCATTGCTCCTACTCTTCCAGGCACCGTCACGGGATTTGTCGATAGTATGGATTTGAAATCAGCCGTAAGGACCAGAGTGAACTCTGTGTCCAGTGTGAATGAGACTTCAGAGCCCATATCTGAGCCAGTACGATCGATTGATTAAATTGAGATGGTCAGATGACAGGTAAGAATGCCTGATAATCGAGAGAAATAGATGGTTAACTGCTATGTGCATCAGGAGCATCATCACCAGGGCTTCAACGCCAACGATCTAGCCGTAGGGCGGTCTTAGCTGGCGTCGGCGAGCCCTGAGAGCTGCCATGAGAGACCCAGAACGCGGATTGCAGGCCAAGAGAAGACATTCAAGGCATGCGATACATGCTCGCGGCCTTTTCTGAACTTCTCCACAGCCGTAAATTCTCCATCGACATCACAAGCGAGGACATCGAAGGAAGACTCAGTCGCCATGGCTGGGCATAACCGCCTGTGAGAAGCTTACAGCATCCGAAGCAGGATCTCAGCGAGACCACGGGAATCTTCACATCAAGTTACTCTCTGCCATTACACCGAGTCATATCCTTACCGGCGAGAACATAACAGTGGATGAACATACTCGGTCTGAGGCTTGCTATCGGTGAAGATTGTCACCCGGGGGATGTCCATACCCTCACCACTGGATGGGTATTGTGCACCCCTATATAGCACATCGCGACCCGTGGACACTCCCAGCATGTACTCCGCGTAGGTGCTTCGTCACTCTCTGCTCTGCCCTGGCATGATCAAGGATCAAGACTCAAGATCGTGTGGAGACATTCAAATAACCATATCTGAATGGCAGGCGGATCTACGAGACGATCGATATAAGGTCCGACATCATTGTGGAGAACGGCGATCGTTGTTCCTGGAGGTTTGAACCGGGATGTCAGCTGTGAAATATGCTCTCGCTTCTCAAGCAGGGCACGATCTCGCTTGGCGGTTCTAAATGTCCTTCGACGACGAAGCATACTGATCAGAGTACAAGGTAGGCGGCAGAGAGGTATGGCCTTTCGGTCTCCGGCAAGATCGATGGACTTGGCTGACATTTCCGAAACCAGACTCATGAGGTGGTCGAGAGTGCGGCCATCAATCTTGACTTCAGTGTTGAGGCCCCAAGTAGAAGCACCATGATGGCCCAATTTTCACACCGAATTGATTCTTATCTGGAATCGCCTTTAGACACCATGCAGGACATTGTCGGTCATCCCAACAATCGCTGTCAAGATGCCTGCACGAACGACACCGCAGTGGCCTCACCAGAACACTCCAACATCTGACTCGTTTTGCGCATACGCGTTGCGAGCAAAGCCACTCACTACTGCAGCCTATCTACAAGGCTGTCGAGATTTTTGAAGAAAAAGTGGTCTGGTGTCAAGGCTAGAAGGTAACGGTATACAGAGGCTCATACCAAGTATATACCTTACTGTAATAGGTGCTGTTACCGATCGGCTAAGCTACCTGTAGTACGCGATACTTCTCAGCCGGGTCGGTTTATGGAGCACGGGTTCCGCCACTCATTCGGCTGTGGTGAAAATTCAAGCTACGCCGTCGCCCGCCTCAGAGTCGTCCGGCTTGTGGGGGGCGGCCTAGAAGTCATCCGTCTCGGCAACTATGGCCTCGGCCTTCGGCGGTCCGTTAGGCGGACAGAATTCGTGGTCAACTTTTTGACATGGCTGGTCGGGTCGGGCACCACAGTCAGACAGGACAACAAGCGCAGGCTTTACACCTCTCTTCATCAAGAACACATCGATGTCGTCATGTTCTGTCACTGTCATCCAGACGAGAGACTGTATACACAAGGGCGGTGAGTGATAAGTGGTACGAATTTGAAAATTTGCTTCCTTCATCGTTTATTAGGTAAATTCACTCACAGATGGCGTTCTAAGTTATGTTGACCCGAGTCGATGCCCTTACTGAAGAGGGAAAGCAAAAGCTCGGAGGAATCCCATGATCCTCGGACGAGATGCCACAGAAACGTACAGGTGATGAGCGAACAACTCAGCGAGCGGTGTTGGCCACCTGCAGCAACATTTTGGATTGAGTAGATTGCCCGAGGAGGTCCCGAGGTCGACCGATCAGTGTCACGACAGAACGGCAAAGCATTCATCCCAAAGCTGCGCTGGTCTGTCGTGCGAAAGCCACACGCACCGCCTCCTCAAGTTCAAGCTTGGCCCGGCCCGGCGGTTCGGTACTGGTTGCCCGTTGGGGAATCGAATTCTGGGACGCCTGGATCTACGCTGAGAATGGCTCGACGCTGAGACCCGAAGAGCAAGGTATGCGAACACTTATCACTTGACAGCGCGGGTTTGACCCGAGGTATCACACCTTGCAGACTTTTGCGGCAGCTAACCTAGCTTCTCAGGAGACCAGTTACCCAATCTAGGTTGGACAAGAGGGACCCGTCTGTCTGTCAACGTGTACCATAAGTAAGGGCCAGATCTGGGAAGCGCAATAGCAATAGAAGCGAGCCTGTCGAATTGTCGCCCAGAGGTCGGTCGACGTCAGAAGAGTGGGGCGCACTGTCCGAGACATTCTGAAGGTTCTAGTGGATCTCGAAGGGCCGATGAGAACCAGTCTTGCATTCGGCGCTGCGTCCATGAAGAGATTTTTTTTTCTTTGTAGAATCTGAGGCGCGGGGAAGGTTGCTGGAGACTGCCATGGTGGGTAATTGATAGAGGAGGTGGCGTCGCGGGGTTTTCTTTTTCTTTTGGCACAGACAAGACACTGGCTGACACGTGAAAGGCGAGCATAGGTAGAACTGCGGGTACATATGCCACAACTTGACTGGGCCATACTTGCCCATGCTCCTCAGAGTTAGACTCCGGGCTCACGAGTCGCTCTCACGATGAATCGCGACTTCGAGCAGCGCAATACTGACACTCTCTGGCTGTTCGAGCACTTCTCAGTATTGTCGTTGTGGGTCCGCTAGGTCCAGACCAGCTGCTACTGCTTAGTGTCCCTGGCGATCACGATGATCCACCGATGATGTGACGCATGGATCGCCTTGGTAAGTCGTTATCGATAAGAAGAAGAAAAACTCTTTCGGATTCCAGGTGCCGGCCTCTCTGCAGGCTGCCGGGCACGCCAGACTTCCAGAAGCCAATAAGGTGAAGGACCTTTTGTCCCAAACTGTCAGCACCCCGTCGGGTCTCAGCAGTCTTCTCAGGCTTTTCGTCATCAGCCCTGACAATTCTCTCTGCAGAAACGGGCCCTCGTTGTACCAAGCCAAGCCCAGCCGGCCAATGACGACCTTCGAATCTGCGGGATTTTCTACCGTGACTGTCACAAAGCATGCAAAGGTTTCTTGCAAAGGCTCCGCAGCCTGCCACCAAGTACCAGAGTACTCTGTAAAAGGTACCACGGCATTTGCTATCTACTACGTCTGGCCGATATACCGCCTAGGTGTGGTACCAGAGTACTTACTGCAGAGAGAAGAATTTCGTCACTGCATGTTGCTTTGTTGGCAACCTTGGACTGGTCAGGCACCGATGCAGCCCTGCAGAGGCGAGCGGGGTCATGGATGGCAGTCCTCATTTGTCATGGGATTATTGTTCGCGGGCCTATGGTGGGCAAGACGGGACCATTCATCGCTGCATATCGTTCACCGACATGAACAGACAATGAGGAGGTGTGTAGCCCCTGTGGTGCAGCACTCACCCAACAAGCCAGTCTCCTTATCGATGGTGTCCTGGCCGTCTGACTCCTGCAGCAGCGTCTGCTTACGACTCAGAAGGCAAAGTTCGTGCGACGGTAGCGATTCAAATGAGCGGCTAGACGTGGCATGGCCTCCGTGCGGTGCTTTTTGCTGCCCGAAGGACCAAGACTGGTTCGTTGATCTTGGCCATACTCGTGAATAGGGCCGAGGACCAAGTTACAGGTATCCAGCAGGCGTTACAGAGCAGGCGAAACTCTATTGCTGTTAGGTAAGAAGGTGTGCCAGGCTGCCACTCCCACGAGTCAAAGAAGGAAAGATTTGATGATATTCAACACTAGCCTCACCACTGTGTAGGAATTTTTTTCAGTGTTGGAGAGCCCACAAACATCAGCGAAAGTCACGGCAGATGGTACCGATCCTTGTCTTGTGCTGGGTATCCCTTTTGCTGCCCAGACGCACCCTACTGCACGTTTCCAGGGAACAGGTTGCTCATGTTCGACCAACCGGCTGTCGTGGAATGGAGGCGGTGGGTCTACAGGACAGCTGAGTGGGCAACGTGCGCGTTGCGTCTGCAGACACTACCATAGCTGTTTTGTACATGCTCACGCATTCTCTTGGCGTAGCTTCTCCATCCCAGTTCCACACTGCTGTGTCTGGCTCCGGCTGTCGGGGAAACGGGGGATGGGAAGAGAGGGGCAGGGGGGGGGGGGTACGCCTTCAGCCTGGACAGTCGGCAATCGGATCACGATCACTTGTCACAGACTCTCAGCTGGGACTCTCGTTTTGTGCGAAATCCATAGATTCCCACTTTGTGTGTGTCTGTGTGTGTAACACGTGTCTGCTCGTGGCGGTCGGTCAAGAACATGGTCGAAAGGTCAAAGAGTTGAATTACGGTGTGCTAGCCCCCCCATCCCCTCCCTCCCCCTTTGTAACACTTTCAGCTAGCAAAACACCGACTGTGCTCTTGCCCATTAAACCGAAGCACAAGTGCTGTGGGAAAAGCAAGTATGTGCGAGCCCCTGGGCCCCTCACATCCCTATTTCTATGGGGCCTTCTGCACGAACCTGTCAGGGCTGGCCACATGGGTAAGCTCCGAAGCCTTTTTTTCAGGTACCCGTGGTCGGAACCAACACCCGGCCAATCATAGTGGAGAGGCCGTCCTGTTCCTGAAAGTTCATCTGCAGCTAAAACGAAACGGTTCTAATGCCCCCAGCCCCGCCCCTCCCGGGCCTGGACTTCTCCCCTCTTCTTCCTCTTTCCTTCCAAGGCTCTCTCCCTCGGCTGCAATAAGTCGTCGCAATCAACTTCCTCCCCCCTTCTTTTTTGCTTACCGGCTCACGTTGCAATGACCCCTGCATCTGCACGGGGGCACACCTTGCCAAGGGGTTGCACACCAGCGCTTTGCTTCCTGAATGGCCGCCCTCCCTTAGGTCCAACAGCAAAATGGGCCATATCCTGATCCTGTTGGCCCAGATTCTGGATGGGTTGGAATCAAGGCACAGGTGCATGCGCCAAAGAAGGGGGGGGGGGGAGGGCGACGTGTCAAACTGTGAGAAGACTCAGCTCAAGCAAGATGGTTGTTGAGGGGGTATTGTTGGTCAGCAGCCCCTTTGTGGTTATTTTCAGGCCCAATCCAACAAGAAAAGATCCATTCATCGCCCAACAAACAAAGCTGTTCAAAAGAACTAGGTCAATTTCTATGCTGGGCGGTGGCCTCTGCGCATTCATTTGGAATGAAGGGGGTTTGTTTGGCGGCCGCTTGGGCACCCAGGTTTGTTCTAACAAGCGGACCGTTGAAACGGAACCGACCGGTGTTGCACCCACAATGAGGAAGACCTGCGAACCCCCACTCAGCCGAAGGGAAATCGAAAGTTTCTTCTTCTTTTTTTCCCGTCCCCAGTGGGATGGATTAGTCTGAATTTTTTGGAGGCGAAGGAGGGGAAAAAAGACCAAGAAAGGAGAGGGGGAAAAACTTTGATTTTTTTGCAAGTGTTAGCTTCTCTGGTCCTCGCACTTGCTCAAGTGAGCAAAATGCCCGAATTGGCGGCGCCTCCGGGGGCCGCACACCAACAACGACATCCATCAGGCCAGGCCCAGGATGACGAGCCGGGCGCTATAGTGAGTGGGTCCCGTCTTGGAAGGCTCAGCTAGTATAGCCGATGGTGGTGTCGGGAAATGGGCCCGCAAGCCTTGACTCGGGTGGGCGTCTTTGGGCTATGAGAGGTTCTTGTCCCAAGTCCTTGGTGTGCGTGGGCCTTGGCTCCCGATGTACCTGTTACCGCGCGCGCCCAGGGGCACAACACCCTTCCCCCCCCCTCCATTATCACCACACAGTTCTGTCTTCCTAGTCTGGCCATGGTCCGCTTGGGGGGAGGAGGGAAAGGTATAAAGGGCCCTGGCCCACCAGACTCCTCTCTGATCTTCTGAGTTTATTATTTCCTTATTCACGATTCGGCAAGCCGTTGTGACGATTTCCTTCTTCCTACACTATCAACACCCACTCTAGCCAACGAGGCTGTTCACTCCCTGCTTTACCAAGCACACACTTTCTCTCAGGTCCCTGGTGGCTTTGAACTCTTTTCTGGAAATCCAATCTTCCTCTCCCTTTTTTTTGAGACGTACTTCCAATACAGTCCTTTCTTCTTGGAATCTCTATCTCTCAAGTCAACAAGTACTTGCTATCTAACCAACCTCACGATCTGTCGATCACTTTACACACAACACTTTGCACCACAAAACAAACAACAATATCAACAGCAGCAAAAATGCAGTTCAAGAACCTTGCTCTCCTTGCCCTGGTCTCCGCCGTGAGCGCCGACAACACGGTCACTATCCAGTCCATGGACGGCACCGACCGTACCGTGGTGTGGACCGGATCCTCGTCCATCGCCGACACCAGCGTCCCTGCTGGCGAGTCTGTGGACGTCACCGTCCCCGACGGCTGGATCGGTAACTTCTACTCGTACTCGTCTGGCGCGACCAACACGCCCGGCATGCTGGCCGAGTTCGCCTTCAACAGCTACGGGGGCTCCACCTACTTCGATGTGTCTGCCATTGTCAACCCTGACGACACCTCGGGCGTCTACCAGATCTACCCCGCCGACACCAAGTCCCCCGTCTCTGGCTGCCAGACCTTTGCCTGCGGCAACGCCTACTACCTGCCCGATGACGTCCAGACCCGGTCCAGCACCAGCACCTCCTTCGTCGTCACCCTCGGTGCCGGCCCCCTGGCTGTCTCCAAGGTCAAGGCTCGTGATGGCGATGACCAGGTCTTCCCCCGCGAGGCCGTCACCGACCCCAGCTTCAAGCCCGCCGTCAAGAAAGGTCGGTTCACTTCTGCCCTCCGCTGGGCCAACCGCATGTAAAAACGGTCCGAGTTTTCCCCATCCGATTTCTCCTACTACCACGAAGGGAGTAGCGCACGCTGGAGTTGCAGCTCTTCCTCTCGACGAAGCCACGATTTCTCATTCTACGCACAACAACAACAACAACAACAACAACAACACAAAAAACACACCTTTTTTTGAGATACCCCCGGTGCCCAACAACGGCTTACTACAGCAAAAAGGTTGGGAGAGTGGAGTTACTTTTTGGGATATAGACAATATGTGTGTGTGTCTATATGTGTTGGGTATGGTTTGGTACTGTCAAGATATAACATCAACCATACACACGCGCACTACGCACGCACACACACACACACTACAAACACGACAGGAAAAGCGTGACGGGATAACGATTTACATGTGAGGGATGCTCTGTGTCCTCAAAACCTTCATAGACATATCACGGGCTTGGGGAACAAACCATCCCGGCACTCGCTTTTGGTCTTTTGCAACATCCCCCCCCCCCTTACTCTTCTCTACACTCATTACAAAAAATGTCTTTTTTTCAAATAGCCTTCAATTCTTGTATATAGATATAGGGTTTATGCCAAATGGCCTCCAAAAAGAAACTTTTTTATTTTCCTGGCCACCTCTTACTCTCACTTCCAATTACTTGTCTCTTTTTTTGGTGAAATAAAACCAACAATAATTTGTTAACTATTCTGTGCTGTCTCCCAACTAAGTCTCGTCGTCTTTTTTTCATTGGAATCCACTCAGGGCTCCTCCAAATGATCGCGGTCTAGGCTTGAGTGGATCCCAGTCCCGTGTTGCGCACGCAACGACTCCTCTTCCCCCCCCCCTTGGCGCATCCATCGTTGCGGCTCGACAGCAACGTGCTGCAGCAACGTGTTTTGAAGAGAAGGGCGCGATGCAACGGTGATCCCGTCTTGGCCTTCGTCACCCCCCCCCTGGGCATGGCTGGACTCTTCAGCAATTATTATATTACCCCACCAGTTAATTCGTTAAGCGCAGGTCCGAACATCAGCCCTGTGTACGGGCTTTTTTTTTTTTTTTTTAAACAAAAAATCCTAAGCCGTTAATAAATCCTCATCTCTCACTCCCAAATTCCCCCTTCTGAAATAGAAAACTTCATTCTTGACGATGAGGGTAAATATGAATTTTAGTGTCATGGTTTGTTAAAGATCCTGCGGAGAAAGCCAGGGGGGCAGTGGACGACGACCAAGAGGAAAGCGGATGGATGCGTTTTGCCATCTGCTCGTAATTCCTTTCTCGGGGTGGATCGATCGCCTCGTTCCCCCCGGATTAGACCACACTGGGGGTCAGCTGCTTGCTAGTACTATGTAGTTTCATGGCTGCAATTTGCCCCGTGATGGATTGATGTCGTGGATTGAACTGAGCCAGGATGGATTGTCCCGAAGGAAGAAGGGGGGAAGGGGGGAGAAGGGGGGGGGGCGCTATCCTCGGGGGGATTTTCTTTGACACAGCATGTACTACTGTACGGCGAATCCTCCCGCCCAACAACATAACGCAATGCAAAGCATATACTATGGAATTTAGGATTGAGGAAATTCCTTGCACTATACTTTGACTAGAATTGCTTTGCTTTGATTGATTGAATAGACGGATGGGATGAAATGTCTACCCTAACTACTTGGGGCTTGTACGTACGTTTCGATGCGAAAAGAACGACAATGGGTTGGTGGTTAGCAGTTAGCAGAAACGGCAGTTTGATTCTTTGTTGAGGCAATCTTCTCTTTGTAAGGAGGATGAATGGATGAATTGATTTTTTTTTTTGGGGGGGGGGGGGGTTTCCTTTGTGTTCTATTCGGGAATTTTGGTGATTTGATTTGGCATGTGTGGCGTTTTTAAAAGTTCCGTGGAAGTTACTTGATGGACTTAATTTTAGCTGCTGTGGTTAAATACTTCTTTAAGTACTCGAGAGGGTTCCCGCCAGCCACACCCGAAGAGGAGGAGGAGGAGGAGGATGGCAATGTGAGGAAAGTTTCTCACGAGGGTCAATGACTGTGAGAAGCATCTCTGGGCTGAAAAAGATCTCGTATAAATGATTGCTTCAATCAAAGTAACAAGTACTTAAGAAGCACTTACTCAAATAAGCAAGCCCAAATCCAACTTGTAGGCAGGGCAAAGTGCAGGAAGGCGCAATCAATAAGGTCTACTACAGTGCCACACGAGTGCTTACAGGGGATTTCCTCAGAGGGGGCGGGCGCAACCTAGCACTAGAGGATCTTTCCCTTCTCCCATCAACAACACAATCACCATCTATTCTCTTGCCCCGAGGCAGTGATCCCATCGCACCTTCAAACCCCCTATGCCGCTTGTGTGTCGTACTCGTCAATCACGCTCTTGGGCTTCACAAATTTGCCCAGCGGCTGGTACTTTAGATGGTGAATCCCAAACCCCTCGGGCCCGCCGATCTCGATGCCCCGTTTCGAGAAAGTCCAGCGGTCGCTGGCGGCGACGCCCAGCACCGTGACGAGTAGACCGTATCTGTACTCGGGTGTGCCGATGGCCTCACCGTTCTGCGCATCGATGACGGAGATGAGGTCTGGCACGATGGCGAGGACGTCCTCCTGTCTTTCCTCCTGAGGGGCCTCCTCCCCCTCCTGCTGGGTGAGTGCTGCCGGCTCGGGGATCCTGATGGCGGCGATGTTCTCGTTCTTGAAGGGGATCTTGATGCGTCCCACGAACTGACCTTGTCGTTTACCGTCCTGCAGCGCCCCGTCCTCGCCACCACCTCCTGTTCGTGCCCCAGCCACGTCCATGCCCTCGATAATACACTCGCCATAGATATGGCCCATCCTCAGAGTCCTCGTGACGCCGACAATCTTGCCCTTCCACAGTACCTTGGCGGCCTGCGAGCCCCCGACCTCCTTCACAATCTCCTCGGCGACCTCGTCGACCCTGTTCTCCCTCCTTGCCCTCTCCACCGCCCGTCCGATCCGCCAGGACTCGGAGATGGTATGCTCCACAACCCACCGCCTCGTCTCGGCGCCCGTGACAGGGCCCTCGGCGCAGCCCGTGTGCGAGCCCATCTGGCTCAGTGCCGCCCGCAGCGCCCTCTCCACCTGCAGGTCCGACGTGGCCTTGGTCATGATGATGACGTTGCCATTGCCATCACACATGGACAAGGGGCAGAACACAGGCCGCCGCTCGTCAAAGACCACGGGCGTGGTCTGCCACTTGGTTGGGTACGCCCGCCCCATCCAGTCGCCGTCGACGACAGGCACGTCCATGTTGCTCGACGCACCCAGGATCATGCCCTGCAGCCCGTTCCCCCCACCGATCTCGAGCGCGATCATGTGTGTCGCCTGTGCCCCCTTGGGCAGGATCTGTGCCAGTTCCTCCTGCGCCTCCATCATCTCGTCGCCCTGGAGCTTCTCGATGCCCACCGTGGGCGAGCCCATCCCTCCACCGCAGCCTACGCGGTCGTCGTCTGCGAGGTCGTCCGGCGAGATCACGCGCACGGAAGCTCCCGAGCGGAGGATAGAGCGGAGGCGGACCATGGAGGAGTAGGGGGAGCCGCCTCCGCCTGTGCCCAGGATGTAGCAGCCTGTTGTGATGAAGGCGAGGTCCGTCTCCGAGACGTGCCAGACACGGTTCTTGACCGTGGGGCGGTATGTGTCCAGGTCGACCTCGGGCGTTGGACCACCGGGTGTAGAGGCACCCTTCGACGGCGACGACGATGACGAGGAGCCGTTGGTGCCAGCTGCCGTCTTCTCGTACTGGTCCATATTGTTGGCCTGCTCTCCGACTGTCGCTGTGGTGGCGGTGCTGCTGGGCACAGCACCCAGGTCCGTCCGCGAAAAGTCGAAATCACCAGCAGCGCGCACGATGAAGCGAGACTTGTTGGCAATGTATTGCAGGGGCAGCGTCTCCAGCTCAACAATCTTGACTGACTCCCGCGCCGCCCCCGCCGCAACGGTCCTCTCGACCGCCTCCGCCGAGATCTCCTCGAGGAGTTTTGCAGTCGACTTGCTCTCGGTAGACTTGACCGTGTCGACGACAGCGCTGACACCAGCCATGGCGGCGCCGATGGCGTTGGCGACCTCGGACCAGCGCGGTTTCAGGACCTTGCTGGCGCCTTTGAGCTCGTCCGGGCTGATGACGGCGCCTCCGCCGACGAGGAGGACGGGCAGGTCCTCGGGAGATGTCTTCATCATGTCGATGACTTTTTCGAGCTTCTGCTTGATGATGGCCTGCACCTCGGTCAGCTCGTCGCCTGTGAGCTGGCCCTCGACCAGTTTTGGGTCGCCGATCTGGACGACATCCGGACGGGAGAGGACGGTCGCGTCTGTGGTCGTCAATACGTTGCCGCCAAAGACGAGGGCTTCTCTGGTGAGCTTGTAGCCCACGCTGTCCGGGCCGACCGTCGTGCGTTTTCCTGACGATGATGAGCCTCTGCGGATGATGGACCCGCCGCCGAGGCCGATACTCTTGATGTCTGGGCACGAGAAATTCATGCGCACGCCGGCCAGCTCGCTATACGCAGCCTGCTGGCGAGGGAACCCGTTGGCGAGCAACAAGCCCACATCAGTAGTTGTGCCGCCCACGTCGACGACCATGACGGCCTGCTTTTCCTTTTCCTCCTCCTCCGTCCCACCTTGCATCAAGAAGGACGCACCGCGCATGCTGTTGGTCGGCCCGCTGCTGAACGTCCTGATGGGCAACCTCGCTGCTGCGTCACCTGAGAGGATGGTGCCGTCATTCTGCGTGATGAAGACGGGACAGTCGAGGCCCAGCTGCCTGACGGGCTCCTGAAAGCTGCGGATCGTCCTCCTCGCGAAGGGCAGGATGGCTGCGTTGAGGATGGCCGCGTTCTCCCTCTCGAGGAAACCCAGGTTCGCCACCTCTTTGGACAGGACTACATCGACAGCGGTAGCCTCGTCCTTTTCCTCATCTCCTCCCTTCTTCCTGAACTCCTCCCGGATGATCTCGGCAGCTCTCTCCTCCTGCAGGTACACCGTGTCGATAGGACTGAACACCCCATTGACAACAATACTCCGGATGCCCATCTCGTGGATCAAGTGGCACTGCGCCCTAACCCCCTCCTCGTCCAGCTCCGCGATGAGGTTCCCGTCCACCTCCAGCCCACCTTTCACGCTAGCCCAGTGGCCCAGCACCAGCTCACGCATGTCATCAGGCCAGTCTATACAAGGGGGCGCGTGCTTCCCAAACGGCCCCGCGAGCCTGAGCACGGCGACGCGGCATAGTCTTCTGGCGTCGCGCTCCACGACGGCGTTGACAAAGTGCGTGGTGCCGATGGTGACGGAGGCGACGTCGGCTGGGTTGACGGGCGGGTCTGTGGCGGTGAACATGTGGGTGATGGCGGCATTGATGCCGTCGCTCGGGTTGGTGGTTGTGGGGGCTTTATGGTAGGCGAGGATACCCCTGTTGGAGGAAGAGGTGAGGGACGGGTCGATGATGACGCCGTCGGTGTTGGTACCTCCTACGTCTACGCCTATGCGCAGGCGTTTGGTGGTAGAGATTGCCATGGTGAACCGAGATATTGGGAAGAGGGGGGGGGGGTGTGATCTCTTGAATTTAGGTCCTAGTAGATGTGAGGAAGACAGCCTCTCGTCGACATGTAATGATTACTTCTTATATAAATTTCAGATGACGAAAAAGACGAGATAGGGTGTAAAATGTCCAAAAAGAATATAGTATGGCATGCATCCATGTGATGTAATAGCTAGGAAAAGGACATCCAAGAAGGGGAGGGAATGAGTGAATTTCATGTCATACATAAGCTTGAGGCCATCCCAGAACCTGTGTCGGGCCCTCTTCTATAATACTATACCTACACAGCGCCATCGTTATACTGTACATCGGCAGAGTTCCCCGGTGCCGGTCGAGAGGCAACGCACTGCAAGCTCCGGGTTGTCTGGGCGTTGATAACGTCGCGACCGGCGATCTCTTTTATTCCCAGGTGGAGATAAAAGAAGAAAAAACCAGAGAGGGGGAAAGATAAGTAACCACCGGCACCGGAGATCTCTCTCTTTTTCCCCTCTCCTCCTTTTCTTTCTCAATCTTAGGTCACAAACAACGTAGCATTTTTCTTTCTTTTGATCAATGTGGGATGGTTGGGTGGAGGAGCCAAGAGACCTCTGTGTGTACGTGTATTGGGTTTATGAGAAAGAGAGAGAGGGTGGTGAGGAGACCTTTTTTATTTTTTATTTTTTTTTAAGACTTAGACCGCTGCGGAAACACATCCCGCCCCCCCCCCCCCCTCTTTTACTGCTGGTACTATGCACACGCTATGGTACAGAGAATTGGGGGCTCCCTTGGTCTTCCCTCCCTTGCCCTCGCTTCTACTTGCTCGCTTATCGATATTTTATCAGGCTGAGTGTAACCATGGCTACGATACGACTCAGTCAACCACACCTCTCTCTTATGATCATCAGTCAATTCCTTGCCCGAGCTTGATAAGAACGGGAGAGACACAGAGAAGAGAGAGAGGGAGGGGGAGAGAGGGTCAAAGGATAGGTTGTTCTGGCTGCCGGGTGTAGGTTACAGTAATCTTTAGTTAAAGGAAATCGTTTATTATATTTCAAAGCGATGGTACTTAATACTATCAATGGAAGTTGGCGAAGTCTTTCCCCCTCATCAAGTTGTCCATCACCATCATTATCATCATCTTGATCGTCATTTTCATCATCTTCATCTCCTTCATTCGTCACCATCATGGCTGCCGTCAGCCTGTGGTTTCGTCCTTGGGACATCAAGGAGAAGGTCCGTCTTCACGGTGACGAGGCCAAACATGAGCAGACAGACTCGTGGAGCAACAGAGATCTGATCCCTCTCCCGCCTGAGAGACGAACATGGGGTAGGTCTTTTGTGTTTTTCTTTCTTTCTCTCTCTCTCTCTCTCTCTCTCGCGCGCGCGCGCGCGTTTCTCTCTTCTTGACAGGATTTGATAATCCCCTTCAAATTACATGTGAGCATTATATCGAAGATGTTGGGCATTACTGATCTGTATACACTGTAATAATAATACAGATTGGTTTCTCTACTTTGGCTACTGGACCATCTCTTCCCTCAACATCAGCAACTGGCAGTCCCCCAACACATTCCTCACCGAGGGCCTCTCGGTCGCCCAGTCCATGGTTGTCATCGTCCTGGGCCGCCTGCTCATCACCCTTTTTTCCACCCTCATCGCCTGGTGCGGCCTGACCTGGCACATCGGCTTCACCATCCAGAACCGCTTCTCCTGGGGCTTGCGCGCATCCTACATCCCCCTGCTGCAGCGCATCCTGCTCAACTTTATCTGGTTGGTTGCCCTTTTCTTCTTCTCCCCCCCCCCCCCTCCTCTTCATGTCCTTGTCTCTCTCTCTCTTGATATTTTCCCTTCATAACCATCTCGTACTGTTTGCTTTACTGAGTTAGAATAAACTTGCCCCAGGAATGCAATCCAGTGCTGGAACGGCGGCCGCCTCGTCGCCGTCTGCCTCACAGCCATCTGGCCCTCCTTCAACAACCTGCCCGAGTTCCTCCCCACGGCCATGACCGCTGTCACCTCGGGCCCAGAGTTTGTAGGCTTCATCCTCTTCTGGACCCTCTCCACGCCCTTTCTCTTCATCCGCCCGGAGAAGTTCAAGTGGCCCTTCCGCATCGCCAGCATGTACTGCGGCCTCGGCATGCTCTGCATGCTGATCTGGGCGCTGGCCACGGCGAAAGGGGTGGGGCCGCTGATGACCCAGGGCCAGAACGTGCCCAAAGGGTGGAGGAATGCCTCGTGGCTTATGATGGCTGGGATCAACCAGATGGTGGGTGGGATTGCTGCTGGTATCACGAACGGAAGTGACTTTAGCCGGTATGCCAAAGGGCCCAAGCATTATGTCGGCGGCACGATGCTCTCGGCCTGGGTTGTGGGTGTGCTGGTCTCGTTTGTCGGGCTCGTCACCACGTCTGCTGCACAGAAGATCTACGGGGAAATCTACTGTAAGAACACAGCTCACAATCTCCCTCTCCCCTCCCCCCCTCCCCCCAACATAATTCGCGATTCGCTTCCTCAGTCATGCTGACCACCCACGATGGCATCCCACAGGGAACCCACCTGATCTCCTCATGGTAATGATGAACAGCGGCCAGTCCTCCTCCGCGGCCCGTGTGGGCGTTTTCTTCCTGGCCTTCGGCTTCGCCCTGACCGCCTGCTTCGAGAACATCTGCGGCAACGCCGTCGCGGGCGGCATCGACCTGGCCGGCCTGTTCCCGCGCTACATCGACATCCGCCGCGGCGCCCTGCTCACGTTTGCCGCCGCCTGGGTCTGCCAGCCCTGGCAGCTCGTCAACCGCGCCGAGACCTTTGTCGACGTGCTCAACTCGTTCTCGGTGTTCCTGAGCCCCATCATGGGCATCATGGCCACTGATTTCTTCCTGCTGCGGAACAGGCGGGTCCGCCTGAGCCATCTATACCGGACGACGGACACCTCGTACTGGTTCTGGCACGGCATCAACTGGCGCGCCCTGGTTGCTTGGCCTTGTGGCTGGATCCCCACCATCGGGGGCCTGGTCCTCACGACCGGAGGCAAAGATGATGGCCCGCGGGGCTTGTACCAGCTGTACTACATGGCTTTTCTCATGGGCTTCTTCATCAGCTCCATCATCTTTTACACCCTCAACAAGCTCTTCCCCGTCCCCGGCATGGGCGAGTACGACGACGTCGACGTCTATGGCACCCTCAGCCCCGACGAGGCCGCCAAGCTGGGCATCATCCCTTGTGACCGGACGGCGGTCATTTATGGCGACGATGGTAACGACCTCAGCGCGACACAGGTTGCCGAGGCTTTTGATGACAAGAAGGGCGGGAACGTCTCGGGATAATAAAGCCAAACGTGAGAAAGTTGCTGTGCCACGCCTCCAATGAACATATCTTTTTTTTCATGCATGCATGCATGCATGCTTGGTACTGCCATCCGGATGCCTGTCTGTCTGCATATATATGTCGGTATAGGGCTGTTGGACGAGTGGAACCTGTACACCGCCGTCATGTCACCAGGACATGGATTGGTAAAAAGCCTCCCCTTCCACGGATTCGTCCTACTGTGTGGTACATCGATCGGGAAAACGGCATCTCCTCCCTTCTCGGTGTATTATGGAGTTCCCCCAACCCGTGACCCCATGAAACCACCGGTGCCATGTACTTCCGATGCGCCCGCCCATCGCTCGCGAGTAGGTTCGTGACGATGAGAAGCCATGCATGATGACCCGAGTAAAATTGATTCTCGTCACCATAGCCGTTGCATCAGGCCAAGTCTAGGCTGGCGGCTTGCTGTCGTGTTTCGGAAGTGAGAGAAGAAAGGGGAGGGGCGGCAAAAAGGAAGAAAAAGGTGGTAGGAAATGGTGTGGAAGTTTCGTGCATCCACATCGTTAGTAATTTTACGCTGCTCTTCGTAATGTATGTACTAGACTGCTGTATGTTCAGTAAGGAAGCTGGTAAAGCCATGCGTGGTCTTGGATGATACAACCCAAGAAAGAGTTAGATTATTTTCTTCCCAATATGACTCGCTCCCGCTATATGTCAAGATGATGATGCTTCTTCCCTGTCCGCCGGACTTGAGAGAGAGAGATCCTACGACTTGGTCTCGCCTTCCGCAGAATCCTTCTTTTCACCCTCAGCCTGGTCTGTCGAGCTCTCGTTCCCGTTCTCTTTTTGGATGGTTCCCGTGTCTTGCTTCTCTTCGGTCTTTGTCTCGCTGGGTGGTGGTGGCGGCTGCGAGGTGGGCTTGACTTGTTTCGATTTGACAATATCGATCAGGTAGTCGCCTGTGTTCCCGAAACCGTCGATATGTTGCAGCTTGCTCTTGAAGAATTGAAAGTCACGCAGCATGCTAGATGGATTTATTTTAGCAACGTATGTTTCCATGACCTATACATAATTGTCAGGAAGGAAAGAAAGAGAAACATACCTATCCCGACCAGCCGCAGTCTTCGGATCAGCAACCCTGAAGTCTGCGCCGAATTGCTCCTTGATGCTGGTGAAGACGGGTATCATGATCATGCGCACTGCGTCGTCGGAAAGATGTTTGGCGAGATTTTTGTAGAGAAGAGATGTCTCCTTCACCAGTGTCTCCATATAGGCATGCGCGCCCTTTGTCTCCTTCTCCCAGTCGGTGGTCTTGGCCGTCTTGGCGTGCGCTGTTGCTCGGGCGCTCATGATCTCCACCAGCTTGTCGAAGATGGTCTGCGTGTGCTCTTGATAGTCCCTCTTCACCTTGTCGAACTCGCCCATCAGCGTCGATGAGGCACCACCAGACCCAACGTGACGCCGGACGAACTCCCGCACATAGGGTATCAAGGCGGCCGTAAACGACAGAGCTTGCGAGGAGGAGGCAAGGTGGCGGGTAGTGATATTCCTGAGCCCCGCTGTCCGCGTGGCGCCGGCTCCCAGGATGAGCTGTTTGCAGCGTGAGTCGAAAAATTGGAGATATTTGATGAGCGACTTGGCGACGTCTGATGTGATGGAAGGGATCGCCACGATGAGGTGTAGGAAGTTCGACATGCCATCCATGCAGTATACGGCCGAGTTGGGCAGGACAAAAGTTTCTGAGTCGATGATCGCTTTTGCCTTGCCGGAACCGTTGCTCTGTGACGACTTTTCAACAACACCATTCACCTCATTCTCTTCCTCCTCTGGATATGGGATCCAGACTTGCGTGCCTAATGCCCATGCGGGCGGGTCACTTGTGCTACTGTCGAGAATCCGCTGTAATTGTTCCTTGTGCGCCTCCGTGAAGTCGACTGCGCCCCACTGGTCGGACTCCATTCCCGTGGCAAGTTTCTGTTGTTCCGCGTCGCCATGATTCCGAACAAAGTCCTTGATCTGATTGTTGACCTCGTCTTTCAGGAGCGTCCCGCTCCTCCCTGACATCGACTCGCACTCATTGGCAAAATGTAGGTTGAGCGTGAAGTAGCGCAGGAACCAGACCAGTTCCAGATGAGTACTCTGCTCTGATCGCACCCGTAGTATCCGCACAATCTTGTCATGTGCTATGTCGACCCCATTGCCAAGGACAGCAGACAGGTCCAGCACCTTGTGAATTTCTTCCTGGGCCTCAATACCAGCAATCGACGTTCTCCTTGCTGGCGGGCTCAAGGGCGGCGATTTCAGTGGTGGGGATTTCATGCCTGACGGTATCGAACCATCCTCGATGGAGGCAGCAACGTCCAGCATCAACTTGACTTGCGTCGACATCCTCCGTAACGTCTCTGTTACGCTGACGTAGATCTTCACCAACAGCTCCTCGGCATCCGCGGGCTCCAGCGCTCGTAGGTTCCGGGCAAGGATTGAAGACTTCTCCCTCTGAGACAATTTGCGCCCACCACCAGTGGCGGTAGAAGCAGACATTACAGACATGTTGTCATCGTCGTTCGAACTCGGCAAGCCCTGCTTTACGAGGCTCCTGACCTCCTTGATCACAGAGTCCCGGTACGCTATGACGGCATTAGTGATTTGTTTGGCCCTGTACAGACCGCCCAAGCTTTCGATAAGTTTTGCGCGAAGGTCATCCGTCGACTCCAGGTACGATGGGAAAGCTGTCGGCTCCCGTGGTGTGCGGCCACCCCTCGCTCGTATGGATGCGCTGTTCCAACGCACAAGAACCTCTCGGGTCGAGACGTCTTCGACATGGCGCCGGAGGTCTGCAATGAGACTCGCCACAAACTTGGTTTCGTAGGCCTTGCCGATCCGTGATCGCAAAATATTCATGTCCTCGTTCACGCCCTGCAACGCTATTGCACCTCGGAGATTTCTCAATTGCACAGTCCGTAGCGCACTCGGTGGTGGTATCGACTCGTCTTCCTCGCCGGCGATTAGTCTTTCCAGAGCGTCAATCCCGTCGAGTGCCGCATCGACCTCGCCCGAGTCCACCTTTGACTCGCAGCTCGCCAGCTGATTCACTACTTCCTTCAGCTGCAGGACAGCGTCGTGGAGCTGCTGAACATTCTCGCGCCGCCGCCGTGTCTGAACGGTATGCAGACCACTGAGAACGATCTCCTCATCCACAGCCTCAAGCTCTTCTCTCAAGGTCTTGATCTTCTGCACAGACTCGGCCGTTTCTGTGTGCAATTCTTTCAAAGACCCGAGAGCGCTGAAGAATGTGGTCGAGGCAGTCGAGATGGCAGAGATCAGATGCATTTCCACGGTATCCATATACCAAGAGAGCTTCTCCTGCAGGATCGCATTCGTGGCCAGGGCCTTCCGCGGCGCTGTCGCATTCCCATTTGATGACGCTTTCTCTTCTTGACGGACGACCTCTGATCTCTCGCTTACAACGTCAAACGTTCTTGGGTTCTCTAGGTGGAAGTCTTCGTCGAAGTAGACGACGGGGATTGTTGATAGTGGGGGTGGCCCCTGGGCGGATTTTCTGGAATAGCTCGAGCTCGACCTCCGCGCGATGGTTGGCGCATCCAGGCTCGTAAAGGAGGATATCGAAGAGACAGACGCTTTTCTCGAGTTCGGTGGTCTTCTGCTTGGACGTAGACGGTTGTGGTTGTCCTCGCTGAAAGAGTCTCCAATCTCGTCCCCCTTTCCACCTCGAGTACGGTTTAGGACGTCTTCCTCTTCGCTCTCTTTCACTTGTTGGAGCTGCTTATAGAGTGCGCCAACTTGTTTCAGATATGGTTCGAATTCGGACGGCTTGATCTTTTGAATGTTGGTCAGGGTCACAGGAGGAATATCTCTGGCCGTCGGTGGCTTGTGGGCACTTGACGCAGGGGCCGTGGTATGTGGGAGGAGACCGGTTCGAACGATAGGAGGTTGGAGGAGCGTTGAGATGGCTATCAAGCTGTCAGTTATGACCACCACCCTATCCTTCCGGTGGTCGCGCATACCATTCTGCCCGATCTCGAGGACACTCTCGCTGAGAGCCCCCTGATCTAAGGCGCCGCCCACTGAATGAACCGATCCGGCGGTAGACGGTCTTCTTGAGCTAACAGATCCATGTCTATGAATGTCAGACAGCGACACCAGCCAAGGAGATTTGTCGTTGCTGGCGTACCTGTGGAAAGCGAAGTCTGCCCGGTGGTTCTGCGGCGAGGTAGGAGAGGCGAGACTGTCGATGGACTTCCGGGCCGCTGGATTCGAATACATGATGGATCCAAGAAGTTCCAGGACGCGGCACTGTCAGCCTTGACAATGCGGTCCTCAAAGAGCCCCGAAGGAAAGCCGGCGTGGCTATTAATCGTCGATGGTAAGCGATGCTACCGTGGAATCATTGCTGGAGTCGGTGTCTGTTGCAATGCGCGGGACGAAAGGAGGAGCGCCACGGCCGAGGATGTTTGATTATTGTGACAAAAATGAATTGAGAAGAAGCAAGAGCGCTAGATACAGAGGAAACTGGCGAGGTCCAGGTTGTCTGGATGACAGATTCTCAGTCCCAAACTGAACTCTATTATGGTATACATACACACTCAAAGGATGGATGGGTGATGCATCAGCCATGGACAGTGAACAGCTAGCCGTCAATGGAGCTCAATGGTCCACCGACAATTAGCCGTGCTTACCTACTAAGCAGCGCTATGGTACTGCGGTACTGCGGTACTGCGGTACGTAGCTGCCAGGGCGATAAGATACAGGGTCCGCTGGCTGGGCCCTGCCTCCTGTACTTGTATGTGAAATGCAAGGGTGCTAGAAGCACTAGCAGCAGGTACTGTGTCCCCTGTTGCATGTTCGCTGGAGAAGCCTTGGGCCTCTGCTAGAGGGACAGTGACCAGGGCTGCTCCCTGCTGCAGCTTAATTGATTTCGCGTTGCAACCGCGTCTCCCAGCGCGTCGCCTCATACTTCCAAGTAAATTTCGCGTCACAGAGCACTTGGTCATATTTCCCCTCCACGACATCCACAACAGCACTCTGCCGTCAGATCTTCCTCCTGGACGATACTCTATTCTGAGCACAGACAGCACCGCCTATACGACTCAAAATGGATCGCGGGACTGTACATACGCTTCACGTCTTCCCTCAGGAAGAGACTGAGGAGACATACCTGCAGGTCCAGAAGCAGCTCGAGACCTTCATTCTCGAGTTCAGACTTGACAACGTCTTTGTCTACCGGTACGGTGTGATTGTGAGCAACTCGTATTGACAATCTCACTAATGGATACCATCCAGGGACCAATTGCGCGAAAATGCGCTGCTGCAAAATTACTACTGTGACATTAACATCGGCGACTTGATCAAGTACAACGAGGAGTTGGCGCATCGCCTCGTCACAGAGCCTGCCGAGATCATACCACTGGTGCGCGCCCTCGCCCTGGTCTCTCCACTACTACCTTCTTCTGTGCTGACAGCTATCCATATCAGTTTGAAAATGCATTGCGAAAATGTACCCAGAGAATAGTGTTCCCCCATGACATGAAAGTCAACCTGCCGCCACACCAGCTCCTTCTGCATTCCAATGCCGAAGATGTGTCGATCCGCAACCTCGACTCCCTCACCATCTCTCGACTGGTCAGAGTACCAGGAATCGTCATTGGTGCTTCGGTCATGTCCTCAAAAGCAACAGAGCTCCACCTCCAGTGCCGTAACTGTGGTTACGCGCCGAACATAAGTGTAGACGGTGGCTTCACGGGCGTGACCCTCCCAAGGCGCTGTGGAAGGGAAAGGCTGAGGAACGATCCCACAGAACCATGTCCACTCGATCCCTACTTCGTCGTGCACGAAAACTCCAAGTTCGTCGACCAGCAGGTCATCAAGCTGCAGGAGGCGCCGGATCAGGTTCCCGTGGGAGAACTGCCGCGACACGTCCTCATCTCCGCCGACAGATACCTGACCAACCGTGTTGTCCCGGGATCGAGATGTACTGTTATGGGCATCTTCTCGATCTATCAGAACAAAGGAAGCAAGAACTCGTCCACAGGTGGGGCCGTCGCTATTCGCACACCTTATCTGCGGGCTGTCGGCATCCAGACGGACATCGACCAGACTGCCAAGGGCCACAATATATTCTCGGAAGAAGAAGAGGAGCAGTTCCTAGCGCTGAGCAGGAGGCCAGATCTCTATCAGGTGATGGCCAGGTGCATTGCCCCGTCTATCTACGGAAACCAGGACATCAAGAAGGCTATCTTGTGCTTACTGCTTGGCGGGTCCAAGAAGATTCTACCCGACGGCATGAAGCTGAGAGGCGACATCAACGTGCTCCTCCTTGGTGACCCGGGTACAGCAAAGTCACAACTGTTGAAATTCGTCGAAAAGGCCGCTCCCATATCTATCTACACCTCGGGCAAGGGCTCTTCCGCGGCCGGTTTGACAGCCTCCGTGCAACGGGACCAATCCACCCGAGAGTTCTACCTGGAAGGCGGTGCTATGGTGCTCGCAGACGGTGGTGTGGTATGCATTGATGAGTTCGACAAGATGCGAGATGAGGACCGCGTGGCAATTCACGAGGCTATGGAGCAGCAGACGATTTCCATCGCCAAGGCCGGCATCACCACCATCCTCAACGCGAGGACATCTGTCCTGGCAGCTGCCAACCCCATCTTTGGCCGTTACGATGACATGAAGACCCCGGGCGAGAACATCGACTTTCAGACCACCATCTTGTCTCGTTTTGACATGATCTTCATTGTCAAAGATGAGCACGAGCGCGGCCGTGACGAGCGTATCGCCAAGCACGTCATAGGCATTCACAAAGGTGGGGTGGCAGCCGATGAGGCCACTGAATCCGAGATTCCTGTCGAGACGATGAAGCGCTACCTGAGCTACTGCAAATCGTAAGTCAGCTGAGCCCTCTCTTTCGTCAATCGTCCGATGATCATGAGACTGACAGACCACTAGACGGTGCGCCCCTCGTCTCAGCGAGGCAGCAGCGGAGAAGCTCTCATCGCACTTCGTCTCGATCCGCAAACAAGTGCACGCGACTGAGCTGGAGGCCAACGCCCGCTCGTCAATCCCCATCACTGTCCGTCAGCTCGAGGCCATAGTGCGCATCACCGAGTCCCTGGCCAAGCTGACCCTTTCGCCTGTGGCAACGGAGACCCATGTCGACGAGGCGATCCGACTATTCCTGTGCTCGACCATGGACGCGGTGAACCAGGGCAGCAACCAGGGCAGCCGCGAGCTCAACGACGAGGTCAACAGGATCGAGGCGGAGCTGAAGCGGCGGCTGCCCATCGGGTGGAGCACGAGCCTGGCGACGCTGCGGAGGGAGATGGTCGAGGGCAAGGGCTTCAGCGAGCAGGCGCTCAACAGGACGCTCATGATTATGCAGAGGCGGGACACGATTATGTTCCGAAACCAGGGGGCGCAGGTGTACAGGAATGGGGCATGATAATGCATGTGTGTGTGTGATGACAATGGCATCGGTGGAATACCGTACGAGGGTGTTAACCGGCGTTTTGTTTTGATTCGAGGTTGAAGGAATAACAAACTGTGTTCTGGTTTCTTGTCTGGCCTGGTTGGGAAAGGGAAGGGTAATTATGCCACTATGTAAGATTCTCAAGACAATTCACATGTCAATCCATTGTCTTTAGCCAAGAGATGTTCTCAACAAGGTGCACACAGCAGCGTTGCCTGGATAAGACGAATGAAACTTTGCCAACATTTGTCAATTTATACACTACCCGTGCGTGAGCCGACAACCTTTTTACACAACTCTTACCTCTTCACACAAGTCAATCCAGCATCGCCATGAACTTCCTGCCTACAATCGTCACATGGAACGCGAGTCCTCTCTGCCGGCCGGCGACGCCATCGTCTTAAGTCATAAGCAGAGACCACTAATCACAACAGTTAATCAGGCGTAACCTGGTACAAAACCCGAGCGGTGCAGGGTGATTGAAGAGATGGGAGGGGTGCTCTACAGCGATCCGCTGGACTGTCCGGATCTTGCTCTGCCTCGGGGAGGGTAGGGTGATGAGGCCTTCACCAGACATAGACCATGTTACTTGTTCATGTCTTCTGTGTAGACTGATTTTATGGTTGGGAGTAAGGGTTCAATCGGGGTGATCAGGTCACTGCAGGATTCGTAGCATTTTCCACTTGTCGTTCAATCTTTTTATTTTTTATTTTTTATATTCAACCCCCCCCCCCCAAAAAAAAAAATCAAGATGGCTATTATGTGGATAAAACCCGTGAATATCGTCTCAATTTACAGTTCTACAAAATGCTGAGAGACTCTCCTCCCTGCCGAGATATATGGCCAAATTTCAAGTCGCAGAACGCCTGCGCCCGAGATGACTTGTCTCTCACACGTACGCGATGGTGTTGTCAAATCGTATGGTGGCGTTCACTCCCAGAGCCGCTTCTCCATTAGCGACAGAAGGACCGCGGGCGATGAGCTGGAAACGAAGCAGGTAAGCAATAACGTTCAGAATATTTCTCGATTGTCATGACCAGACAGAGACTCACCTCTCCTTCTGCCTTCTCATCTGTAGTCTTGTGGTCGCCAGAGTCTCTCAAGAGAATCTCTACGCTGGTCACGGGCGGGCCGAAATGTGAGCATCTATCCTCGTGCACCCGGTAGTCATAAAACTGCGTCTGCGCCACGGCGCCTGCCACCTTGGCTGCAGTCAGCGCGTAGATGATCCGTGCGCCGAGGTAGATCCTAAGATCCGACAAGACAGCGGACGAGAGGGGCGGCGTCGTTCCTGAGCCAGCACGCTCGGCGGTGTATACCAGTCGTAACTTTCCGGGTGTCTGTCCGATGGCGGGCCTCAGACTATCGTTGTAGGACGTCAAGAAGGAGGCAGCCGGCATAACACCCGTCTGCGTGAGTGTGCGCGTCTGCAGCCAGTGGACCTTGCTGGTAAGGAAGGAGGAAACGTCGTGCGTGGCAAGCTCATGGGTCTTAAGGAGGGTCTGCGGGGAGGCGACGATGACTGTTGGCGCGATGCCACGGGTCGCGAGGCCGAGGTCCACGTCACCTGCAGAGGAGTTGAAAGCGACCGAGGCGTTCGAGTAGAGGGCCGCGAGGGTCAGGGACAGAGTGTAGGTGCTGGCCAGTGAAGCAGCCGGCAGGAAGAGGTCAGAAGGGCCCAGGCGCTGGGTCTGAGGGACGGCGAAGAGCTGTGCGGCGATGGCGGAGACGATGTTTGCGCTTGTGAACCGGACCATCTCTTCCGTGACGCCTGGCTTTGAGGGCCAGAAGATGGTCATGTCGCGGGGCTCCGTCTGGCCCTCCAAGGGGGGCAGCTCCCTGCCCGCATCAGCTGGGCTGTCCTGGACAATGTCCTGCCAGGTTGCGACCTCGATGCTGCCGCCCATGCCCTGTGGGACCTCGTTCCAGTCCATGTGCCTGTTGCCTTCATCGACCACCCAGATGACATGTCGGAGGGAGGGGTAGTTCTTGACGACCAGATCGAAAGGAAACGAGCCGGGAAGGGCCACGACAGTATCGACGGCAGCGCGGCGCAGCATCGAGATCACGGCCTCGTCGGACTGGTCGAAGGGGATCAGGACAGCAGTCAGGTTGTAGAAGGCGCATGCAAAGATGGCAGCCATCAGCTCGACCGAGTTGGGAAGGTAGATAGCGACGCGGGCGCCGCCCTGGTCGAGGATATGCTTTCCGATGAGGTTGATCTGGCGCGTCACATCGTCTGATGCAGTCAGTAGCCGTTGAGCATGGACGAGATGTGTTCCTGCATACCAAGCTTGTGCTCAAGCACCTTCTGTCCCCCAAGTACCGTCAGGATCTTGCCCTTGCCCGGCGGCTTGCCCTCTTCCGAGGTTCCGCTGATGGCCTGCCTCCAGACATCACGGAGATCTCCATCGCGACCTCTGGACCACTTGGAGGTGCCAGGATCCTTCACGTTCAGGCCAGAGTTCAGAGGCATGCCATGAGGGGCCGAGTGGGACCGATAGACGGAGGATTCACCCTTGTATCGCACAGGTGAGGGCTGTGCCTGGCGGGCGAGGAGCAGAGGGTGAACGTCAGGGTCACGGCGGGCAAAGACCTGGTAGGAGAGGAACATGACGAGGATGGTGGCAATAGCAGTTGAGTACGAGTTCCATTGCGCGAACAGGCCGGTGACGCCCTGGTCGAGCTGCCACATGGCGTTCTCAAAAAAGCCGTTGAACATGGTGGGCTGAGCTGTCGAGCCAGAAAAGCTCCTCCGGGTCAGGAATTGTATGTAGGTTTCAGGCAAGTGTGAGTGAGCGACCGATCGATGATCAAGAGATATGTCGAGGATGGTAGTAATTTTTTTTTTTTTGGAAGAAAAGATTCACGGACGAGGCAACATAGCTCGATGCACCTGTGGTGTGGTGCCTCGTCGTTTGATAAGATGATCGGGAGGATTGAGATGCCTCAATAGAATGCAGAAGTGAAGAGTTGCAGCCAGCCGAATTGAGCTGTTGAGCGTTTGAGGGTTTGCAGCAGGCGGACAGCTGTGACGAAAGCCTGGCCCTAGTGCGGGCTGGCGGGATGGTTGGAGGTCCCTGAGACAGTGGGGGGGCGGTGCCGTCACAATACCCCGGGATGCCGGCTGCCCCGGCTCATACCGCCTGTCCGTCGCCTGAATAGTACATACGAATACGTCAATGTCCAATTCAATGTCCTCCTTATATACTTTTGAGTACTATTAAGCAGCGAGTTGCTGAGTTCCACTTAGCCACTTCTTTCCACTGTGACAATATTCAAAGGAATTCAAAAATTGATTTTTTCCCCTTGACACCCTCCATTGGACATGTATATGTATATAGGCTTGTCCCAAGACTCTCAGTGCCTTCATTCTGAAGCTCACAGGACTCTGAAGACCTGTAGACAAAGTAAAATCTCTTCTTGGACTTCCTGCCACCTGTCTCTTTTGTTCTCTTCTACTGGCATTCTGGGCTATGATAGCTAGGGTGAGTATGTGGTGTCATGTAAAGAACCTATTGAAACAAATTCTTACAATATGAGGATCTGTTTTATATTTGAAACAAGCAGAGAGTGCTGGCCTCACCTGGTAAAATTACTCACTTGGGCATATTGTACCCTAAAACTATTGTCAGTACAGTGGTGGTGCCTTGTACATAAGTACTTAAGTAGTAAATGCCATGCCAGAGCTGAGTTGTTGCTTAGAGATGGGCGGTTAGTCCCGTGTCCCCACCAAGAGCAAGGATGCTGTCACCTAGGGAGCCATGCAGTGTTGATTTTCGCGTTTTCAGCAAAGGCTGCCTGCCTAGCCGGCTTCTCTTTCAAAACCCACCGCAACAAAACACAGCTCGACGACACTCACCTCCTCACAACAGGCAGGCTTGCCTTGGAGGCACGATTCTACTAACTTAACAGGTCCCCACATCCTTTCTTCCTCTCTGAAACCGACGCCGAATACCAACCCAAGCCGTTCCCCCCCCCGAGCTGGCTGCGCAAAACTGAACCAACAAGTCGACCTCCCAGCGCATCATCGCCCATTGCGATCAACATGTCGGGATCCTCAACCGCTCTCGCCGTTAGCAAGCCCCGGTTCAACGTGACGCCCTCCAAGACGACACCCTCGAGAGCCATCCCCCCAGCTACCGAGTCGCCTGGCAACTGGCAGCACCCTCGCATCGACGAGATCACCCGCCGACAGAGCGCCACCCTCTTCACCAGCGACAATGTCAAGACGGTCATCTACAACATAACTGCGCTATTTGTGGTCGGATTCCTCCATAGAATTCATGATGACTTTAGCTCAAGATGGATGTAAGCACGCGCGCGCAAGACAGCATCGCGCCCCGCCCTGGCCGAGTCCACCAGAGCTAACAGTGTGTGTAGTCATGGCGCCAACACGAGGACAGCAGTGTGGTGGGCCTTCTTCGCCTTCTATATGCTGCCGCTGTGGAATATCCTGATCGCCTGCCTTCCCCTCCTCCGGGAGAAGGATGACCTGTCCGATATCCCCCTCACGCCGGCACAGCGAAAGCTGCTTGGCCTCCCGCCGAGCTCGAAACCGCCACCACCGAACACCGTCTACAGCACACCTCCACGATTCTCCCGGACCCCGTCTATCGCAAGCTCGACCGGCAAGGCCAGCCCGAACAACTCGCCGCTGTCTGCTAACGGCAGCCCTGGCTCTGGTTCGAGGATCGGCGGATCGCCATACTCGCCATACTCGCCTGTCGCGAGCCCGCTGCTACAGAAAGCTGTGGGCTACAATGGACGCCGTTCAACCTCGCAGGGATCGCCCACTCCTCTCAACCAGAGCCTGCTCAATCAGAGCACCGCCTCTTTCAACTCGAGCGTCTTCTCTGAGCCACCTGCGACGCCGAGCCCACCCGGCGGAAAGAGGATCAGCGTAGGGCTGAACAACAAGTGGTTGTATGAGAGGAGCAGAAGGTCGTCGAACAACGTGTGGTCATAGAAGTAGTCAGGAAGGAATAATTAAGGAATAAATGGCAATTTGTGGGAACCAAGCGCGGAGGAACCACGCAGAGGGCTAGCTGGGTGGTCTCAAGGCAAGTTCGCGAGACCGTTCCGCGAATCGTCCACGAGCTGGATGGGAAGGGGATGTAAGGCAGCAGTCAGGAAACTTATCACCCTGCCTACCCAAGGATGCTCACGTGGATGGCCGTGTATGCCGTGGAATGTAACCATCCTGTATACTTTGTGTGACAAGAATGGTACAGCTCAGTAGAGAGTGCCTATAGACGCGCACCCGTCACATGGAGACAGTACAGAAGACGAAGACATGCGAGACACTGGGCTTGGGACTGCTGAAACAGAGAAATAATTAAGGTATTACTGCTGCTTGCAGATTTGAGTCAATAGAATTATTATCGCCTCTGATTTGTTTTGCCCTCGCTTGTTGTGAAGTGGTGGTGATTTGGGTTGGAGGTGACGTACTACTAGTTAGTCCTCCTGGCTAGGGGTTTCCCTGGGTGTGTTGTGGTACCTTAGTACCATAGTACTTGACAGGACGTCGCCTCGGCGAAAGCAGCCCCCCCCCCCCCCAAAGACTCCGGCTTTCACCTCCTGCCTGCCCGTCCACAACAGACGAAAGCCCATTCCTCGAAGCTTCCCCCTCATCGCCACGCCCTGGGAGCGTCCAATCCACCTCTGGCACGTCTCGTCGCCGAGACTCGAGTCCCATCCACCCAATCTCGCCCTGAGACAGCTATCGGGTCGCTGCCAAGATGGGTGCGAGCGACTCGAAGCTGGTCTTCAAGAAGGGCATCTTCAGGCTCTGCGGCGAGCGCAACATTCCTGCCGACGACCCATACTGGACTTCCGTGCGTGGCCCCCACCAGCTTCCTCTTGCGCTGCTCTCCTCCTGCTCCTCCTCCTCCCCCCTTCGTCCCCATCTCCCGAAACCTCAGCAGTAGTACTGATGCCAGTATCATCGTGACAAACAGTTCTGGGAGCTGCCAGAGTCCTCCGAGGATGTCTTCAGCCTCTTCGCCCCCGCCGATATCCGCCGCACGAGGGATACTGCGCTCGAGAACCTAGAGACACTCATATTAGCTGTCACCTCCCGCCTCTTTGTCCTGCGCCATCATCCTTCGTTTCCCGATCCCGAGATCGCCCCTGAGCGCGATGCCCTCAACTGCATACGGGTCCTGACCCGTGTCATCCCTTATCTCTACGAAGCCGACAACCTACAGGAGTGGGAGCAGCGGTTCTTCTGGGGTGTGAGGCGGAAGAGGACGAGAGAGGCCAGGATCGCAAACGAGGTGCTCTTTGACGACTCCGAGGAGGAGCAGGAGGCACAGCTCAAGAGGCGGCCGACGGAGGAGTGGGAGGTGACCAGGCCGCTGGCCGAGGAGCTCCTCGACACCCTGGTGGACCTGCTTTTCTTCTCGGACTTCACCAGCACCAAGCAGCCACATGGAAAACCCAAGGTTACCTACGTGATATGGCAGAGCGGCGTGGGGTGCAATCAGACGGTCGCCACGACCAAGGAGTTCGAGAGCAACCGCATTGAGGTCCTCCGCCTACTGCTTGCCCTCACCGGCCAGGGCATGTACATGTCTGCCGCGGCGCTGCCGCAGTATGGCACGAGGGCTCTGACGCACATCTGCACCTGCTCGGACAAGCAGGTTGTCCTGTCCGTCCTGTGCTCCCTCCTGAATACTGTACGTCTTGGGGGGGGGGGGTTTGCCACCTGAACGTTGACACTCTGCTCACACAGCTGACTGTCTCTAGACGATGAAATACAACCCCGCGAGCTGGCGTGTTCCTTACAACGCGCTCGTCTTCAAGGACCCAAAGCAGATTCTTGTCACCTACTCCCTACAACTCCTCCTCGTCACCGTCCTCTACCCCGTACCAGAGGCCAACGGCGAGGCGCAGAAGAACTGGTTTCGACACTTTCTCGGGCGGATACATAGACCGCAAGATTTCCAGTTTATCGTCGACGGCATGACCCGGATCCTGAATCAGCCTCTACAAGCTAATGCCTCGTACATACCCGGAACACAGTCATCCATCAGGTTCGGGCCCGAGATGATCATGTTGTTTTGGGAGATTACGCAGTGCAACAAGCGATTCCGTTCCTTCATCGTGGATACGGAGAGAGCACACGACTTCGTTGTCCTGATCCTATTCTATGCTTTGGAATATAAGAACGATGCGTCCAAGCAGGGTGTGGTCAGGATGTGCGCATTCCTCCTGCAGACGCTCAGTGTTGAGAAGACCTTTGGTGTGAACCTGAACAAGAACTTTGAGGCTCAGGAGACACTCCCTCCTGTGGTGCGAATCCAGGGTTTCAGGGGTACCTACGCCGACTTCCTCATTCAGGTAAGCTGGTCCTGTATCCCAAGGTCGCCATCCTGCTTCCGCACGCGATGCTAAACTGAACCTAGTCAATCTACAACCTCATCACCACGAGCAATGGCAAGCTTACTGCCATCTATCCGGCCTTGTTGGCTGTCATTAATAATATCGCCTATTACCTTGAAGGTTTGAGCACTGCAACGAGCACCAAGCTGATGCAGCTGTTCAACTCCATGTCCTCGCCATCATTCCTGCTGGTCAATGAGACCAACCACAGCCTGCTGAGAGCCTTACTGGAGTCCATGAACTCTGTTCTGGAACACCAGTACAAGAGTGAGTCAGATGCTTCTTCTCTGAATGAACATGGGTTGAGGAAGAAATTTGTTGTTGGGGGGGTTTTTTTTTTAAAAAAAAAGAATTTAAAAACAAATACAACACAAGAAATGGCTGACAATTTGCAGAAAATCCCATCCTTGTCACCACGATCATGCGAAATAGAAAACGCTTCGAGGCACTGCGGAATTTCACACTGGAGAGTGGACAAGAGGAGATTGAGAGGCGGAACAGACGGAGAAAGGACGCGCGAGCGTCTTCGGACATAGATTCGACGAGAAGCTCAGCGGAGAGCTTAAGAAGCCCAGTCGGAAGCCACTCCCGCGCACCAGCATTAAGCAACGTACCAGAAGAAGACGGCACGTTCACGATCGGAGATGAGGAGGAAGACAGTGATGAGGAGCGCCCTACACCTTCGCAATCGGACCCCGGTGAGGATCCCTCACGTGCCTCCTCGGTGGTCGAGGATGCGGTGCCGACGCAGCTTCGCGGCATGTCGGAGAAGGCCCGCGGTAAGATGCCGGCCGGTATGCAGAACTTCTCGAGGCAAAACAGCATGACCAGTCTCAGCGGGTACTCTGTGTCGGGCCAGTCACAGAGCGGGCAGTTCGAGCCGACAGCGCAGTGGATCGACAGCTGGCTCCCGGAACTACCGCTGCACACCATCCTGACCACGATCCAGCAGGTGTCCTCGCTGGTGCCCCGACAGGCCTTGATCGCGGACCATGCCTCGCCAGACACGCTGCGCCAGATCAGCCAGGTCAAGCTGGTCGGCGTCGACGTCTCGCCTGTGCGCGTGCACTCGTTCGAGTGGTCGCCCCTGGCCCTGGGGTGGTACGAGTCGCTCATCTGGAGCTTCGTGTTCAGCAGCGAGATGCAGGTCTCGAGGGGCACGGTCGGCATATGGAACGGCACGGCGATCAAGCTCTTCCGGGTCCAGGAGACAGCACCCCAAGGACCGACCCTGACCTCGCCGAGAGGGGCGGTGGATGCGGTAGGTAGCAACATCGTATCAAGGATCGGGGCGATCAACCTGCGAGGCCCACAGGCGCAGTCGCCGACGAGCGCCCCCGGTTCGGCCGGCAGTACACCCCATGTCGGGCGAAACTAGCAGCCGGAAGATGTCAAACTTCAACATGTGTGTTTGCTGTCTTGACTGCTGCCCCTTGAGATACTGAGCTTGCAGGTGAGCGGGAATACCTGCGTCGAAGAAAAGGTTTTATTTTTTTTTTTTTTTGATTTCGGGGGGGGGGGGAGCGGGGGATTCAGACAGATGAGGACGGGCTAGACATGAGAGGAACAGCAGAATCCAGGAGCGGGGCATAAGAGGCACAGCTGTTGAGCAGATGGATATCAACGACAGGCCTTACAGGAAGGAAGTGCAAGTGGTGGTCCTGACCGAAGATGAGCAGCGATACTAGACCGCCAAGCGAACATGTCCCACCTTGGTGTCGGTGGGGTGGACGAAGGGGGGTTTGGGGCGTGAGAATAGAAAATCGGTCTGGTCAAGATGCGATCTCTTCAGATTACTTACTTACCTGCAGAAAGTAGCGAGCGGCCCGACGACGAGGAGTCTTGCGCGAAGAGATGGTGGATAAACACGTCCATACCCATACTCATTACTATTTCATGTTATAGTGCCAGTGCCATGCTATCGTCTGCGGGCGCCTATTATTACACCCCCCTGGCTGTAGAAACCGACTGGTTGGATTATAGAATTACAGCTTGCTGTGTGTAACCTTAAAAGGGACTGACTTCTTGCTCGTACTCGGCTTTTTTTCTTTCTTTTTTTTCACTTTTTCTTATTTAACCTTACCTTTAAATACCATGTACAGACGCGACAAGTGGTAATTAATCCACCCAGTAATAATCTTGGACAGAATTTATTATTGGCTCGAGGGAGTGAAAGCTCCGGCGCCTACCGGCAGCGTAATCTCCTTTCTCCGACGATGCTCAACTATTTTTGCTGCACAGGGCATGAAGTCCGTACATTCTTTTACAACTGTTTCTCCCTCCCCACCCCCCCCCGGGCTACCTTTCATCACGTTTTCGCCACCTCTGGGCTGCCTCCCAAAGGAAAAGAAATATAGACGGCTTTAAAAAAAATAAAATAAAAAAAAGGATAGGAAAGGAGAGCTATCACAAAGCTGACAGAGACGTGGCGACATCTAGTTTTGATCGTCTTCCGTGCCGAGGGGTCGACTATGTTTGTCGTACACAGCACAAGTGCATGAAGTGGAGTGGTCAAGTAGCGGCCCCAAAGGGCTGGCTGGGCCCCCGCCCCTCGGCCTCGGCCAGCGGCAGCCCGCAGTGCTTGGAACCCTTGCTGTTCATCAATTCCCCACAGAGGTGGCCCTGAAGAAGAAGGGCGAGAAGGGTTGCATTGGCAGATCAATTTCCGGACGTGGCCAGGGGCGCGAGGATCAAGTGGCGGTGCGTGCGTGGCCACTTCCCAGATACTATTCAAACAACCAAAAAGAAGAAAAAAAGAAGCTTGCGTGCTTGCCAAGTTTCCCAGTCACGACCAAGTTTCTTCCCAGGCGCGCAAGCCACAGGACCCCTGAATCTTAAGCATAGTAGGTGCATACTATATGTACAACCCTTTCACCCTTTCCAAGGTCGATCCACGACAGGCTCGGGGAGGGCAATAGCGTCTTTTTTTTTTTTGCTGTCAAGCCACGTCTAGCACGCTTCGGGGGTCCATCTTCCCCTTTTAGATGAAGAGTCAGGGTGTGGGATGGGCCCGGGGGGGGGGGGGGGCCGGGGGCGGGGGGGCGGCGCGGCGGGGCGGGGGGGGGGGGGGGGGGGTGTGAGGGGGGGGGGGGTGGGGGCGGTCGGGGGGGGGGTGGGGAGGATGAGCGTGCGTACGCATCGGGGGTCAC
>JACWQW010000154.1:0-86834 GCA_014849355.1 Cryphonectria radicalis | reverse complement strand
CCCCCCCCCCCCCCCCCCCCCCCCCCCCCCCCCCCCCCCCCCCCCCCCCCCCCCCCCCCCCCCCGCCGCGGCCGCCCCCCCCCCCCCGCGGCGTCCTCTTTTCAAGAAGCAGGATGTCGCTTACTTGAGGGTGACAACATGGCTAGGCGGAGACAGAGGAGGCAACATGCTGGCCTCGATCTTTAGAAATTTTGGCAGAGCCTCCCACCAGACTCTCAAGGCGGCCTCCTGCCTCACCAGACATTCCTGTATCTCAGCCTCGCTGTTCTGCTGCAGCGGGTCGTACATGTGTACGAGGATCTGGTTGAAAATGACAGAAAGCTGGCACATGAGCATGAAACATGACGTGGAGTGCGCCGCGATGGGAGGATACTTGACGCCATCAGGGTACTTGAGCCCAAAAGGTGCCCACATCTCATTCTCGTTGGAGTCATCGACTGCACAGTACTGTCAGTACAAGTACCTCTACTTCTTATGATCTTGTCACTGGCATGGAGAGAAGGGAGAGAGAAAAAACAAAGGGGGAGGGGTGGTTGGGGAAGAGGGCGTACGCATCATCTGAGGGGGAGAGACGGTCGAGTGCTGCAGGCTGGGCGATCTGCCGAGATACAGGCTGATGATCTTGTCCCAGAAATAGCAGCTCCAGAACAGGCGGCGACGGATCTCGATGTCCTCGTCGCTGAACGGGATATCACCAGTATACCTCTGGCTGTCGACACATATTCCCAAATGATCGATCATCCGGAAGGCCATGCCGCTATACATCCAGGCCTGTGAGGTGTTGCCCTGGCTACACTCCTGCGCGCTGAGGAGCAGGAGGGTCTGCACGGTGGGAATGGTGGCAACACCGCGGGACACCTCGTCAAAGACCATGGTTCGGGCGTGCCGACCAAATACAGCGCCGCCATCGTACTCGTGCTCAAGACGCTCGCGGGTCACGCTGTCCCAGCGACCCCAGCGAACAGAATGGGACAGAATGGCATTCAGGAGGGTATGAGAATAGTAGGGTCCGAGCAGCTGCATGTCGCGAGTGAAGGCGGGCCGATAAATAAAATTAAAAAGAGGCTTGGGAGGAGGAGGTCAGGTCAGCATCTCCATAGAACATGTGTAATACGACCGTTACGGGCAGCAGCAGCAGGTTGGGGGAGGGGGGGAACAACAAGAAGATACGTACCTGGATCCAACACCAATGCGTATTGAGAAGATACTGAAAGGGTTCCTGGACTCAGGGTGAACAGCAATATTGTCGTCAGCCAAAATTTCAAACTCGTCAGGGGGTATTCCGCCCCCCCCCCCTTTTTTTTTTTTTGGTGCGTGAGAGAGAGGACAAGAGGCTGAGAGAGTTGGCATACCGGTATATCAGATAAATTCTCGAGGGCACGCTGCTGCCATGCGTTGTTTACAAGGCGCTCCCTCCTGCCGTTCAAGGGGTTTTCTGAATAAGGCGAGGTCTGCAGGTCACTCTCTGGCCCGGAATACTCACTGGGCAGGTGAAAGAAGCTGGTTGCGCCATGGTACGTGAGCACGCCCCTCTCGTCCAGCTTCAGGCCTCTGAATGTGCCTGTCAGGCCCTCGCCGGATTCATGTCCTAGATGATGCTGGGAGGAGCCCTCGTTGGGTGGGAACCCAGGGTGGTCCGAAGCGGTCTGCTGCGTCTGGAGCGAAGACGAGGGCTGCGTCCTCGACAGCTGGTCCTCGAGCTCCTTGATCCGCTCTTCTAGGCGTTGGGTGTAGGACAGAGTCGGATTTCTTGGCTTGTCAGCAAAAAATGGGCCTTGCTGCGTACGACTCGGTGTAAATTAAGGTGACCCCCCCTTCCTAAAAAAATAAAATAAAAAAAGTACCCCTCCCCAGCGCTATCGATAAAAGGGGTTGTTGGTTTGGCGTCGGAGGGCGAGCAAGCAAAACAATGATGATGATGGCCTGGTGTGAGTGGCTTAGGAGAAACTTACAGCTTATAGACGCAGGTGTCATTCCTTGCCTGACAACGGCTGCAGATAGGCTGTTCCCCACCACACTTGACCTTGCGCCGGCGACAAGGCTCGCACGAGAAAGCACTCTTCTTGGTCGCCCTGGCAGAGCTTGTGACGGTACCGTTGCCGCCACCTTGGGAGTCTCCAGTGCCCTTGGAAGCTGTCCTGGGTGCCGGTGACATCCTCACAACAACAGGAAGCGAGCTCACAAGGGGAGGAGAGACCAACCCCCTCTCGTGCAGTACTGTACTGACTGTCCAGCGCTGCTGTTGCTATATCGTAGGCCTTGCCCCCCTCTCTTCAGGCCCAGAGTAAAACAATGGACATACAAGTCAAGCCGAACAGGTGGGAAGGAGGCGACGGGTCGAGGCGCTTGGTGTGCAACCAGGATGGATGAGGAGGATACGTTCAAAAGGTAAGTAATGCACACTTAGATCATGGGGATGGGGCCACAGAGGAAGCCAACAGAGAGATAAGTAATACTGTATAATATGGTATATCACAGTGTGACAATGAGGGTGGGCGGCTGGTGCGCTGCTATGGGTAGAGAGGTCGAAGTGAGTGGGTGAGTAAGTAAGTTGCTTGGTGGTTGGTGGTGGTGGTGCTGGTGGTAGTCCGTCGATGTCGGTGTGCACGTTCTCCCCTCCGCAAAACGGTCGGCCCCTTAGAGAGAGAGAGAGAGAGAGGAAAGATAGCTTTCTTTTTTTCCCTTTCTTTCCCGCCTTGGATGACCGGCGCCAGACAACACACACACACACAGACAGAGAGACAGAGCGAGAAAGAGAGAGCTGTGTGGACTGGGTAATATCGTCATTCCCCACTCTCATGAGCCCCAGAGGAGGAAAGCCGACAGCTTGTTCTCACTCCTTGGGCCCCAAAAAGCAGCTCGCCGCGTCAAGCTTTCGACTGCGAAGACAGGGATCGATTCGCGTACAGAACCCACAACAGATATCTTTTGCGCCGTGATAACGCCGCTCAAATGGCCGCAAAAAAAGGAAGAACAAAAAGGGTTGGTAATTTTTTCAATTTTTTTTTTTCCACGTACTACAGAAATAGTGTGTGTGTGTGTACCATAGTATGGACAGACTGAGCCAAGGACACCGGGTTCGGCCCCATGTACTACTTTACTGTACAATGTACGGATCCGTACATAAAGGACTCATCCGAGTGAATTAAGTCTTTGCGTTTTTGGGGCGTGTTGTGGACAAGTAGGCGGGTAGATCATCCACTCACAGGGCGCGTTTCTACTAACTATTCTTCTTCCCTTTCGTCTTCTTTCTCCCTCTCTCTCCCCCCCTCTCTTTCTCATGATTCAGCCGGGGCGGATTGGGCCTGTTAAAAGGTTTGGGGCAGATTACTATGTATGATGCGTGGGTACTTAGTCAAGCACGGAGACGAAATTCATGCATGCTACAGTATACCTTTTACGTACAGTACGAGCGGTACTTGAGGTCTGTGGACGGGGAGCTCGGAGTTGCGATTCAGGGGGGCTGCGGTGCCATGACGCAAGGCATGGTAGTAGGATAATCGAGTCGTTGTCGGGACCATCCGATTGATACTGTGGGAGATAATTAAAAAAACCTTTTAATTCCCGAGCCGCAGCCGCAGCGCCCCTCTCTTGGCTCTCCATCGAGGGAGAAAGAGAAGCCTTTTAAGGGTGCTTTAGTGCCAGAAGGCTTACATGGTACAGCACACATCTTACCCACCACGCCCACCTACCCACCCGCCGCGCCGCCACTTTTGAACCACCACCCACTCTTTCTTTACTATTGACTTTCCTTTCGTGGACGCGTGTGTCTAGGACGTCCTTCTTTTACAGCATTCGTGTGTTCTATGTTACTAATAAGGTTGGTTTCTTGCGAGAAAGAGAGACAGACAGAGAGAGAGAGAGAGAGAGAGAGAGTGTGTGTGTGTGTGTCCCCTTCTTTAACTCACAAAAGTTAGGAGTTTGATAGATTTGAATCCTGAAGCCGACACCGTTTTCTGGGTCGTGACCAAGGTGGAGCAGCCTTGCAAAAAGAGGGTCTTGAGCATATCTACCATACATACCATGGCAATAGTACCTATGTACTCTGTCGGATCAGGGCTAGCTAGATCAGGTCACACTGCTGTGGAAGAGGTGTGGTACCATAGTACAGTACTTGGATAGTACCACAGTACTTTCACTGCCAAAGTGTCCCAACGTTGCCACTGCTACGGTGCATGTCCATCGAAGGGTAAACCCCCCCACCAAAAACCAGTCTTCAGCGTATCCGATCAAGATAAGAAGAGGAATCCCTCCTCCTTTGCCCTTCTTAGTTCAATAGGCCTCTTGAGATTGGTGGTTTATTTTCCCTTAATGCGGGCGATCCTGTCAACCCGCGCAGGGTGATAGACCGGATGCAACCTGAGATGGTTGCTGCTTACTCGTGTCCCATGCAACATTACCACAGCTTTTTGGGCGACAATGTGGGCGAGGTTTTCAGGAGGAATTCGATTCAGTCCGGTTCGAGTGTTCGTCTTTCTGGCGATGTCTCCTCCCCCCTCTCTTCCCCTCTCCAGACCCGTGATCTTGTTCCCCTCGTTGCAACCTCACCAGTCAGGAAAGGACTCCGCAACTTTATGACAAGGGTGTTAGTATGTATATAGCAGGCCCGTCTTCAAGGCCTATGGCTGCCTTCCTTTTCCCTCGCCAACGGTTTTTTTCTCCTTTTCATGTGAGGCCTCTCGAAGTTGTGGGTTCTTATGTGAAGCAATAACACTTCTCACTGCCTACTGTCGGAATACCATCGCAACAGCATGAAGGTGCCAGGCGCCGTCACCACCGCCTTGAACCTCGTCGGCGCTGCTGGTCTGGCTGCCATGCCGGTGGCTGCCGACGTCCAAGCTCGTGAGCAAATCGTCCCCGCTGCATCTGCTCTAGGGGAAGAAGAAGAAGACACAGAGGGGGGGAGGGGGGGGGGAGAGAGAGAGAGAAGAGAGGCCTGTGTAAATAGGCTAAAGCGTTTTGTTTGTTTTACTCAGTCGTCCCCCTGGCCTTTGAGCCTCTCGACCTTGGTAGCATCAGGCCGCAAGGATGGCTCGCGGACCAGCTGGTGCTGTCGGCGAACGGGCTCGGTGGTCACCTCATGGACTTTTGGAAGTATGTGCACGATAGTGCCTGGATAGGCGGCGACAGCGAGTACAGTATCCTCCACGAGGCCTTCTCTTACTGGCTGAACGGCATCATACCCCTTGCGTACGGTATCGACGACCCGCGCCTGATCGCCCAGGTTCGCAATGTAACGGATTATGTTCTGGACCACCAGCAGAGCGACGGGTGGCTAGGCTACGAGACGGGGACTAACCGGAACATGTGGCCGCGCAACCTCCTGCTGCTCGCCCTGATGCAGCTTGCCCAGGCCGACACGGCATATACGGACCGCGTGGTGGACGCCATGCACCGGTTTGCCGTTCTCGCCCACTCCATGCTGGCTGACAACTACACTGGCTTCCTCTACCACGACGGCGACGAGTACCCAGAGAGCGCGACAGAGTGGGGGCTGTCTCGCGCGCAGGACCTCATGCTGCCGCTGCAGTGGCTGCTTGACTACTACCCGAGGAACAACACCCAGATCCTGCTGGAAGACATGCAGTTCCTCTACGACGCAGGGATCAACTGGGACTATTGGTACCAGGCCGGCGTCTTCCCAAGGGGCGAGCTGGACATGCTCAACCAGACCTTCTACAACGCCCAGCCCTGGGAGTACTTTCACGGCGTCAACATGGGAGAGGGCCTCAAGGCCTGCGCCGTGTACAGGAGGTTCCTGCATAACGACTCCCTCGTGGCGCTGAACTACCAGGGAGTCAACTGGACTTTCACATACCACGGATCGGCGAGCGGGACGATTCTTGCTGACGAGTACATGAACGGGATCCAGCCATACATGGGGTGAGTGAGAAAGGAAAAGAGAGAAAGAGAGAGAGAGAGAGAGAGAGAGAGAGAGAAAGAGGGAGTGTATATGTGCCTTGACTGGGGTCTGAACTTACTAATTGATCACACAGGTCGGAGACGTGCACGGCGGTCGAGACCATGTACTCCCTCAGCTACCTGTACCAGGCCCTTGGCGACAATTATTACGCGGACAGGGCGGAGCTGACAGCATACAACGCCCTGCCAGTGGCCCTCACGCCAGACTGGTGGGCGCGGCAGTACGTAGCCCAGCCAAACGAGCCGTGGTCTAAGAACCTGAGCACGACGCCCTTCTCAGACGTGAACACGGTGGGCCAGATGTACACGCTCGAGGGCAACTACCCGTGCTGCACGGTGAACCACCCACAGGGCTATCCCAAGTTCCTGTCTGGATCCTATGTGCGTGTCGGGTTGGACGGGCTGGCCCACGCGCTGCTGGCGCCTTCCAACGCAAGCGTTACGCTGCAAAATGGCGCCAACGTGACCGTCGCCGCCGAAACCAACTACCCGTTTGGCCTGAACATCGTCTACACAGTAGGCAGCACCAGCGCGCCGGTTGACTTCTATGTCCGGGTACCGGGCTGGGCAGACCAGGCCCAGAGCTTCACGGCGGTCCAGGGCGCAGGACAGGCGGTGACGGTGAGCCCCGACGTGGTGAGTGGCCTCCACAAGGCGGCCAGTGTTGCGGCGGGGACCAGCGTTGTCGTCTCGTACAACCTGTCGGCCTCGATCCGGGCAGAGCAGCGGGCCAACAGCACGGTGGCGCTGCACTACGGCCCTCTTCTGTACGGGCTGTCCATCTCTAGTACGAACTGGTCGTCGGTGCCGTACGATTACACCACCAACGCACCCATGCCGGCGGGCTATGCGCCTCTCGAGGCGAGGGACTGGACCATGGTGAACACGTCGGCGTGGAACTATGCAATCGATGTGTCAACGGTGACGTACCACGGCGCAGGAGTGGAGGGCGGCGAGGAGGGCCAGAAGCTGGCCAACCCGATCTGGTCGCCTGGCGCACCACCCAATTATATGACGGCAAAAGGTTGTCTGATCGACTGGCCGCTCTACGTAGGGAGTGTCCCGGGCCTGGTGCCTCTCCCTGAGGACAGGCGATGTGTGAGTGATGTCGTCGAGGTTGAGCTGAGGCCATATGGGAGCACCAAGCTGCACATGGTCGACCTTCCCACGATAGACTTGACGGAGCAGCTAGTCAAGTTGAGCAGGGACCGTCTGGAGGGGTTGCAGGAGGAGGAGGAGGAGGAGGACGGGGAGGAGAGGAGAATCTGACGGTATTGGCCATTGGCATGAATTGGTTGGCCTGCTCTGAAGCATGATTGATGCCTACCTATCCAAGATTACGAGCGAGCATGTTGGGGAGTGATCAAGTCAAAAGCCCTAAATGGATGCCTTCAGCGTAGGGAATTAATTCATGAAAGTCCACATGTGTGAACAAAGATCTAAGCCCTAACCCTTACCTGGCCCTCTTTTGGCTAGGGTGTTCTGTCCTTAGCGTCTTAATGGCCTAACCCCCTCCTCTCGCTTCCCCACTCTAGGCCCTCTAAAGTATTGACTCTTAGCGTCCCAGGCACGCCAGGTGACTTGGGGACGAAGCACCAGCGGAGACGCGTTAAGAGGTAGCGCGCACCAATCCCCCCAAACCGCGTCAAGGTCGAGAGAGAGACTCGGTGCCAGAAACCAGAGCCCAGGGATCCAGCAAGGGTTACAGTCATCTTTCCCTTTACGCGACACCCTCCACTTGTGAGATCCTCACAATCTTCAACACCAGCTTGATGCGTTGCAGATCAGGTTCTGCACTGCCATCCGCTCACTTTTCCCACCGTCCTGAAGCGACAGAGCCTGCAAGACCACACTCCCTCTTGGTCACGCAACAACCTCGCAACGCCCACGCCCATCTCTCCTGTTGAACCCGATCTGCCCTCCACAAGCGATCTTTCCCCCCATCCTGTCGCAACCGTTCTCGAACGACCTCTTCATCGCGACACAGGACACTGCGGCGCACATCCTCGCAGGTCTCTCTAGGCGTCATACATCCATCTCCTTTCGGATCCCTGGGTTTCCGTCTGGGTACCGCCCTTGTCAGCTGCTTCCACCACCATCACCACCCAACCAAGACGACATTCTCTTCTCGCCGTCCTCACTCCCCCGTCTACACACAGCGACCAGGGAAGAAAAGGAGCAGCTGTTGCCTCGCGCATACATCACCCCCTCCCTCCCTTCCGCCATGGCTGCCACAAGCCCCGCTGGAGATGGCATCTTCTCAGCCACCTACAACGGCGTTAGTTTGGTGTCCTCCCTCGTCCGGCCCGTTCCCATCCCAATCCCCTCGCCCTTGCTAACCTCGATCCCTTTCCCCCGCCGTCTAGAATCCAGTATGGGAATACCAGTTCGCTGGTGCCGACAGCAAGCGAGAACATGTTATGCGACGGCAGTCTGACAACTGGGTCAACGCGACCCATATCCTCAAGGCTGCCGGCTTCGACAAGCCTGCCAGAACCCGCATCCTCGAGCGAGACGTGCAGAAGGGCAATCACGAGAAAGTACAGGGTGGTTACGGAAAGTTTCAAGGTACGCGACAACACGACAGTCATTCCTGATGACCCCCTCCCTTGCGTTTCTGGTAGGAAGAGTAGTGAATCTCGTCTGCCAGCCGCTGACCAGCCCACGTCTCGAATATCTAGGAACCTATCTCCCCCTCCAGGATGCCCGTGAGCTTGCTCGACAGCATAATGTCCTCGAACGCCTGCGACCTATCTTCGACTTTGTACCCGGCGCCGTCACCCCCCCGCCTGCCCCGCGCCATGCGAGCAAGCCCAAGCAGCCCAAAAAGGCCCCAGGCCTGCTTCAGGCCAGCCACGCCCTCAAGCGCAAACGTACGACGCACCGCCTCCACCCATTCGTCTCAGCCCCCTCCCCCCCCTTCTCACCTTGAGGCAGGCCTCCTGATGCCCGAGTCCTTTTTTGGCTAATCTAGCATAGATGCCCCTCGTGCCGATGAATTCGATACATCATCTGTCGTCTACAGGGACGAGAGCCCAGACAATCAGACCATCGTATCTGGCAGCTATATGGCTGAGGACGAGGCCGACAGGATGATCCAACACAAGGCATGTCACCCCCTTCTGCGGTGGACGAGACCTCGCGGTCCTCCTCCTCTCTTGGCATTTGTGAGATGGTGATCTTTCATGCTGACTGCACTCCTAGCATACAATGTACGGCGAGGCCCTGTTGGACTACTATGCGCTCGACATGCACGACCCGGCTGCGCCTCGTCCAGAACCTCCCACCAATTTCAGGCCCGATTTCCCCATCGACAAGCACCAGAATACCGCCCTGCACTGGGCCTCCGCCATGGGCGACATCGACGGTGTCAGGCACATGAAGCGCTTCGGGCCTTCTCTGACCGCCCGGAATATGCGCGGCGTGACCCCTCTCATGCACGCCGTCAACTACACCAACGCCTTTGACAAGCAGACCTTTCCCGCCATCATGGACGAGCTCCTGGAGACCATCGACGCCCGTGACCTCTCGGGCCGCACCGTCCTGCACCATGCCGTATCCCACGCCGTGTCTGTTAAGCATAGAAGACCTGCTCGATACTATGTGGAGAGTCTTTTAGCCAGGCTGCAGGGCTCTTACGACGCCACTTTTACAGACCAATTCATCAATGCGCAGGACCAGAAGGGGGATACGGCCATCCATCTTGCCGCCGAGAATAAGAACACCAAGATTATTCGCTCGCTGCTGGGTCGCGACGCTTCCACGTCCATCCCCAACCAGAAGGGTGTGCACGCCGAGGAGATGATCAGAGAGCTCAACGAAGGTATCCGATCCCGTTCCACAGTGCCACCGCCCTCGTCTTCCCCCTTCGCGCCACCACCGCCCCGGCGCCCGAGCGTGAGTGACGCCTTACACGATTTCTGGAACAACACCGAGTTCCACTCGGAAGCAGCCAAGGCCGTGCAGAACCGTATCGCGCCCAGCATGCTCCAGAAGAGCAGGTATCTCGCCGAGTGCTTTGAGGACGAGTGGAAGGAGAAGGATGAGGCCGAGCAGGACGCCCGCCGGCTGCTGGCCAGCACCCAGGATGAGCTTGCGGCCCAGCTAGACGAACTGCGCCGGCACGAGGCCCTGCTCGAGGCGGATGAGGTTGCTGCCAAGACCGAGGCTGAGGCGACACAGCTGCAGACGCAGGTCCTGTCCCTCCTGCGGTATCAGAACCGCATTGCTGTCCAGGGTAAGATTCACACCGAGCTGAGTATGCAGGTGAATGGTAAAAACGGCCAGGATTCCAGCAGCCAGGCGTCCAGGAGTGACGACCAGCAGGAGCGTTTGCGCCTGGCACAGGAGCTTCGTGATCAGGTCCGAGAGCTGCGAAAGGTGGAGAGCGAGCTGGTGGGGGCTACAGGCCTTCAAGGCGTCGGCGAGGCCATCGAGAGCTACAGATACCTACTCCAGCTCTGTCTCGGGCCGCAGGCGCCCGGCCTCGACGACAATCTGGACAGTATGATCCGGGAGTTCGAGGAGGAGGCCGACTATCCCAACGGAACCCGCACAATACGCGGCTATGCATTGGGCAATGGAGGAGATGCTGATGCCATGGAGCTGTCTGATGTGGAGTGAGAGGGGCTTGCTTGTGTGAATTTTGTGTATACATGGGCTTTCTTGTTCGAGCTTTGGATCATGATGTGGCCTTCCTGTAGCCGTGAGGCTCAACAGACCAGGCCTCACCTGTGTATTTTTTTCTTTTTTGTTCTGTTTCACTGCCTTGTTTTGTTGGTGGAGTCTGGATAGTCAGCAAAGACTTGTCATTGGCGTTCTACGGCCTGGTCTTGTGAGATACCAATTGAAAGCACTAAGGATGTTTTGAGGAGGTCTTTTTTTCCCCATCTTATACAAGCATATACTGGTGATGATCAACTTTCAACGTCCAGTCTGAGTAGAATGTACACCTCCGTCATACATCATCCACTCCTAATACAGCTCACCCCAAGAACTTGATGGTGGCTAGGTCCACCGAAGCCAGTTCAACATTTGTCGTCTCACTACAAAGGTTGTCCAATGAATTACACAACAAGAGTAGTCGTGGCATCAGTGCTAATCAAGACTCGAACCCCCTTCAGGCTGTCTCGGTGCATTTGCTTTGAGTGCCATATCTGGGACATCTTTCAGACTCACACAACCTTGACCAACCTCAACTCAGGAGAGACTCAACATCCTGCCCCTATAGGAGTGTGGAAATCTACATGATAGTCATATACAAGGACTTTGTGTGTGAGACTCAACACAACAACCACCACTGTCAGCCAGACTAGTTTCAAGGTTGCGCCCAGACTGCTCATGTTTTGGACTGTGTTTTTGGTGTCTTGAGATCCAATGAATCATTTTGATGGAGATGGGCCATGGAATAGCCATGTCGTTGCAAATCCATGGTTGTTTCACAACACAACTTTCGGGGGGGGGCCTTTTCTACTTGATACTAAGTACTTATTCATATTGGTCTGGGGTAAAGTACATAAGGGTGCGCATATTAGCCAATGACATCAAAGTTATTATTTGTAGTATTTACTCTCCGTTAGTGGGATGATGACCTGTTATGTTCGCCTAGATAGGTCTCTCTTTTGGCGAACAGGGAGGTTGGATTTTGGGAAGGGTTTGAGTTTCACTTGCCGCTGGGCAGCCCTCGGAGGGCCTGTAGAAGATAGAGAGGTTGCTCCGAGGTGAAACATTGTTTCGCCGGGTTACGCACGCTGCGGGCGGCCCCGCCAGCTTGTTTTTGGAGGGATCGTGGTTCCCTGGGGGCTGCTGCGAGATGCCGTCAACTGCTGACAGTGCGTCGAAGGCGCGCAGCACTCAAAGTCCGGCTCTTGAGCCGCTCGAAGGGAGGAGGTAGAAGAAGATGAAAACGTATCCAAGGCGAAGGAGCCAAGGAATGCATTGCAGATAGACGATGGTGCGCTGAAGCAAAACCCAACAACAAACAAATAGTTTCAAATAGCAGTTGCAGGTCCACAGAGTAGACAACCCTATGTGGGCCCTAAAGGTGATGTAGTTTTCCAGCTGATAATCGCAGCTGAGAAATCGACGCAAGGGCTGTCACTATTGTGGGGGCTAGAGGCAATCAAAAGAAGGGAGGGGGACACAAAAAAACACAACAATTAAAAACAACCACAAAAAAACAAAAACAAGAATCAAGAATCAAAAGTCTGATGGACACAGACAAACAGTTTATTCGGAACAGCATTTGTTGGAAGAACCTCGGGCTCAACCTTGAGGTTTCAAGATTGGAGGAAAACAACAACAATAATAACAACAGTCAGAGCGAGCGCTGGTCCGAGGGTGACGTTCACAGAAAAGAGCGGTCAAGATAACAAACACCTGATACCTAGTTCCAGGATGACTGCTGAAGTGAAAAGGAAGGGAGGATCTCTGACTATGAGCAGATAGCGTTGCAAAAAGGTTGATGCAGGTGGTGCATGTGGTGGGCTAAGGTCAGGCATAAGATCTTGGGGAAGAGCGGAGGTAGATGGACCATCCCCGAGAACGCAACAAGGACGGCGTCATTTCTCATACACCCTTACTAGCTAACTTCCATGCTGGACCAACAGAGCTAAAGTTTCCCAGCCATAGCGTTCTCGTAAGGCTGAGGTGGGTAAGGATCAGGGTAATTGCCGACCACTCGTACATATGCACAGCAGTGCCCAGGGTTCCACACGCCTCTTTTGCTTGGTTGCGGCGGCTGAGGGCTGAAGTAGGCGATGGAATCTGCGCCTATGGTTGGTGCAGTGCAGGCGCTCTGGTCCAAGATAGCGGTTCTCACTAAGAATTGGTGTTTTCATGACCGAATCATAACACAGTGGTCAAAACGTGCTGGAGTGACATCCAACCAACCGGGGGCCAGAAGAAAGAGAAGGCGGGTTTGTTGTTTAGAGGAAGCGGGAGACGGCAGCTGAACTCATGGGGCCGGTGGCAAAGAAGGAGAGAGAAACATAATAATTTATCACAGGTCATGCAAACCAGCCGACCCCGTATTTGTGGCCGTGGCATGATCATGCTCATTTCAGCTCGAGCAGGATGTTATCATCGTCATCACCATCATCATCATCTACATGGGGCCGAGTTAATGGCACTGAGGTGAAGAGTCAGCGGGGGAATCCCTTGGGAGGTTGGCAGTAGATCGTAATGAGCCTGTGCTCTCTTGGGATTCGAATATTATCCGCTCCGCTCCGCATAAAGCCGATATTGGCCCAGTAGACCAGATTCTTGACTTCTGGGGTAAATTGACAAGACACATCCCATCATGGCTCAAGTCCCAACGAGAGACAGAAACAGAGACAATAGATAACGAGGTGGACTACTAACAACGTTGACCGAACCATATTCAAGGGGCCTCGGGTCGTCGGGATTCAGCAGGGGGGGAGGGGGCGCTCTGAGCGTATTCGATATGCAGTGGGTGGGTCGAATCGTAGGGCTGAATCCTTCCAGGTGCCGAGGGTTGCGTACCATGGTACAGCGCTTGTAGTGGTGCTGCCCAGGTAGAGACTGCTCAGGCGTGTGCATCATGCCGCTGGTACCTGTGACGACCATAGAAGAGTACTTTTGTTGTCTGGTGCACCACACTTTATGTATGCTCCATAGTCCCATGGATTGCCCCATGTTTATTTGTTTGTCATATTACAAGACAGAGTTGACAGCGCATGATCGATTCCATACCCCGGGAAGCCAATCCCAGCGGCCACCGTGGCCAAGAAGGGTAATTTTGCGGCTGCATGTAAGTGGATGGATGCAAATGTAGTGTTGACGCGATGCACGTCTCACATTACTGCATCCACTCGTGACCGCTTTGGCATGAACAGCGCGGCTGTCGATGTATATGTACTTAGGATTGTGAACGGGGCAGAACTTAAGCGATGAGAATCTCTTGTACCACCACATCGGATCGCGCAGGTCTGCAGGGACGCCACCGACAGCTTTTCAATGCGGTCCATTCCGTCTCAGGTATGTACTTAAGTAGTTGGATTTCTAAGAGAGAGGGGGCTGCTGAGAGCATCGACATAGCGAGCACGTGGGCCTTACGCTGTGTGTGTGTGTGACAGCTCTGCTAGCTACCAGGCTGCCTGCTTGTGTTACGTATTCCTCGGCTACCGAGGTCTTTTTTTCTCCAAGGTTGACTGACAAATTCGAGGCCAACCGCTTTTGCCCAGTTTTACCGCTCACCTCAGCTGAAGCTGGCCCACCAATCCTGAAGGCAGACGACCTCTCAAGCTTCGGGGAGGCAAAAAGAATGGATCGGTCTGAAATGAGTGGAGAAGGAGATGGGTGGGAAAAAAGGGCAAAGAAAGACAGAAGAAGTGGAAACAATAGTTGGAAAGAAAAAGAAAGAAAAAGAAAAAAAAAAGGACGAATTTAGTCCCAAGGTACGCTGACATCGTCACTAGACTCGCAGGAAGAAACGCACACACCCATACACTTTCTTTCATTGCTGACATTCACAGCGGCCCCCGAACTCACCCATGTATATAGCCCATGCAGTAAGTACAGTACAGGCTGGATGATGGATGGGAACTTGTAAGCCTGCATAACATCAGACTCACCTTTTTCATTTCTTTTCTTCTTCTCTTTCAATTTCTTCCTTGTATTGTGTGAACTTGGCACTGAGGACAGGGGCCCTTGTTACCATGACCGTTTGCTTAACTCCGTTACCCAACAACAAAAGAAAAATGGTTTCTGAACTATTGACCACCAACTATTATTTGCTTTTCTCTGCGGCTCCTGACATGGGGCCATCCACCGACAGGACAGTGGCACGGGGGGCCAAGAAGAGTCTCGCGTATCTTGCCCTTTCCCCATCCTCCTTGTTTCTTGTTTGTGTAATTGCCCTGCTTGCAATCTACGTCCGCGGCCTTTTTGATACCCCAGCAAGTACATGACTTACACATACCCACCGCACTTCCTTGTAATTAGCACACTTTTCTTTCGGTCTGGCTTAACCGCGTCCTTTTTTACGACGTCGACCCAGTCAGTCCAGTAGCCGAGCTACATTGACGGGAGCGTTATACAAGACGGCCCTTGGCATGTTTGTAGTACCATCTTCAAGTACTTGTTGCCTTTTTTTTTTTTTTTTTTTGTATGTGCCAGGGGCAAGGTGGCTTGCCCTCACTTGCCTCCCCAATTCTTACCTTCATCGGCCTCGCGTTTCTCTTCTTTCTCTCTCCCTCTCTCATTTCCCTCTCCCAACCACCCTCCGAGCGCCAGCGGTCATTGAGCAGACAACGCTACTTGGCTGGTCGCCTATGACCTCCACTATTTGACACTGCCCCTCGATCTAGTTTTACTAGGGCTGGCTGACAGACAACAAACGGACCGCTTTCTCTTTTCCGTGCAGTACACAGGATAAGCTCCATCTACTTGCCCTTGGAGATCAGAGATCCATTACGGTAAGTGAGGTCAGTCTCGCCATGCCGCCATCCATGGATCCACCATCTCTGTCGTACCTCTCCGAGAGACGGAGAGAGGCGGGGGGGGAGGGGGGGGGGACAAAGAAAAGAGGCCTGCCAGCCAACCCGGCGATACATTGGCCTGTCCTTGCATTTTGCTATTATATTTACTCATGTCGGCTCCGTCTTCGTGTCTTGGGGTCGGTCTCTACGTCCTCGCGATGGTTTCGTGACTCTTGCTTTGGGGCAATTCGCTGGAACTGATTCCCGCCTCACCACCGTCATGGTCTACGGCTTCTCCTTCATTTTTCTTTTCCTCTCATCATTCATTCAAATAATAAAAGCCCTGCTGCCCCCTCTGTGTCTCAAGCCTTCATTCCAGTATCATCTTTGGGTCTCCATCCTCTACTACTGTTGCACTTCGTCTTCACAAGAGCAGACATGCCCATCGTTACAACCGGGGACATCACCACCAAGAATAAGTTTATGCCTGCGCTCGGCGGCTACCTTCACGAACAGCAGTGGTCTTGTTTCTCCCAGTCGACGGTCCTGATCTTTGCCCTTGCGGTTGCTGCCGCCACCATCTTGTCGTTGTTCTCTTTGTGGAAACTCATACGATTCCTGTTGGTAAGACGGATCGACCGCCACCAAGAAGCCGTCTGTGGCCGTATCGTCATCAGCTGGACACCCGGGCCACCCCCCCTCTCAAGAAACTTTGTTCCCACTTCAACACCAGTCTTAGATACGTTGGTGTCATCCCGACAGGGTCAGGCCCCCCAAGAAAAGCAGGCTAGTTGTGTCGCAATCAGGGGAGGGGAAGCCAGCGGCACAGCTCCGGTGGGATTGGCTGGTCTCTGTGAGAAAAGAAGGAGGATGGAAGAGGAGGAGAGGTACACAACCGCAGATACATGGTCACGTGGAGTCAGCACAGACTGGATGGAGGGGGAGGAGGAGGAGTCAAGTGGCCCCCTTCTTCTTCTTCCTCCTCCTGCTGCCGGGCCTGGGCGGAGGGACAATATCAGAGCATCATCATCGGCTCCAAGGCTGGTTCGAGGGACAACCGCGGGCGCCGTCGCTGGCCCAGCTCAGGGACGACAAGATAGGATTAACATTGCCACATCGTCCATGGTCAATTATATGGCAGACGACGAGCACATACGATATGGCGCTCACGGGGCTCCTGGTGATAACAACGACTTCGCCGTGAACAGGACCCCGTCCCGCCACCAGCGACACAGACTGGATTTCAACAGGCCGCCGCCGCCTCCACCTCCTCTTCTGCCTGCGGCGGATGGTGGCCATCTGAGCCACGATGGCTCCAAGACGGCTCCCTACTCAGGGTTCGACAGCTCTAGTGGTTTCGTCGCCAGGACTGGGTCTGCGAGCGCCTTGTCTCAAGGAGGAGCCGTCATGGAGCAGACGGGTGATCTCCATGCAGAGGGTATCCCATTTGCTTATGCGTCGTCAGATTTCCGCTCGCCGAGAACTACTGGTGCCATGGCCTTTGACAGACACAGCAGCCACGTCGCATTCGGCACCGAAGATACATTCTCTCCGTCCTCGTACCCTTCCATCTCGCCCTTGCTCCCTCCGCCGCCCCCCAGCATCGCTGATGATTTTGACCCCAGCGTGGTCATGTTTCCTGGCCCAGGGGCGGTGGTAGATGGAGGGATCAGGATTGTCCCGCCACATAGTCACGGAGAGGGCGAGCTTGTCCACACCCATGGAGAATCCATGGATGTCTTCGGAGATCCATCTTCCCGCGATGGCTGGAGGCGACACACCAGAGTTTACGGTGGAGGTGTATGTCTGGCTTGTGCCGGAGGAGGGGGGTACTATGGTGATCGGGTCCGACCGGAGGACAGACGATGATCCGAATATGGTGGCCACTTTGATATATTTTCTTGCTTTCGATGCTCTTTATTGTACCTGTGTCATTCGCTCAGCTTCCTTTCTCTGTTGCTTTCTTTGTGTTTTATTTCGATATTTTGCATGGTCCGATCTACGCATAGAGAAGAGGCTTTCCTTAATTTCGGTGGTGGACTTGTGGTCGATATATTTCAAGATTATCTTTGCAGACTGAATTCTTTATTTCCTATCTCTTATTTCCTTCTCTTCCTTTCTCTCCTCTATCGTCATGGCAGACTCATAATACATGTTACTTCTCATTTTGATTCAGATTTTTGAGCACGATAATGAGATCACGTTTCTCATAATGACTACTGGAGGGAGGCCTTGTATGCTTTTCACATTTCAAATACCATGCAGGTGGTCATGGATTCTACGAATTTTACGATCTGCTACATGTTGCAGGCTGGTTTTCGGGCTTCAATATTTCTCCTTATAAATAGGTTGATACCATAAGATATCCTGGGGCAAGTGGCACTTTACACAACCTTACCACAGATTGTGATTATGAGGTAGTAGGGGTAATTGTTTCAATAGTTGCCACCATAATATTAACAAGAGTTGTTGAGGCTCGCCATGACCGGAAAGCTCCCAATTATGACACCTCCAGCGAAGCAGAATAGGGCAACATTCACTCTTCTAGACAAGCCTCAAGCATCCACTTCGATCCTCTCTGCCTTGCCTACGTTCTGTGGACGCTATTCATCACACAGAGGTAGGTTGTTGTTCTCTCAACGTGCTCATGCGCTTCAGACATAGCTCAAGGCATCAGGCCGCTCACTCCACATGTGTAGAGTTTGGCCCTCGTAAACGGCCCAATAATCAACCCCTCGCGATCCATACCGAGGAATATTGGGAGGATTTAAGCTATGTTCAGCCTGCTCACGGGCTTATTCATGCGGCGCTTGAGGCAAAAGACGATCCTGGGACTATTCAAGGCTCCTCCGAAGCCAGTGATCATGTTGGTTGTCACTCCTGAAGGACCAACAATGATGTACCCTGATTAGAATTAAGATCACAAGACAGGGGCATTAATTACTCATAATGCAGATACAGTGGCGTTGTGCGATAATGGACGTCAGCCTTCTGTGCCCGCCTCCATCTGGCAAGAAGTATTCTGACCTCTGGACAGGACACCCCTTTCCGGTCTAGGTGGCTTATTCTCCGTTCCTCGGCTTAACTCCCTTCACCTCGAAGGATCTTCTCAACCTTGATAGCATGGAAATATTTTGAGGCCTTTCCGCAGTTCCCGGGATCGAGTCTATAGGGCTTTGGAGCTGACTGAAAAGTCGGTGTTTTTTTTTCATCCTGAAAGTGAGAAGTAGTATCATGCGAAACTACCACACCAGCCAACTGATAGACTAACTCACACCAACGATAGGGCAGGGCAGTCTCGTGACACAAAAGGCAGTGAGTCGAATGGCAGAGGAAATTCAGGAAAAGTGATGTTCAAGGAGATACCCAATCGCAAGAGCTATTTATGTACAAATGGCGGGACCTTGCTTGCCTGAGTGATAAGCTGACACAGGACTAATTTGGTATGATAATTACATGGCGTTACAGATTGGCGAAGATGCTCATGCACATAAATCTTAGCAAACACTAGGTGGACCTTGCAGTGACACACACATACAGTAACGTCTTCCACGAATACTATGTAGAATGGATGGACTCCTGGACCAGCAAAATAGATCAGAGAGACGTAATTATAACGAAAAGTTGGAACTCATGCTACTGCAGCAGGGTCTCCTGTCCTCGCCATCTTTGTCCACTGATCACACCATCTGATTCACTCCAGCCCATAGAGTTCGAAGTCGGAGAATGCCTAGATAACTCCCTATTCATTGCTGTAACGTCGATACTTGTGCTCTGATACCGAGTTTCAGCCTGGCCATCTACATTTATATTATGTCTTGCAAACGCTAGCAAGAATGCTTTTGAGAGCATGTATCATGGGAACTTGATCTTACGGATAGATCAGAGCATATTGGACGCATAATGTGTGACTCTTCCAATCTATTCCTTAGATTCGCGATTTACTGTAGATACTAATGGCAATACGCGACTTATGTCGTGTCGAGTGTCTGGGTTGCGCGAACATTGGTTTGCAATCAATAAATTAAGCGACTCAGCCTGACCTAATGTGCGAGAGACAGGACTCTTGCCCGGGTTCCGTGAATTGGAAATCTCGTCTGAATATCTCAATTCGGTCTCTCCCTCAAGCATGGTGCCTTCGCTGCTGCTCAATGCCAGTGGCTAACTTGGTCACTGCAGACAGAGACGCCCAACATACACATAATAATCAACAGCCATCCAGTAGACTGCAGCTTGCCTTTATTTCGTATCAAAGACCATAGGTATAACACGGTTATATTATACTGAATAGTTGACTGTTGGCCTGCGTTGACCCGAGTCGATCACTTTAGATTTCGATTGCAATGAACAGGCCACGGCCGCAACCCGTCCATTCTTCCGCAAGGACTGGGTTATTATTGGACAGATGCGCAGTAATTACATGACAACCCGCTTGACACCCCGTCTGTGTGGTTTCCGATATTCCTGTACCCATTCAGTGGAGAGTGCTGTCGGTTTGCTCATTTGTTGATACATGCATCCGCCTTCAAGGTTCTCAACGGTGGTTGAAGCTCGGGCTATCAGCATTACCTCATGAGTTTACGCCCAAGGTTTATAGATGAAGAAGATCATCTTCTATGAGCACATATCTTCCATCTTTAGCTCTAGCGGCCTCTTTTGTGTCTCCAAGAGCTGAGGAACAGTGGTCATTCAGAACGAGCATGGTGCTAGCATCGAAGGAGGCGAGGAAATGTTCAAGTCTTATTTACAGGGATCATAGTAATTATTTAATGTATGATATAATCTAGATTGGATCAACATGAAGCTGCTCATTCTGAGTTGCAGTTTGGCCCTCTCTACACATTGCGTGAGGCACTCTCGGCCATCCGTTCTTCCATCTTCGTGCTGGCCAGAACGACCATTGCTGCCCCGCTCGATGGCCTTGTTGCCTGGCAGCTCCAAAGCAAACGTTTCTCTCATCCATCTTTACTTATCCATTCCATAGTTTCTTTTCATCCCATTTGGCTATCTAATATCACTGTCTCGTCACAGCCCACATGCAGTTGTCTCGTGTGTGTGTGTGTGTGTGTGTGTGTGTGATTCCTGTAGACTAAGTACTTATATAAACCTAATAGCCACGAACACTCCTTCTCTGTCCATGGTAACGTTATAGATATATGCCCCCTTACCTGCTGTGGTTGAACAAGAGCCCTCTCAACAGGTCGGCTCTATTGTCAACGAGCTCCTTATGGTTTCTTGACTGAGCTTGCTTGTCGATGGACTTCGTTCCACAGTTTCCGGGCTGGATCACCAATACCCTCACCCATCACCATCTTCAGACCAACGACGGAGACTTCGTTCTCGTGGACAATGACAGTGAGACCTTTGCTCGCGTAGGTCTGTCCTCAAGACGCCTCTAGATGAAAGGGCGCAGGCATTTCATGGACCTCTTTACTTGCGAGACCGCATGCTCCATAGCCCCTATCGCTATAGGTACAACTCCACCACCCTTGCGCAAATCACGGTTCGCGCCGGGGCGGACAGCCCCCTGGGCGGAGTCATGGTGGTGGCTTGTAGTTTGTTGCCTACAGACACGCACGCCGCAGTGAGGGTCTCTGGGCCTGATACGACATGTCGTTGTGCAGTTAGGACGTAACTGTCAGATCGTGGGATCGACCATGATCCTGGTACCTAGGGACATGATGTCGCATGTCTTATTACGTGTAAGGCAATCGCACAAGTTCCCGTGTTTTATGCGACCGCGAACACTTTGACCAACGAGAACGAGTGGAGCACATGGAAAAGGGTGTGGGAAGTTGTCAATCCAGAGGTGGGCGAGTGAGACAGAGACAGAGGCTGGCAAGGGGGAAATCAGAAACAAACAAATTAAAGACGGGGTGTATGCAGGGTCACCCGAGGGCGCATGATCAGCCCTACCCGGGTTTCCTTTCAAGCATAGTCTGCAGGCTGGGGACGATGGCATTGTTTCACATACACAAGGAGGACGAGATGGATGGAGTAAGGGCACCTCTCTCTAAATGATCCAGTCTCGATATGGCCGGATAGGTCGAGTACATATCATAGCAATAGCTAGAAGGTGCACCTTGGTAAAGCCCGTCCCGGCTTGCGTACTCGAGTGGATGTCATGTCATATCGGGGAAGTGTTGCTATTGCAAATTGTGGGCGGCTCGAAGAGTGCGTTATCCAGAACTGGGGCGATATTGGGACGCGCGGGTGATCAATGCGGCCCCAGCATTAATATCTAGACAGTTAAGTATTACAAAGTTCATACATTTTCACGCCGGAGTCATATTGTTAGACGGCCGAGATGACAGGGACGATAATTAGATGCTGCGCTCGCAGTCTGCACGGCAGGGTTCTTCTTTGACTGGAACTATCGAATACGAGACCAAAGTATCGAATGACTACTATAGAATGTACCATTATACATAGAGCGGGTTGACCTGTCAAGCCCCAGTGTGTTTAGGGCAGTGAGCGGGAAAAGACAAGTTTGGGTCAGATGTTTTGATGTGTTTGGCGAGCCTACCCACCCCGAACCACCCGAGCACTGGGCCCGAGCTTTGCTGTGTGGAGGGCAAGGGAGGGCTTTTGAAACGAGCGAACGCTTATGCAGCCTTGCGGATACCCGCAGTGTTCACACAAGATGGGGCACGGATGCGGCAAGCTTGACCTGCGGCTTGGCCTTGCCCTGGCAACATTCCAGGCCTGGAAACCAAATATCCTCTTCTGACAGCTGTGGGGTTGACTGGACATGTGCCAGCAGTGAGGACAGACAGTAAAGTGAAGCACAGACAGAAAGGTTGGGGGTGGGGGAGGAGGCGGAGGCGAAGAGTTACAGACAAGGGACAATAGCACGGACTTGGGGCCCTTTTCGGGAGGGGAGGGAGAAGGCTTTTGAAACCCCGGGGGGGGGGGGGATTTTATGCAGGGGTTAGGGCGAGCACAAGCGCACATAGTCCACAGAATCTGGTAACAGCACCGTGTGTATACGAGAGAGCATGCGTACGTAGTACGTACCACAGCATAGCACAGCCCATGGTGGTGATAATATAGGCCAGCAGCAGCCCAGGCATGCATAAGTTGTTGATCAGCCATCTGCTGGATCTGCCTGACGGGGTGCCACAGCCTTCGGCCCCTCACAGTCCCTGACGCGCAAGCAAACCCAGAGAAATATGTAATTTGAAAGGGTGAAGAAGAAGAAGGGTGACGTGGGGTTCAGATGTGATGTTCATCCTATTCCATAGCAGCTCCTGGTGATCGCTCAGCCTGATGACGCCTTTTCTTGGTTGTCATGCAAGGCTCTTCTGCCGACGTGATGTTTTCTAGAAAAGATGTCTGACGTGGGATCGGTAATATGTGGCGGCACCAAAGGGGGTTGATTGTTAGTCATGGCCATGGCCCTACACTCACAATGTCGCAATGACAGGTAGCAGCAGCAGCAGCGCAGGGTAGGGAACGCCCAAGGTGTCTCTGCAGTGCTGTAACAAAATGTCAGTCATGCTGTACAGATGTCACTGTTGATACTGCGTTGAGTCGTCTCGTGTAGGGTCGAGAGGACTATTTTGTTGTAGTGATGAATGTATTTGGGCACCGTGCTGTCCATGTCTGGCCTGTCCTTTCTCCTCTGTCGTCAGAAAGGAGTTGATGATGGTGGCCGTTTACTTTCTCCTGGACGGCCAGAAGGATTGAGGCTATGAACTTGCCAAGGTTGTAGCAGTATCGTGATCTACTCTTGGTCATCATCCCTTTTTCCCTAGAATATATATATATATATATATATATTTTGGTGTGTGTATATGTCTGGGGTAGAGTGATGCGTCCTTCTTAAAAGGTCATGTTCCCCGTCTTCGGCATAAATGTACATAGTAGACTGAATTTGCGCAAGTCCCCCCATGCGTTGGGCCAAACGGTACAATGGGAGATGGATCCCTGAGAATGCGGTCAAAAAGAGATGGGGATATTGACAGGGCTGGCGTAGATGGGCCAGGGGGAGAAGCCTTGCACGACCTCGGTATGCTGTGCTGCTATACGATACGACGGCCTAAACCGCATCGAGGGATGAAGCAAGGTGGATGACAAGACAAGACGAGACTCGCGAACCGCAGGAGGAGCAAAATGAGGCAGGGATCTGGACAACTTGAGACGAGCCAAAAAAAGAAGACCTAATCCGTACTAGCAGCAGCACCATAGCCCTCTCTCCTGTACCATTGGGGATGTACACACGTACCGCAGTGACAGAAGCACGATACTTTGTGGTGTACCAACCAGAAGACGACGTAACGACGCCACCCGCTAAGAGAGGAGGAGCTGGTATAGACAGGAGATCGCATGGACGACAAGGCCCCACCCCTGAAAGGTATACAAAAATTAACAACGTTTTCTTATCTCTAAAGAACCAAACAAAGAGAGAGGGAGAGAGAGAGAGAGAGAGAGTGAGTGAGTGAATGAGAGAGGGGGGATGACTAGAGGATAGCGGAGGTGGAGAAGGGGACGAGGAAGAAGGAAGGGAGAGGGGCAAAAACAGAGGGGGAGAAGGGAATTGAACGATGAATGCAGAATTGATTGGTGGTGGGCTTACCATGTGGGCAGGCCCAGTCACCGCTGGGTTGTTTCGAAACAACCAATACTGGACAGCATTTTGCCGCTGTAACTGCCAAGACATGCAACCATCAATTGACCGTCTTTTCCTGTCTCCTCCCTCCTGTCGTCCTGGCGCTTGTGATTCGTGAACATGGGGTGGTCCAAGGTGGGAACCCTTGGGGAGCTTGGGAAGCGGCTGCATCCCTCGACCGGATCTTGGAGAGGGGAAGCAGTCAATCAACGGTCGATCTTGCCCAGGGCCCTGGTTGCTGGGTGGTGTGCTTGCAGTTGGAATAATGCCCTGTGCCTTCCAGGGGGGGAAGGGTTCCCCCCCCCCCCGGGCCTGTCCGTTCTAGGGGACTAGGGGCCACTCTGACAGGGGCAGGGAGGGGTTCACTGACCATTAGGATGCCCAGGCACACCACTGAGTACAGGTTGCAGGTGCTGTCCAACAATGGACCTCGAAGCCCAGATTGGATCGTGGCGTGGCGTGGCGTGGCGTGGCATCGCATCGCAACCTCTACACGAGCCCCCCCCCCTTCGCCTGTCGACTGACCACCATCACCTTTCCACACCATCAGCATAGCATCACTTTTGGGGGACCTCGCTTGATCTTCTTCGCTGCTTAGCTTGTACTCCATGCAATTCCGAAAACACCAAAATGGGTTACGCGTCAGAAAGACGCCATAAGAGAACGGATTTATCCCTCGTCACTACGAAACGTCCCATGTTGACTGACTTGGAAGAAAGATTCCAATCCCCAGGCTACTATGATATCCATCACGATTGCACACTCGTGTGCATCTCGATACTCAAACGTGCTCTCCCACCTACGTGTCCACTAAGCTACGTCGGACTCGGCCAAGTGCTTGAGTCCGCACATAACAGCGCAGAGCCCACGGTCCGCAGTCTGGGCCTGGCGCGGAACGGAGAAGCCTAGCAAAGGAACAAGCGTATATGTCTGTACGAACGTCAAAGTGCACAAAGCAAACGGTCAAACATGGCTCTTGCCATTCTCCTCGTCTTCCTGGCCGCCGAGACAAAGAAATCGGAGCCCATCTTTCCTGGCGGGTGTTTCGCTTCGCTCTGGTATTTGAGAGGGAAAAAAAAACAAAAAAACAGGTCTACTAGATATCATAGCCATTAGGATCGTTCAGGCGGGCTTCAGGGGGTTTGTGCATGTACAGTAGTGCACTCTGTATTGTAAGCTGCATATGGTGCGACCCACCTGGGCAGCAACCCCCCCCCCCTCTTTGTAGCGTACCCAACCCCTAGCACACACCTCCACCTGGGGACCGATTCGACAGAAAAGCCCCGGACGTGCTGCAGCTTGTAGAGTCAGGCAGTTTAGAAGGGCCACCTGGACACCTCAAGGCACGCTCAAGCTCTCCTGGGCCCCACCACAGCGGCTCAGTTAGGCTGGGGCCGCCACTTACTGCTACTGGTACTATGGTACATAGCACACTGTAGCTAATCCTCATTGCGATCGCCCCAGTCTGGGTCCCTTCCAACCCCCCCCCCCCAAAATCTCTGGGCCTATTTTTTTTTCATTCTTTTTCCCTCTTCTGTGCCTTCCAGTTTCTACAGCAGGGCCCCACCACTTGTCCCCATCCAGATTAGACTTGGCCTCGAATCCTCGACTCGCGCCTGTCTGCATGCCTGTGTGCCTTGTCAGCCTGTCCTTTCCATTCCCTCTCCCTCTCTATTTCTCTCTCTCTTCCCCCCCCACTCGGCGTCCGCACACCCACAAACACACACCAACACACTTCTTCCTTCCTCTCCCTCCACCTTTTCTCCTTCCCTTTTCCACCTCGGCCTCGACCTTGCGACTTGCAACTTTTTCGACTTTTCTTCTGATTTCGCACCTGGGGAGGATAGCATCGCGACTGCTTCACTTGCCGTTCATTTATTCCCAATCGATCGATCGATCTGCGATACACACCTTTTGCAACCAACAAGGTGCCTTTTTTTTTTTCCTCTCAATTTTTTTCCTTCCCATTTTTAATTCTTGCAGCCTACAAACTGCCTGTCATTTCCTCGCGCGCGCACAATCGTCAACATTCTCAACTGCTTCCGACAAACAAAACAACACACACAAACATCACAAAAGTCAGGCCGGGTCCCAACATCCATCTCTAGACATCCACACCAGGAAGAAAGGAACAATACAAGAAGAGGACAGTACAATAAACAGCTGTGGCGCTTAATACAACCTCGACCTTGCACCATTCTCAGCATCTTCTAGACCCAGTTGTCTTCGGCATCCCCGTCGCCTTTCAAACCACCACAACCATTCCAGCACAACCTACACCCAACAGCTTCACAAGAGTAAGTGCAGCACCGCACAATATCCGCCTCTGGCCCCCTCAACACCCCCCCCCCCAAAAAAAAGACAGCCCCCTCTTACTACTTCTTTTTTTGCCTTCTCTCCAGCAAATTCCAGCAACATCGATACATCTCTCTGCACCCTCCACCGTTCAAGATCTGGTTCTTGCTTACGGCGTCGCGGCCATCGACCACGTCTCCTAACTAACCGCCTTCCTTCCTACCTGCAGATTGGATTAATCGACATCGTCTGATTTGTTTGCTGGGCACGATTGACAACCAATTTCTCGCCCTCCATCATATATTTGATTGTAATTTATTTCACCAAAACACCTCACCTGTTTGGATCCGACACTCGCCCTATTCTCTCGACTTCAGTTCGATTCGGCTCCAACTGCCCCTTCGTTCGGATCCTACCCTGATCTCATTCCTCCACAACTCTCTGGACCATCTCCTCCTCGAGCACGCGACACCGGTGGTCTCTGCTCCTCAGTCCGAGATGGCCCAACATACCTTCGCTCCCGTTTCCAACCCATTCAACATGTCGTCCTCCGGCCTCGCCTCGAGGCGCGGCGGCCAGCCTATCAAGCCTCTCTCCGTCGAGGCCCTCAAGTCACCCTCCGCTGACGCCAAGGAGAATGCTGTGCCCACGCCCAGGACCAGCCGCGGTCATCTCCTTGCTGGTCTGCGCACTGCGCCCAAGACGGCCACCGGCTCCACCTTTGCCAACAACGCCTCGTCGGACAGCAGCGCTAAGAGCAGGTCCCTGCTCTACGGCATCCACGAGAGTGCTCTCAACAACGGCCCCAAGACTTCTCTGCCCGGTTACGGCGCTGCCAGTTCTCAGCAGGGCTTCGCCAGCATGATGGGCTATGGACAGCAGCAGCAGCAGCAGCAGCAGCAGCAGTACACCCCCGAGCAGATCCTGGCCCCTCCTGAGATTCACATTGATGATCAAGAAGGCGCAGACGCTCAGATGGATCCTGACCTGTACGCTAGGCTGCTCCAGCAGAACATGCAACTGGCCCAGCAGCGACAGATGCTGCAGCAGCAGCTCTACAGCCTGACCCAGGCCCAGCAGCAGCTCGATGCCATGAACCTCAATGGGAACCAGGGCTACCAGGGTCTCTACCAGCAGCAGCTCCTGCAGCAGCAGCAGGCCGCCCTGGCCGCCCAGGTCGCCCAGGTCGCCCAGGTCGCCCAGGTCGCCCAGCAGCCCACCATCTACACCTACATCGATCCCACCACTGGCCAGCAGGCCTACTATATCGATCAGTCCGGCCAGCTGTCCAACAGCCAGTACCTGGAACAGGTACAGCTTGGCGGTGCCTACCAGCAATCTCAGCAGCAGCAGCAGCAGCAGCAGCAGCAGCAGCGGGCCCCGCGGCTCGAGGTCTCACCCCCGAGGGAGTCTGCCCACCCGTTCCGTCATGCGACCCCGCCGCGCCGCAACGAGTCGCCCCTCGTCGAGAACCCAGCTCCTCTGCCCCCACCATCTGCTAACGCCTTCCGCCGAGGACATAAGAAGTCCTCGTCTCTGATGCTCGCGGGCCTCAATGCCAGCCTGTCTGCCGGTCAGGACCCGCCCAAGTCGGCTGGCCCTAGGACCGCCAACTTCCCGCTGACGCCCCTGACCGGAGGCTATGGACCTGGCCAGGCGCGTGCGGGCGAGCACCCGGTCCGTCAGCCCCGCGGCCCTCCCTCCATCGAGGAGCTCAAGGCCAAGCCGACCTCCAAGCACGAGGGCTCCAAGAACTTCTCTGCCCGCACTCGCCGCTCTGCTGTCAACAACCTCAAGCGCGCCGGCCTGGAGCGCCACAAAGTCACTGGCACCGGCAGCACCGGATCCATCAGCCCCATCTCCGAGACGGCTGAGGAGGCTCAGAGCCCCCTCACCGACAACGAGTCCGAGTCTGGTCGGTCTGGTTCCGGTAGCCTGAACGGCGAGGAGGTGGAGCCCAGTGTTCCCAGCTCGCGGACCAGCACCGGCAGCTGGGGCGCGATAGGCTCGGACCGCCCCAGCTCCCGGCAGAAGGCTCGCAAGAGCGCCGACAGCGTCAGCAGCGGCTCCGGCGACGAGACGGCCAGCAATGGTAGTTTTGCCAGCGTCTTCAAGCGCACCGGGCGGAACGGTGGCAGGCCTTCAGTGGGCACCGAGAGCCCTGGCCAGCGAAAGGCTCCCATGATGGTCCTCACCAGTGCTGAGAAGCGCAAGAACGGCATCTTCTTTGCCTAGACCTGACCCGCTCGACCCGACTTTCTCTTCGTATCCAGTCCTTTGGGTTCTTATGTAATAACGATGATGGCCCCCTTCCACCCCTTATGTCTGCCTTTCAACATGCACAAGCCTGCTCCGGCAGAGGCTACCGAGGTCGATCCTCCCTGTTGAGATGCCTGGATCCAGACAGATCACGAAACGGAATGGTGGCAACGGACGGTGGACATGAAATTTCTCTCACACTCTTTTGGATTTATTTTCTTCTATTCTCTTCCCTCTCTCGTCGTTCTACACACACTTGAATAACAGTAAACCTGGCTTTATGCCTGGTTTCGTCGACGTGTTTGGGGGCTGGGCAGATTTGTGTTTTTATTACATTTTTTTCCTTCTTTCTTCCTTCTCTTTCTGTTTCTCTTCTCCTTCGGTCGGCTTGCGGTCCTTGGGCTGGGAAGCATATACAAGTTATTTTCCTTTTGGGGGAAGAGGGCATGGCAGGGTTTGGTCGCCGAAACAATGTCTCTTGCCGGTGTTTTGGGAGGCCGAGACCAAGCCGCACTGAAATATGGAAGGGTGAGGAGGACGGCAGTTGGACCTGGTAACGCGGCACACCCAGAGAGAGAGAGAGAGAGAGAGGCATGATGTTGACCCTCGTTTTGCCCCCCCACACCCATTCTGCGCAAAGTTATACAATTAGGTAGAAACCAGGAAAATCAAGGCATCACTTAAGCCGACAAAACAGCAACCGAAACCAATCGTCTGGGTGTTAGATTTGTCTCTCGGAACGATTAAACACGATTCCCGTTACGATATCTGTAGGATGATGATGCTATCACTATCTGCCGTGAGATCATCAAAGCGCGGAGCGGGAGGCTACAGTGACCGCTTAAGCACACGTTTTGTTTACTCATTTTTTGCACAACCTGGTACGATATGACACATTGAATTTCGACTACTACCACGCCTACTAGGTGAGCAGCGCAGCTTCGTGCTGCGAGATTGGAAGGATGTGGGACAGAATCCTTCGTCATGTGGTGACTCTGCAAGTGGGTTCTCAACTTCATTTAGAACGCCTCTAATGTAGCTGACGGTTGTTGGTTCGCTCATCTTTTCTTTGACGGAGCTCGTATAACCAGATTATTCTTATTTAATACGGCGGCTTGGCTTGGCCTGAGCTGGCTCTCTGCCCACCCTGCTCCAAAACATTTTTCACAGTACCCCAATCTCTCCCATCACGCTGCTTCCTATGTACACGGACGGACATTCTTTGAACTCATCTCGTCTTATCTCGCCTCTTTTCTTTTTTCTTCTCTGAGTGGCCCGACCATGACATAGTCGCGAGCTGCGTCCTCATTCAACAACTGTCTGCAGCCATCGATATACGAGTAATTTTAATTAGTGCCAAGGATGGCCACTCCGGCCCGGAGAAGAAGACCCAAGGTGTGCGTGATAGGCGCCGGTATGCACCCCCCAACCTCTTTCCCCCATTTCCTTCAACCTCTGGCCTCCTCAAGGCGTTCTAGACCGTGGTGGGCATGGACATGAGTATCTGACCAGAGGTGCATGATCCAAGGTCTGGCCGGACTCTTGGCCCTCAAGGAATGTCTCTCGGAGGGGTTCGAGGTACGGTGCTTCGAAGCACGGGCCGAGATTGGTGGCCAGTGGGCACAACAGCCGGACGTGCCTCTGGACGGCCCCGAGGCTGCTGCTGATGCCGCTGCGCCCGTGCAGTCCAGCATGTACGACGGCGTCGTGCTCAACTCGTGCCGTGACACGTCGGCTCTGCCGGACTTTCCCATCGACCCGGCCCGGTATGGGGATTACTACGGCCACAGGCTGCAGCTGAGGTACATGCACGAGTACGCGGACCACTTTGGTCTCGTGGAGCACGTGCAGCTCAACACGGGGGTCGTCGCGTGTGAGCCCCGCCAGGACGGGAGCTGGGGCGTGCAGGTGCAGGAGCAGGAGCAGGAGCAGGGCCAAGGCCGAAGGGAGGCACCACAGGACTTGATCTTCGATGCGGTGTTTGTGTGTGCGGGCCACCTGTCCATCCCGTCTACCCCCCAATTTGAGGGCTCGGGGTCGTTCAAGGGCAAACTCCTGCATAGCCACTACTACCGCCGCCCGGGGCCGTTCGACCGAAAGAAGGTGGCTATCATCGGGCTCGGGAGTTCTGCGGTGGACATCGCGTGTGAGCTGGCACCGGGAGCAGACGAGGTTCACATCATCAGCCGTCGAGGAGCATGGGTGCTCCCACGATATGTACTCGGCAAGCCGACCGAGGCTTGGGACAGTGAGTGGCAGGACGCCATATGTGTCTCCCCACCTATGCTACTGAATGACGAAGGCTGACCATGAGAACAAAAGATCGCGCCACACAGGTGTGGCTGCCCGTGAGCACAGCTCAGTGGCTGCAGACCAAGCTGCTGCAGTTCCTGGAAGGCGAACCCCCCAAGGCGCTGCAGCCAAAGCATAAACTACTGGAGCAGAGCCCTACAATCAGGAGCGACTTTAGTGAAAAGGTCCGGACCGGGGGTATTGTGATCCACCGGGGATGCGTCAGACGGGTCACGCAGGACGGTATCATAATCTCTGCTAGTGAGGACGAGACCCAGGGAGAACAGAAGGAGGAGGAGGAGGACGAGGAGCTGAAGGTGGACGTGATCATGGCCTGCACCGGGTACAAACAGTTCGACTACCCCTTCCTGCCTCACGACGTGGTACGCGGGCCCGAGACACCCTCAAACCACGTGGACCTATACAAACTGATCATGCCGCCTCGGTACCCAAACCTCTTCATGATCGGCCATGCCGAGCTTGTAGGCCCGGCGGCACCAGTGTTTGACGCCCAGGCGAGATGGGCCTGCGCCGTCTTGTCCGGCCGCATCCAGCCTCCGCCACAGGACCAGATGCGCGCAGAGATCAGCAAGCTCCATGCGTGGCAAGACAAGCACTTTATAAGAACCGAGAGGCATGCCCTGACCCTGTACAATATACAGTATGCAGATGAACTGCTGGCGCCGCTGGGGGCAAACCCCACATTCGGGAGATGCCTGGGTAGGGTGTTCACGAGCGGACATCCGTGGCGGTCTCTCAAGGTGCTGAACGCCGTCTGGTTTGGGATCCCGAGCGCGGCGCAGTGGAGGTTGTTTGGATATGGCGCCAAAGAAGAGCTGGCGGAGGAGACTGTGCTCAGGATCGCGGCGGGAAAAGACGGGTTGAGCCCAGGGGAGATCCGGATGCTGAATCGTGGTTGAATACTTGATGGTGAGTTTGACACGCCCGGCACATAGGCTGTGAACATACATATACGTATAAGATCTGCAGCTAGAAAATAGAATAAATGAAAGAGAGAGAGAGAAGCAGACTAGCTATCTGAATTTTATATTCTGAGCACTTGGCAACAGGAGATGAAGTAGTTTTCAAGGCTGCGTCCAGCAGGAGGAGGAGGCGGAGGAGAAGTTCAACGAAAAGAGTTGCCCACTAGATGCTGATATATGATGAATAGATTTTATTGCCGGACATGATAAACTCTAGCAGATATTCTACGCTTTAATATATATTCTGTATCCGTCAAGCCAGATTCTGACTGCCTGTGTTTCCTTCCTTCCTCAGAGGCGTGAAAGGGAGAAGGGAGGAGGCCCTCTCGCATGGGGAAGAAGGAAGGAGAGTGCTTTCTTATAGAGGGGATCAATGACATCGGGGTTAGGGTTAACCCCGTTGCAGCTTAGCAGTACAGTAGACGCGTCTCTGCACGTTGTTCCTTCCCCACGCCTCTTGGACAATTGGACATACTAGAAAAACGACGACGTCACAGATACTGACTGACTCTCGACACCGACTGCCCGACATGTCGTCGAGACGAGCACCTAGGGGAGAGTATATTGAGACGGTATGTCTTTCTTTCCCTTCTTATCATCCTGGTTTTCCACCAGGATGGGGATGTCTGTTCTGGTCTAACCGCTCCTCGTATTGCCAACGCCGTAGGACACGGGCAACAAGGTCGCTCGAAAGGCGACTCTGGTCGGCACGCAGAACATCATGCTCGGCGGAAAGACGATCATCATGCAGGATGCCATGATCAGAGGGGACCTCGCCCGCACCGCCCTCACCGCCAGCTCTAGCTCCGGCTCTGGTGCGGCCCCGGCCAACAACACTGCCGTCGCCATCGGCCGCTATTGCTTCCTCAGCAAGGGCTGCTGTCTACGCCCTCCTGGCCGCATGTACAAGGGGTGCGTATGGCTCGGGACAAGATGGGGACGCGAGAGGAGAGGACAGAAATGCGGGCAAGCATGCTGACTGCCTCTTTGATAAATCCAGCGTCTTCACCTATATGCCTCTCCGCATGGGCGACCACGTCTTTGTCGGCGAGGGTACCGTCGTCCAGGCCGCGACTATCGGCTCCCACGTCTACATCGGCAACAATGCCGTCATCGACGAGTTTGCCATCGTCAAGGACTACGTCCGCATCCTCGACGGCACCGTCGTCCCGCCCAACATGGTCATCCCCAGCTTCACCATCGTCGCTGGCCAGCCCGCCCGCGTCGTCGGCGAGATCCCAGAGGGCGATCACGACCAGTTTGAGCTCAGGGAGCTCTACAAGACCGTCGGGAACAACCCCCAACCCTTATATGTCTGAGGAAGACCCTTGTGGTTAGGAAAACAACATACGGCAGTGCACACAGCACATCATGTTGGCCCGGCACCCGAGAACAAGCCAACTGTGGGTGACACCGAACACTTCTTCCGGGACGTGCAGCACGACAGCAGGAGCAGGTCAATACGCAACACGACTCATCCGCGATGAATCGTCTGGATTGATGCAAATCTCAGGCCGACCGTGGTTTACCTCTGCTCTCAATGCAGATCCACACTCTGGCTTATAACTGTTGCTCGCCATGCCTCGCAGCTAGGACATCTTGCAGCGAAGCCGTTCATGAGCCATTGGCGCTATCTTAAATGTTGGAGCTTGCGATTGGCAGATTTTGGACAGGATGGATACGGCCATCAAGGAGCCGATCGATCAGTCGCTTGAGCCTTTGCCGGTTGTCCAGTGATGCTCATGGAAGGGCAAGCCGCTATAAGACTGACGTGAGGACGAGGTTGACGGCCAGAATGTGAGGCGGATGCTCCGATCCATCATGAGCGCACGCCCACGCTCACGGCACAAAGAGACTCATGAAAACTCCCGGGCCATGAGACCCCCCGGGGCTTTGTTCGGTACATCATCATTCCATAATCACTCATGGTGCGGTCATCGTGCTCCAGCCTACGTATTTGATGATACGTCTCGGCACAATCACCATAAACAGACGACTTCTGTTCAATTTTGTACTGCAATGCGAGTCGCCAAGAATCCTACAGTCCTCAACATAGTTTTCCTGACGGTCAGATCTTCCATGTCACCATGCCTTCAGAGCTGATCTGGTCAAGCCCATATCTAGTTGGCCTCAGGGCTCGCCGGGCCAGATGGAGTCGGCCAGGCTCCTCACCAGCTTCAACTTGGCGACCATATCATCTCTCGTCACACTGTTTCCCAGGTGATGGCTGGCAAATCCACACTGTGGGCTCACACCGACCCTCTTCAGCGCCTCCTCCCTAGTCTGGCCTGCTCCCTTGGCCATGAAGTCTGCCGCCTGATAGACCCTCTCGCGCATCTTCTCGAGGTCTTCCAGCTCGGGAAATTTGGACGTGATCACCCCGAGGACCACGTTCTTGTAGGGTGGCAGCTCCTGGAGAGGCTCGAAACCCCCGGCACGCTCCGTGTCGTACTCAAGGAAATACGTGTCTGCGTTGATCTCGCTGAATAGCTTGGTCGCGATCCGGTCATAGCCTCCCTCGCTGAAGTGTCGGCTGTAGGCAAAATTACCACGGCACAGATGGATCCCAAGGTGCATGTCATCCGGGCGGGATGAGATGCAGTCGTTGTACAGCTTGATGTAGCTGTTCAGAAGTGCATCCGAATCCTCGCCTTGAAATACCAGGATTAGCGGATTGCCTCGAGGGCTCCCAAGCCTCAAGAAGAAAAAAAAAGGCAGCAGCCCACACGCCTCCACAGGATTACGCACCGGCGTCCTTGAAGCCCTGGAGCATCTTCTCTGAGCAGAAATCTGGCTACTCGTCAGGAACAACTTGTGCGGCACGTGCCTGCGTCTCCTCGGTTGGACTCACAAGCAAGGTTGGGGTCGTCGATGGTTACATTGCGGCAGCCAGCATCGTACAGGACCTGAAGCTCGGCGTGGTACGCCTTGGCAATGTCGGCGAAGTACTCCTCATCGTTGGCGTACACATCCTTGGGATAGGCCCTTCCCGTTTGGTATCTGAGGTGATACCACTCGGGCGCAGGCAGGGTAAGTTTGGCCTCCTTGACATAGTCTGCCGGGAGCAGCTTCTTGAGATAGTTCCACTGGTCCACATAAGTGCTCCCGACATGCTTGATCTTACCAACACAGACGATAGACTCTCCAGGCTTGTGGCCGGCCTCGGCTGCATGGGGGAAATCGTCAGCTCGCTTCTCTGTGGTACAGCCGGCACGCTGCCATATATGCGGGCGGGGTCTCAAATCTCTCACTGAAGGCAGCCAGGTCAGGCACGTAAAGCCTGAACATATCCAAGGGCGGATCCTCAATCTCCTCCATGCCCTCGAGGGCCGGGAAGAAGGTTCCCCAGAACTGGTGGCGCCGATACTCCCCATCGTTGACCGCGTGGAAGCCCAGGTCCAGCTGCAGCTTCACGATCTCGTTGATAGCCTCGTCCTCGATGGCATGAAGCTCTTTGTCATTGGCGATGACAACGGCCTTCTGGCCGTCCAGGGCAACCCGCTTGTCGACGAGCTTCTGTGGACGCAGAAGGGAGCCGAGGTGCTCCGCGCGGAAAGGCGGGCGCTGGTGGTTCTTCTTTTCAACCATGCTGGAAGGCGGTCTCGTCTATGGTTACTATGGTCGATTTCGGCTGTGGCAGGGAAGGGCGAACAACTAGGAAGGGCCTTGCGTCTGCTTCAGGACTCTGGACTGCTTGCTTTGCGAAGGAGGAGGGGCAGCATATTATAATTATGGCAGATATGTGGCACGAGGACCTATATGACTCTGCTCCATTTTTCCTTCTACGTCACATCTCCGCCAAACCCAAGCTTCGAGTCGTTTCCCCTCATCTATTCAACGTGCAGCACCAAATGAGAAGCTACAACCCATAACTAGAGAGTGGTGGAGTGGAGTGGGAGGAGAGCCTGGTCACGGACTCTTGCTTTGGAAAGGGGTTTGGCCCGGGAAGCTAGGACTGTTTCCGAGAGTGGGCAGCGCTCCTTCTCCTCCTTCTCCCCCTTCTCCTCCTCCTCCTCTTCCCGCTCACCCCGAGGGCGATGGCAAGGCGGGGGAGTTGGGATGGTATGGTCTGTGTTGGCATGAAGACAATCACTCCCCATATGTCCAACTTACTGACCTGAGGCTAAGCCGAGGTTTCGCAAATTATTGAGCAAAGGAGCACCACACCACCCGGTAATAAGACTTGAGTGCCTCGTGATGCAATGAGTAAGCTCTGACTATACCTCCTGGTGTAACCTGAAAAGACAAGACGAACACTCACCCCGCATCATCCAGGCGGGGAAAAGGAGGGGGGGGGGAAGAGGGGTTGCGGAACAATGCAATAGCGTGGACAGATCAACAGACACACCTCAGATCCAACCTATCGGATCGTTCAAGAGATTCAAGGATCAAGTGGACAAGTATGAGATGATTTACGAAAATATTGCAAGTTCTAGGAAAATTTCAAACACAGACCGAGTGGAAAGGAGACCAGTGGAAGGGAAAACTTGCCTCGTTCAAATTGCTCTACTGTGAGCTCGAGGATATAGAGCTCCGGTAGAGTTCCTGCGTCAATGTACAAACTGTTGATTCGAAATTTGAATTATTCTGGCGATATTTGATAAGTAATACTTGATGTGGACATTGAAGGGATAACTTTCATCTGAAACGACGATCGACGATCGATGATGACCTTGACCGAGGGCTCAAACAAGCCCCTCGCCTACTATTATTAATTTACCGAACACTTTCACAAGCCCTGAGCATCACTTTCATCATCCCACTCAGGGCGCCGCTCTCTTTCTCATGTCCATCAAAAGTGACGTGTCTATGGCGGCAATTGTTGTCTAATCAAAGAACCCGTCCTGTCCGGTATTACTGTTGTCGTTGAAGCAACATCGTGATGCGGCTGAATGGACCCTCTTAGTATTCTCTCAGGATCAGCACTATGAACAGTCAAAGGGTACGGTGTTGAGTCGTTAATATTGTTCTCAGGTAACGGGCCTGGCAGCTCCGAAGGTCTGCTTTGTCCTTCATATTTGTCGGCAGACTATGTGGCCCGCGCCTTTGAGGCTGACCTCGACACCGTACAAATTAAGCGAGCACTTCATAGGTGTATGCTTTCAAGCCTCTTTCCTGAGGCTGGGCTTATATCACAATGGCCCGAGGCCCCGTGATAGAGGAGGTCATGGTATATAATCATGGACACACTGCCGCTCGAGATCGTCAGTTTCCGAAGGTTGTCAAGCAAGGATCCCACACTCATTTCCATATCCAACTTGCCATAGTCATTCTCTTGTGTCCAAAGTACGACATTCAAAATGAGGAGCTTTCTTGAAACTATCGTCATTGCTGTTTGGGCTCTTGGCCTTGTTGCAGCAGGCCCAGTCGGTGAATCTCCCGTGGATGTCGTCGAAACCCGGGTTGACAATTCTGGTCTTCACGATCGGTCTCTCGAGCCCCGAAATGGCATGCTGTATTGCGGAAACTTTGCTAGTCTGCTCCCCTCCCAAACGCCATGATCTTTTCGACTTTCTCTCTCTCTCAAACACGAGTGACTCTAACAGATCAACAGGTGGCAATGGAGCCATGGCAAATGAGCTTCTTGCTGAGGTCATGAACGAAAACACCCTTCACACTATAGGCGCCACGGGTTGTCTTCGTGTCAAATGCAGAGACACCACTGCGATCTATGCCTGTAATGTAAGAATTCCGAAAAATGAGATACTAGTGGTGGTGGTTTTTTTTTTTTTTTGTGGTTATTTTCAAGCCGTACTGATGGCAAAGCAGGACAATCCTCACTCCATCACCGTCAATGGCAAGGATATCGAAGTGCACGGAGAGAACATCCTGCAACGCTGCTGTATACACAGTAGCACTGGAGCAATGTTGTATGGGTATTCCATGGCCGGACAGCAGTTCACCGACGCCGATGGTGGCAACTGGAACGTCATTATTGGATACGGCGACTGCAACCATTCCGACACGGAGAAACCCTCTGTCCTTGGCGGCTGGGGAGTCAATACATCCTGCAAGGAGATGGACGAGTATATTGGCTAAAGATACCTGGCATACGTGTTTGGGGCGCATGCAACGCCGATGAACCTGGGTCAAGTGTCTTTTGGCAATTTTTCTCTTCAGAATAAGCACTGATGGTCCATCACGCTGCCACCCAAAATGGAGCCTTGGACATCACCCTTTTTTCTTCTTCTTTGTAGATACCTTTTGTTACTTTCTATTCATTAGCAGTGCTAGCTACAGCACAGCGAACCCTGTGAGCATCGGAGCAAGCACTTGCTCTGATGGTCGCTGGTTTTAGATGTATACAGCAGGGCCCGTCTGGGTCCTTGCTACTTCAGCAGCCCGAATTTTAAATTTTGGGATGAATTGTACCTTGGCAGAAACAATTGTATAGTATGATATGTGCCACAAAGGAACTGTTGCATGATGATCTTCCCAGTGCTACATCCCTGGCCTGCCTTGCCCTACCTCTCTTTTCTGATTGGAGTGATAACTGTACAGTATTAATGGTGGTAGATGAAGCGATGCTTGATTTATAAAACAGGTATGAAGCTAAATCTCTGTATCATCTCATTGCATTATATAAACTATGACATTGTTGTTTCGAAATTCAGAGGCTCTCCAGCACACTCACAGCAATGACTATTAAGCAACTAAGTATGAAGCGATATGTCACATTCCCTTTTTGAAGTCGAATATACAATTTAGATGGCCACCTCCTGAGATGCATCAAGTCTAGGTAGGTTCTCGCATATTCCTGTTTCCTCGATAGGTTTACCTTGCCTGGTTCTGTGCAGGTGCCTCATTGGTAGGGGTGTGAAGGGGGGTGTGACAAAGCATAGCAGCCCTTGCTTGTGCATGATGTCTCTGATATTAATTATTCCCTCTGTGGATCAGGTGACCTTGTTATTAATAGAGGTGAGATTCGGCAATTCTGTAGAATTACTGCCGACTTCATACCGAGTTCTTCTCTTCTCCCTCTTCTGCTCTTCTCTCCTTCCTTTTTCACCATAACAGACTCACTCACTCCCTCAACCGGAACAATACTGGAGTATTTACTGAATCTGGCAAGATGGCGACCACGAAGACGACAATCGAAAGTCTGCCTGCAGAAATTCTGCTTGAAATCTTGAGCATCCTGGACCGTGAGGTGCCTGTTCTCTCGGATGTGCGACTCTATGATGACTTCACCCGTGCAGACATGTTTATAGAGCCGGACACACGACTCCAGCCCCTGAAGAATGTCTCCTTGGTGAACAAGCAATGGCGCGCCATCGTTCTGCCCCTCCTGTTCCGCCATGTGATCTGGTACTTCAACCCCGTCGTGGACCTTTTGCGCCACCCGGCCGAACCCTTCGAGGACCCCCTCTCTGCCATTCCGCCAATCCTCTTCATCCGGGACAACCACCTACAAGATAGTGTCAAGACCATGACCATGGCTCTAGCCCTCAAGCCCACTGCCGAGTACGGCCAAGTTGACTTGGACCATCAACGACAAGATAATCAAATTAATAGCGGTGACGATGGCGACGTTTTCAAGTTCCTGCCTCCCTGGTTGCGGCAGAAGAGCGGCACAGAAGGGGATCTTCCCCCTAAAGGCGAATACGAGGACTCGAGAGGGATCTTGCGTGATGAAATCCAGATGGCGGTCATCAACGCGGACAATAACTGGCTTTGGAGGCTGATCTTTGAAACCATCAATCCTCAGCGCTTCACCATCATGGCCAACCCGGCTATCTTGATAGTCTTACTGAATAGGATGAGTTATCTGGGTAGTGGGTGGAGGGGCCTCCAGCCTCCACGTATTCTATCGCTGTCTTTGGAGGATTATTCGAGTGAGATGGCCAGTATACCAAGTCGAAGGCTCCTGGAGACGAAGACGAAGACGAAGACTGACGACGACGACGACGACGCTACCCTAGCAGCAGCAGCAGCAACAGAAGCAGTAGGGGCAGCAGCAGCAGCGGCAACAATAGAAACAAGAGCGAAAATAGCAGCAGAATGGCGTCACAGTTTCCCGGAGCTTCCAGCGTCGCCGCCCCCTTCAGGAGAAGACCCATTCCAACACCTACGCCCCAGCCGCATCCCCTGTGATCTCTGGACCATCCGTCCATGGAAGCGTCTGCTCGTCAATGAGGGCTGGCTCACGAGCGACCTCATCATTAATAGCACTGGCCTGCTTGGAATGTCGATGCTGGGTTCGCTCTTTGATAGATGCCTTGTCCCTCCCCAGGGGCCCTTATTCCCTGCGACCATCCGCGACATCAGCTACATCGCCATCACTTCTAGTTTCCAAGGCTTCTCGCAACTCATGGATGAAATGCCCAGCCTCGAGCGCATCTATCTCCAGATGAGGCCGTGGGACGAGCCTCTCTGGATAGTGGCGCCAGATGAGCATCGGCAGCATGACCGTTGTCTGCAGGCCGCCGCTCCTTAATGAGCCTCCAAGGACGCAAAGCACATACATGATATGGCTCACCAGCAACCCTCATGAGCAACCCAAGTGGAGGAGTATCCAGGTGTTGGAGCTTGGCGACATTAAGGATCCAGCAGAGTGGGACAAGATAGTAAATGATTTTAGCCATGACTGGGACTGGGAGTGGTTTTGGCCATGGAAGAGCGCGGGGCTCGGTCTGCTTGTCAAGAGGGAAGGGGTTGGAGGAGACAATTCATGAAAGAGATACAGTGAATGCATCATCTATTCTTGTCCCAACATGTTTCCCCTCCCATGATATGACGAGCTGCCATATCAAGTCTGGCTCTGGCTCCCCGTCATCGATGACAGCAGAAATCGACATGCTTGCACATGCCACGCCAGAGGGGATACATATATATATATATATCTCGCTCATGTAATGCACTCATGACCATCTCTGATATACCTACTATCTGATTGATCCTCCAGGCTCTATTCAAGCGAGCCCAACCCCAATACACCAACATGCTAGATGCCCATGTTGTTTGTCCACTCCGTATGGAAACCCTCTAGACGACATCGTGAGGTCACCTTCTTCTGCAAGCTATGCCAGTGTCATGACACGTCTGTGTATCCCAAAAGAAACGCCTGTATTTGCTCATTTCCAAAAAAAAAAAAAAAAAAAAGGAAAAGGAAAAGGAAAGAACAAAAGAGGAACAAGAAGCAGCCCCCCCTCCCCCCCCCCCAAAAAAAGAAAAGGAATCGAAGCCCACAAGCTCCTTTTTCTTAGTCGCTGTGGCTGCTCGCCTTATCACTTGCATCGTCATCGTCACTGCCGTTATCATCGGCATCCACGTCGGCGTCGTCAATGTTCAGCTCCCTCCGGCGCTCCTCCTCGGCCATCTCCCGCCATGTGCTCACGGAAAGCATGACAAAGGCCACAATGATCATGAGGCCGCCTACGATGGCGGCCAGGCTCAGGGGCTGGCCGGTCAGGAACCAGTCGCTCACGGCAACGATGAAGATGGTCAGGAGCGACGCGACGGAGCTCAGGACGGGCGACGTCAGGCTGATGAGGACGAGGAAGGACCCGGCAAAAGTAGCGTTCATGACGACCGACAGGAAGAGCCACCAGGCGGTCGCGCCGGTGGGGAGGGCGAACCTCTCGAGCCCTGCGAGGTGCAACAGAGGTAGGGGAAACCACAACACCAAGAGGGTGAAGCACCCGATCAGACTGCCGACCAGGTTGGCAAAGACCATGCCCCGCCCCGGACTGCAGCCCTCAGGCGGACAGGCGAACCTCTTGTACAGGACCTCGTAGAGACCGTAGAGGACAGAGCCACAGCCGATGATAACATTGCCCAGGAACCGGTTCCCGTCGTCTCCCGCCCCGCTGGTGGACGGGTCGTTGGGCGGTGCTCCTCCTCCTCCTCCTCCTCCTCCCTGCTTTGTGTCCCCATAAGCCACGACGATGACGCCGATGATGGCGACGACGACGGCGAAGCACTTGTCGAGGCGGAAGGGCTCCTTGAGCAAGGGAATGGAGAAGGCGTAGGCGAAGAAGGCGGAGCAGTTGTAGATGGCCGTCAAGTCGGACGGGGTTGTGAGGTCGACGGCGATGTACCAGCTCAGGCCGGCGACGGTGAGGGCGCTGGTGACAAAGACGGTGGTCTTGAGCATGTAGCGGATGGGGCTTTGTGCCTGGTGGTAGTGTGGGACCTCGAGGGTACGGCCGTGGACCATCTGCGCTGTGGTGCGACACAGCCAGATGTGCTTCCTCCAGAAGATGGGCCACGGCATGTCCCGCTTCTGCAGGCGGAGGATGAGGAGCTGGGCGGGCCACAGCAGCGCCCAGCTGCCGTGGGTCAGGTACAGCATGCAGTATGCCTTGTTCCACCCCAGGTCGTGCTGCACGTAGGCGGCCAGCTCCGTCTGGACGCAGAAGGAGACGAGGGATATGACGAGGAAGACGGCGGCATAGGTGTACTTCTTGCGGGCGGCGAGGCGCGCATTCGTCGCGGGCGAGCGGCTGCGGAGGGTACTCCTCCGGGAGAAAGCAGGCCGGCGAGGTGTGCCGGATGCGCTGACCGAGGCATTTGTGTGTCTCGAGACAGGCCGTGAGCTCGAGTCGGCGGCGGCGAGGAGGGGAGACGGTCGGCGGTTGGGAGGCGGAGGGCCAGAGTAGTAGCTATTCTGGTAGGCGCGGCCGCGATCAAGCTGGTCATGGTCGTGCTCGGTATCGAGGTCGAGGTCGAGGTCAGGGTCGAGGAGGCCGTCGGAGCTGCGGTGCTTGTGCTTCTTCTGGAGCAGTGGCTTTCCGGAAGGCGTGCTATCGCGTACTAAAGATTTGCGATCCCCCATGGCTGTAGGCACGGCTGCGACCTTATCGCGAAACTGGAGAGGAGGGGGGAGTCGATCGACAAGGCGTCAGGCCGGAGGAGGTGAGGCCCGCGGTAGGAGACGGTAAGGACTGTTGGGCTCGACGGAGCATAGGAGTGGATGCTTTAGAGGATAAGGAGACGGAGAGGAGCTGTCGTCGTCGTCGTCCACGGTGGCGAGGGGTAAGAGAGAAGTTGCTCTTGGCTTCGTAGGAGCGACGAAATATAAGCAAAAGGAGGCTGAGGTCGAATGAAGGGAACGGGCCGCGCCATATGGCCACTACCGCCAGAGCATAATATAATACAAATCTAGAAGGCAAAAATTATTATGGGAGGAGATGCGCTGCGCAGCACACAAGAAAAAACCCAGGAGGTAGGATGCTTTTGTAGCGCTGGTATCTTGGATAAGGAGGAATAAGTAATGAAGATGGAGGAGACTGAGATAGGCAGGGGGTGTACTGTAATTCGTAGATGGGCAATCACATGCCCTGGAACCGCGTTTGCGCGAGGGCCATCTTTCTTCTTCTTCTTCTTCTTCTTCTCTTCAGCCCTGGAGCAGGGCTCTGCACCCGATTTCAGGGTCCAGAGGGGTTGTGATGGGGGCCCTGAAGGCCCTAGCGTGCCTGGGCAATCACTGTAGCACAGTACGTTTGGTGTGTGGTTGCAGTGCCCATCTACGATATGATTTAGCAGTAGTGTGGGGGATGACAGGGGGATGACAAGGGGATTGATTACAGGGATGTACAGAACAGTATGTCGGTACGCTGTGGGGCGCCCTGCTGCGCAACATCTCACATGCTGCTGCACACTCGACATCTTGGTCACCTGTCAAAGTCAAAATATCTTTCTCGCCTGAAAGCCTCGTGCGACTAAGTAGCCTCTCGAATGCTCATAACCAACATGAGGCTGCTTCATCAGAAAAGACAATATGATGGGGAAAAGGATATGGCATTCTAGAATCGGATCAGCCCTCAGCAAAGCGACATCCATCCCACCATCGACCTAGAACAGGCCATTGGCCTGCGAGAAGGGCATTCTTCTTGGCGAGCGAGCTTTACAATGGCCAATATGGATGCGCAAGAGAGGGAAGGAGGGGAAGACCTTGGCCACATGCTCTACACGAAAAGAGAGGGACGCACGCACAAATCCACAGCCAGGACAAGATACCCGCATTTAGGACGCTGTCACGATCCACGGGCTTCTCCCGCCACATTCACGACCCAAGGACGCAACAAGCAGTGCACAGCCAACATCTCTCTCCCTCCCTCCCTCCTCTGCGAACGGGGTGGTTTGGTCTCCACAAAAAAAAGCTTGGAATTCAGCTATATAATACATAGTACACAAGGGAACCTCGACCGCACTTCTGTCCTCTTAGGCATTGCTGGCACACGTCCACGGGTTTGACGAGCTGCTGCCCTCGATGCTGACCACTGTGCTCCACAGGCCGAGGACGCAGAACATGAGGCCAACAATCACCAGGCCGATATTCGCAACCAGTCCAACCCGCCGCTGCGAGTATTCTCCCCTGTGCAGGAACAGCCACATCAGCCCGGGCACTCCGTACGAGAACCAGCTCACAAAGAGCGCGGCCACCAGGCTCAACAAGCTGTTGAAGATGGGGATCGACTCGGCAATCACAAAAGCGAGCACCCAGATCCCAAGCATCATCCCAATCCACACGGCCGTCCCAAGCCGTGTCCGTCTTGCCACATGTTCTGTACCCCCAAACACTCGCTCGAACATGAAGGTTCCGGCCACGTGAGCTTGTTTGACGCGTCAGCTGGAAGAACTCTTCGGAGTATTTGGAAAAGGTGGGGTGGGGTTTTCTTACCATAAATGACACCCGCAATCACAATCGTCGGCAGGGCAATACCCCAGATTACCTTGCGAACCACCGCAGTGCCGGCAGCGGACAGGGCGGGGGACGGCACATCGGGTCCGACATAGACATAGATGACGATAGCCGAGACCAGGTACAGCGATGTGTCCAGGATCTGCAGGGCGAGCAGGGCCTTGGGCCAGTCCTTCTTGTTCTTGAGCTCGCTCATGACCGTGAAGAAGCACGAGTGGGCGCAGAAGGCGATGGAGATGTTGGTCGCCGCGAGGAACCCACTCGCAAACCCGATCTGCCGGGAGATGTCGATGCTCGTGCTGCCGATCGGCTTCTCGATCGCCACGTCCACGATGGTAACGAGGACAGCCGAGAGGATGGACAGGGACGACGCGATGCTCATGTAGGACGTGTACTTGAGCGTCCGTCCCACGTTGAAGAGGAAGAAGACGACCAGTCCCACTCCGGCCCACATCACCGTGCACTGCGAGCTGTTGGACAGGTTGTTGAGGGCGATCGTCCACGTCAGGAGGTGGCTACCCATCACGAAGACCATAAAGATGGTCTGGCCCCAGCCCAGGACCAAGAAGCAGATGCGTCCTGCCGCCGGGCCCCAGAGTGTCTCTCCCATCACCCCGCCCGCATCGCCGAATGATCGGATATTCGGGTACAGCTGACAGAACTTTCCAAAGACTAGGCCCGAGTAACCGGAGATGATGGCGATGACGATGATAACAATGATTCCCGGCACGAGTCCTAAAGTGGCCATGACCGAGGGTAGCGACAGGATGCCCAGGGACACGGTTTCTGCGACCAGCACCACAGCTGCGCGCCTGTTTTGCCCCCATCCCCATGTCAGAAATGCCTGTTGCTCTCCATACAAACTTCTCTCTCTCTCCCCCCCAAAGCAGGGTGCATTTCCCCCAGTGATCGACTTACCACCATGACAGAGTATGATAGTTGATCTCCTCGCCCTCCTCCCGCGCCAGGCTGGCGCTCGTCCTGACATACTCGGGTGGGCTCGACTCCCTAGACTTCTTGTCCGGCGTCCCAGACGAATCCGAGGCTTCCTCGAGGTCCAAAGACCTTGCAGGTTTCTCCTGCATAGCGGACGGTATCCTCATCTTGTGTATCAGAGGTAATTAATTATACGGACTGGCTGAGATGGTAATGTTGAGAGTCCGCCTGATTTCGTGTCCCGAGAGGAGATATACGTGAAAAGAGAGCAGTGCTTGGTCGGGCGTTTCGAGAAAACAGATCAAGACCAGGAGTCACAGCAACAACAGTAGGGCATTACAGTCATAAATACGGTTGATCCTGTTGCAACTCCCGAGGGCCGCAATCGGATGGGACCAGACGATGGCAAAAAGCAAAAAGCAAAGGAGAGGAAAAAAAAAAAACCAAACCTTCTGACTCTGCCTCACCAGCCTTGCCCACTAGCCTGGGTTGCATTGCTCATCTATCCACAAAAAGTCTGGATTATGCGCGCCGGTTCTGGCCCGACCAGTGGACCGGAAGCGACCGGGCGAGGCTGTTCATAGCTCATACCACAGTATGATGGTATGAGGCAGCCTTCTCTCGAGGCTAGGGCGGCCTGTAAGGCAAGACGGAGGCAGGCCTGGCGCTGTCCACAGGTTTTATATCTGCTCAATGCTCACGTTTGCCCACGACGTTGACCCTCACGACCTTTCTTAAGCCGTCGTTTTCCTTTCCAGGAGTAACTCTCAGTTGGCTGATCGACTTTAGAGGCCAAGATTGGGGTGGTTGAAAGTTGCGATTTAGGTGGGAACACAGTTGCACCATGCTGTAAAATTTACGTGATTTTACGTGATGGGATCAAAGTTTCGCTGGAGCCCGGATCCGCTTCTCTCGCAAGTCTTCTGAGCACTGCACATAGGTCGGTCATGCCGAGCGAGAGACCCTTTGGCTCGGACAACCTCTAGGCGGCCACGATCCGGAGGCGATCGTCAGGTGATTGCCCTCATACAAGAACTAGACGCCTTCGCTTCTCTATACCAGCGCACTTGGAGGTTCATAGAACGAGGTTGCAACGGGCTCGCGCTCTCTCTTTTTCTCGCCACCTCTCTAAAATCATTTAAAATTAGCGTCCTTAAAAAAGAGAAACCGTTCGAGCATCTGCCGTGACCGATGGACAACCCAAGAGCCGCAAAAGTGGATCGGTCCACAGCAGTTTTTCATTTTTGGTTTCTTTGTCTACAATACCCGACACACACACAACAAACACACGGGAGCTTGTCTTTTTCTCCCCCACCGGAACATGGCCCCTATTTTAACCTCAAGCATCGTCAGCGCGCAGAGAGAGTTTTTTCTTCTTCTCCCTTCTTCTCCTTCTCCCGTTAACGCGAGGGCTATGCGATCTCGGGCCGTCCCTCTTGGAGAGAAATGAAAAAGAAAGACTGAAACAATGACACACAGGATCCATGGTCCCCTGACCACAGCCACACCACGTACAGCAGCCCACATAGACCCCCCACGGGGTTTTGTATGTACACTGCATCAGCTCAATTGCGGTGGTCCTCATTGGGTTTCTCCAGAGATTTAGGCCATGCAAACCATTGTAAACTTCTGGCGAATGTGCGTTGCTACTGCTCGAGGTGAGAGCTGGGATATAACTTAATCATATGCTTCACAAACCTTGTCAAGTCGAATTGTACCTAGTCGAGATCACACAGTCGCCGCCAGTCGGTTGGTTGCTCAACAGTATTCTTCTGGCCTATTTAGTGGCTGTTGGTGACTGAAACTTATTAGAGTGATGGAATGATATTGAGAAGGTAGACGATTCCTGCCTCAAATTCATGAGACTCCTATCGACCTGAACAATCTGCTGTGTCGGGGGGATTCTACATATGTCCTCTCAGATCACCTACAACTACTACTCATGTGCTATAAAGTCTGCGCCCAGGTGAGCGTCAGGAGAAGCCTCTTGTTCTTCCTCTTCCTCCTCCTCCTCCTCCTCCACCTCTACCACCCCCATCCTGCTGCGTGGGCTGGCCTAGGGTTCCCCCCCCCCAAGGTCAGAAGCCAGAATGTTCCGCTCCTGCAGCCGTCAGGAAGTCAAAGTCCACGCCATCTTCTGCCTGGTTCACATGGCGTTCATAGAGACCCCTGTAGCCCCGGACCGGCTTTCTCGTCCTCTCACTCGGACCGCGGCTCTCCTTGTTCCCATTCAGCCTCTCTCTCCTCTCTGCTATCCTGCGGTCGATCTCGTCCGCGCTCAGCTCCACCTCCAGCAGCCTCTTGTACACATCACACACGATCACATCCCCATCCCTGACGATGCCGAGGACGCTCTCGGGCAGCGCTGCCTCGGGCGAGATGTGCAGGATGACACTCCCGCCTGCCGTGCCCGACATGCGTCCGTCAGAGAGGCGAAGCATGTCCTGTACGCCCTGGACGGCGAGTTTTCTGGGGATGGGGACCAGTCCCGCCTCCGGCATCCCAGGGTTCAAAAAGCCTATGGGGCCGATGCCTTGCAGGACCAGCACGGAGTCTTGGTCCACGGCGAGGTCGGGATCGTCTATGCGCGCAGCCAGGTCCGCCGGCCCGGCAAAGACGACCGCCCGGCCGCGGTGGGAGAGGAGGTGCCGGTATTTGCTGGCGCTGGCTTTCATGACGGCCCCGTTGGGCGCCAGGTTTCCTCTCAAGACGAGCAGCGACGAAGACTTGTAGACGGGGTCATCGAGCGGCCGGATGATGGCACGCGAGAACGGAAAGGTCCTGAACGGGGAAGCGTCTAGAACCTGTCCTATCGTCTGCCCTGTCAATGTTATCGCCTCGAGCCGTAATAGCGGGCGCAGCGTATGCAACAGGGCTAGCATCCCCCCGGCGTTGTGCAGGTCGGTCATGTAGTTGTCACCGCTCGGCTTCAGGTCCACAAGCAGAGGTGTCTTGCGGCCGATCTCGTCAATCGTCTGTAGGGTGACCTTGCCTGCTACGGCGGGATGGCGGTTGGCGATGGCGAGCAGGTGGACGATGCCGTTCGTGGAGCCACCTATGGCCTGGAGGACAGTAACGGCGTTGTGGAAAGAGGCCTCGCTCAGCACTGTGGCCAGGGAGAGCGGGCTTTCGGTTCCATTTGTGAGGGACTGTGCTGCTAGGGCGGCCTTCTTGCCTGTGTCCTCGGCCACACGAAGGCGTGCGCTTGATACCGCTGGGGCTGTCCTGTTTAGTTGTGGTTCAGTACAACAGTAGAAATAACACAAAGGCTAGGGGGATACACCACTTGAGACCGGGTAGGGATAAAACTCACGCGCCAGCCCTCAGATCCATCAGCCCTAGTGCGGCGACGAGGCAGGCCATGGTCGACGCGGTACCCATCACGCCACACGTCCCAGCGGTGGGTGCCAGCTCTGCGTTGAGCTCCGAGATGTCCTCGACGTCGAGCTCGTCGCCACGGTACGCAGCCCAGTTGTTCCGGCAGTCGGTGCAGGCGCCGATCCTCTGGCCCCTAAAGCTGCCGGGCATCATCGGGCCCGTGATCAGGGGCAGCACAGGCTTGCCGGACGAGATGCCTCCCATGATCTGGGCAGGGACTGTCTTGTCACATCCTATAGTAGGGGTCGAATGTGTGAGCTTCTCGAGGGATCATGTGCAGCAGCAGCAGTATCACTCACCCCCAATGACAATACAGGCATCCACAGGCTGCGCCTTGATCATCTCCTCCGTATCCATGCTCATCAGATTCCTCAGAAACATACTCGTCGGCGAGGAAAAGGACTCGTGGATGCTGATAGTGGGGAACTCCATCGCCAGCCCGCCGCCCAGCTGCACGCCCCTCTTGGCCGCCTCGATGAGCTGCGGCACATTGGCGTGGCAGGGGTTGAAGGCGGAATACGTGTTGACGATGCCCACGATGGGCCGCGAGAGGGCGTCCTCGCTGTAGCCGAGGGCCTTGATGAAGGCTTTGCGGAGGAAGAGGGCAAAGTGCGGGTCGCCATAGTTGGGTAGGCCCTGTCTCATGCCTCTGATGGGCTGGATGGGTCGACCGAGGTCATAATCCGCGAGATGGTCCGGCACAGAAGGTCTGGTCTGTCCATCTTCTTTGGGCTGCGATGTTGTCGGCTCATGTCCGAGGTCTGTCATGTTGTGTATTTCGATTATGGGAAATAATAATAATACTTATGACATAGGTCTCTCAAGAGCATGCTGTCTCACCTCTGTCTGCACTGAGGCCGGAAGTAGAGCTTCTCAGGGTCGCTATCATGCATGATGTCCTTTGGCCAATGGTATTATACATGTACTGGATTACGTGCTGGGTGTGGGGGAAAATGTTCCCACAGCGCTGCAGTACAGTGCTTACAGGGGATGCCGATGTCCCCCCGGGAGCCAGCTAGCACTAGAGGACCAGAACTCCATCAAGTAGTAGTATGAAGAAGTATTGGTCTCCCCTGGAACATTAGGCGTGTTAATTTATTACCTATGTCAAAATGGCGAGAAATTTGCCTGGTTTTGCCTGGTTTTTTCTTTTTTTCTTTTTCATCTTCTTTTCTTTTTACCAGCACAAACCCCTTTATTTCTTTTATACTAATAGGTCTACACCGGCTGTGTTTGCCTCCTGGTTTAGCACATCGACCTCTGCCCTGGCATATGGGATGCCCGACCTGAGCCTCTCTTCCCTGCGCGCCATCTCAATCTCGCCCGGGAAATAGATACGGTCGACCCCCTGCATCTTCTCCGAGCCCACCACGCGGTCGTAGAGATATCTCATCCTCGACCTGAAGTCCTCTGCGCTCATGAAGAGATCAGGTCGCATGGCCACGATGAAATGGCCCACGTCTCCCGGCCTGGAGGGGTCATAGGGCCCGGCCACATGACCAGCATAGGCTGAGCCTGACAGGACGCCAGAGAAGACATCCATCATGATGGCCAGTGCTGAGCCCTTGGGGCCCCCCATGGGCAGCATGGCCCCGCCATCCAGGGCCTCGGCCGGGTCTGTGGTGCGGTTCCCGTGCCTGTCCAGCGCCCAGTCCTCCGGGATGGGCTCCCCCCTCCGCAGGGCCTTGTAGACCTTGCCCCTGGCCGCCACCGAGGGGGCCATGTCAAGTATGAAAGGGATGGGCTCCCCCGGCGCGCCGCAGGCGATGGGACTCACGCCCAGCAGCTGCTCCCTGCCTCCCCAGGCGGGCAGGGCGGGCGAGCTGTTGGTGAAGACGAGCGACATCAGGCCTGCGTCGAGGGCCTGCTGCACCACCCATGCCGACATGCCAAAGTGGTTGCTGTGCTTGCAGGCCACCATGCCGATGCCGTATGTCTTTGCCATGTCCACCGCGGCCGTCATGGCCTTCTTGGCAACGATGGTGCCGAAGGCATTGTGGCCATCGACATCTGTCAGGACATTTTGGTGGGCAAGTCAGTGATGGCCAGAGAGGGCATTGGGTCGAGCCATCTTTCTTTTTTTTATTTTTATGTTATCACATACGTGCGACTACAGGCGTGACCTGCTCCAGCGTCGGGCTGGCCTTGGGATCCAGGACCTGTTGGCGCAGGCGTTTCAGGTAGGAAGGGAGGCGGTTGATGCCGTGCGAGTCCACACCGCGTAGGTCGGCCGAGACAAGATTATCAGCTACGACTGCTGCGTCTTCTGGAGATACGGAATGTGCCTCGAGAATCCGCTGGGTGAAGCGCAGGGCGGTCTCGTGCGGGACGCTGATGTATTCTGGGGCGGCCCCCTCCGCAGCAGCCATGATGAGGACAGCAGATCAGGAGCAGGATGATGAGCTGACAAGGTCTCTAACGAGCTGTAGAGGTGGGTTCACGTTGGTAACGGCGGTTCGATTGATAGACCCGAGGGAAAAAACGAAGTGGTTCGGCGTCCGAAGCACAGACAGGTAGAGGGAAGATCCATAGCGATGACTCCTTCTCTGGTGATAATGTGGTGGTGGGGTTAGGGTGACTGCCTACGGTCTGCCTAGAGCATAATTTCATACTCTTTTATATTTTTTTTAAAATTTTTTTTAAATTCATCATCTCATGCCAGATGTGCTATATTCATACCTACTAGGTTGTCATGTTCAAATACGGGACGAGACCTTCCCTTTACTTCCCCCCCCCCCCCCTCTTTCCCTTTCCTCTACTGGATCCAATTTGTTGAATCACGAAGCGCATGTATAACAAATACGTACTACCACCAGGGCCGAGTGCGGAGCTCTATCATCATACGTTGTTGTACAGTATCAACAGTTACTGCCGAGACCGGTGGAGTACAGAGCTCAGAGCTCAGCGGGAGATTGTTTACCCTGGCGACTTGTGGCCTGGACTTGAACCCCGGATTGCTTGATCTGATCTAGAACAATGGTACTAGACATTCCCCCAGTGCCAAGTTCCTTCCCCAGGCTGCCAGGCTCTTGGCTCTCGTGGCTCTTTCTCCCCACGACCCACACAGCTTGGCAGGCACGACAGGGCCCCATCGTTGACCATTGAGCTCTACAGTAATGTAAGTGCTCTCCATAGAGGGTAAATATCGCCGTGTCTGAACCATTCAAGAGAGCTGCGCAGATCCGCTCCGATGGCTACTATGACAGCACCATACATAGTGTAGTGTGACCTTTTGTTTCTTTCTTTCTTTCTTTTCTTCCTCCTCCTCCTCCTCCTCCTCCAGTATGGGTACGATCGAGCAGAAGGACGACTTGGGTGGTGCAACCCACGGTCTATCATGCAGCTGTCAACACGAGAGGGTACGTCCTTCTTGTACAAAAGTACTTTTTGTGTGTGTCTCATGTATATGGCGGTATGAGAGGAGGAGCTGGCCCAACCATGCAAGCCCGAGCAGCTGTGATCCTTGCAACGTGCCGCGCAACCTGCAGATCCCTTGATGCTCAACCAATAACGGAGCCCTCGTCCACCGCTAACGTCGGCGTGATGGATGGGGAGATGACAGGATATAGCATGCAGAACACCAGAACACCCCAGATCGTTGCCCCGCGTTCCCCAGAAATTGACCGAAGCATCACCGCTCACTAAAAAGAGGAGACGAAGGAGGAGGATGAGTGGGGGACAAGTGTGGTCTTGTCTCTTTGTGTCGAGGGGAACTTCAGAATAAAAAGGAATCGTCATGCCACTTTTTTTCTTTTTTCTTTGATTGTTGCATTTTGTCCTACTCACCTGATCTCTCCCTTTGATACTTGCTCACTCCCGTCCCCCGCCCTCCTGTTGTTGTGGTCATCGTCGGCCAGTTCGAGAGAGAAACGGATCATCACAGCTAATTTACAGCTGACTTTCCCGTACCTTCTCTATCACAGCAGGCACGGGACCAAAAAAAAATTTTAAAAAATGGCACCATCCCCAGAGCACGGCCTGTCGGCCCTGGCCAAGCCTGACCTAGACGAGGTCGAAAAGGCAGACAAGCTCTACGAGGGCGAGGAGGACGCCCTGGCCCCTACCGACGAGGAGAAGGCCGCCTACATCCGTAAACTCGACTGGCACCTGATGCCCGTCATCTTCGTCATCTACATGCTCTCCGTCCTGGACCGCTCCAACCTGGGCAACGCCCACGAGGCCGGCCTGGACGACGGCATCGGCCTCGTCGGGAACCAGTACAACCTGCTCGGCACCATCTTCTACATCGGCTACATCTGCTCCATGTGGACCGTCACCGGCTGGAAACAATTTCCAGCCCACATCTGGGCCGCCGGTGTCGTCTTCGCCTGGTCCACCCTCTCCTCCCTCCAGTCCTCCGTCCATAACTTCTCTGGTCTCGCCGCCATCCGCTTCTTCCTCGGCGTCTTCGAGGCCATGTACGCCGGCGTGCCTGTCTACCTGTCCTTCTTCTACCCGCGCGACAAGGTCGGCTTCAGGCAGGGCATCTTCATCTCGGGAAGCGCCCTCGCAAACGCCTACGGTGGCGCCTTGGGCTACGCCATCTTGCTCATCAAGAGCAGTGTGCCCTCGTGGCGCATCCTGTTCCTCATCGAGGGCCTGCCCACCATGCTCATGACCATCGTCGCCTTCTTCATGCTCCCAGACAGCATCCGCGATGCCCGCTTCCTTACAGACCGCGAGAAGGAGGTCGCCTCGTACTGCGTCAACCAGGGCCAGGTGGCCGACACCGACGAGGGCCAGCACACCGGTCTGCGCGTCAAGGAGATGCTCGCTGGCCTGAAAGACTGGCGCAGCTTTGTGACAGGAATCATCTACTTTGGCTGTAACGTAAGTTTTTTCTTGATAAGAAAAAAAAAAAGGCCAAAAAATTCGAGGCTGCAAGTAAGATAAAAATGGCCCAGCCACCGCTGACCAGATCTCTCTCTCTCTCTCTTTTTCTTTGATTAGGTCTCCTTCGCAAGCCTCCCGCTCTTCGTGCCCAGCATCATCGCCGAGATCGGCGTCTTCACCTCTATCCAGGCCAACGGCCTGTCCGCCCCTCCTTACCTCTTCTGCTTCTTTGTCATCCTGGCCGTCAACTTCACCGCCGACAAGCTGCGCGTCCGAGGGCCCTTTATCAGCTTCTTCGGCCTCGTCGCCGCCGTGGGCTTCATTTTGCTCGCCACGACCAAGGATCCCGTCCCGCGCTACCTCGGCGTCTATCTCGCCATCCTGATCTTTGTCAGCGTCTCGCTGATGATGTCGTGGGTTTCCAACATGCACAGCACCGAGAGCAAGCGGACCGGAGGCTGGGCCGTCTTCCAGACCTTGGGCCAGTGCGGGCCCTTGCTGGGCACGAACGTCTTCCCGGCGAGTGAGAAGCCGTACTACGTCAAGGGGTCGTGGATATCGACCGCCTTTTGCCTTGTTGTTACGGTGGTCTCGGCAGGCCTGAGCTTCTCGCTCTGGCGGGAGAACAAGAAGCTGGACAGAATCTTCAACGAGAACCAGGATGAAGACGTGCCAGCTTCTGCCAGAGGGCCGAGAGGATTTAGGTATATCATCTGAAAAGGGGGGGAAAAAAAAAGAAGGGGGGGGAAGGGGGCTCGCTGGCTGGACATTTTTTTGTACACACGACTCTTGGAAAGAAAGGTGAGGATTTACATATAAACAGCCAGTTTTCACATGACCAACAGGCAAACGACAAGAGATGACTCACTCGCACTATTCACCTGCAGTACCATTGTGACCATCCTATCGACTGAGGAAGCCTCAAGTAATGATGTCGTATATACAAAATCTAGATGGATAACGCCGCCAACACCGGACAATGCACCACCCTTCTTTTTTTTTTTTTGGTCGTCGCGGATGAAATCAATACACGCTGCCCTTGCTCCACTTGCTTGATGCCCTAATCTTCTTGCCATATATATAGAAAATAAAGGGAACTGGAATCATCAGAGTGGCGAATCCAGCAAAGATGGACTGGCCCGGGCCGACACCGAGATTCGCATACAAAGGACTGATGGCCACTTTGTTCCAAGATAGTTAGCATAACAAGTCCTTTTTTTTTCCCCCCTCCAAAACGAAAACAGGTTTTACTGAGTTGACCAAGTTACTTACAAGGGAAACCTGCCGCAAAAACACTGCGAAGAAAAGTATTCGCGGCTACCGCACTGGCTATATAGAGAGAGAAGTGTTAGCAGTCTGACTCTGAGAATCAAGTATGGTCTCTTATATATTCTTGGTCCAACTTACCTGCGTACATCCTGAAGGTGTCGACGAGATAGTTGAGTGCAGCCTGGAAGATGGTGTTGAACCCGCATCCCATGAGGTACAGCCCAAGAACTGGTGCAATCCACGGTGCATTCTCAGGCTGGGCGGTCCACGCTGTGATGAACTGGCCTGCGGCGAAAAGTACGGAGCCCAGCATCATGGGAGGCAGCCTCTTCTCCGGGACTGCGTGATCACCCGCGGCATGATACGCCTTGTTGTAGGCGAGCTGGTTGAGAGTGTTCAGCACGGCGCCCGTGATGGTGCCCAGGAGGATGGCGAGAAAGGGCAGCTCGCTCTGGAGCAGGTTCCACCCCCGAAGCCCACCGAAGATGAGGGGCACCGCGCCTAGCTGCATGTACAGAATTCCGTAGCAGAAGGAGGCGTAGAGGGCCATGAGGAAGCAGATGGGGGTGCAGAGCAGCTGGAGCGGCCTGACGAGGAACTTTCGGCAGAGTTCAGATATGGTCGGTTCCCACTCTTCGAACTTGGCATGGAGCGCATAATTCCCGCTGTCGTGACGCAGCCTCTGTGCTTTGGCCACAAGCAGGACGGGAGGGTACGTCTCATCGATGAAGATGATGGCGTTGAGAAGCACAAACGACTGGAGAATTCCTGTGAGGTACTCGGTCCATCGCCAGCCGAGATAGGGCACTTGCACGACAGCTGCAGAGACGATGGGACCAAGAGTCGGGCCGCCGACAACTGCCATGGCATATCCAGCCATGGCAATACCACGCTGCGCCGGCGAGAAGAGCTGGAATGATGAGATTTAGTAGCCAATCTAGGTCACTGGGTAGGAAAGAAAAGAAAGAGGAAGGGAATCCGAGAACCTGGGGGGAAAAACAACCTACATCACCGAGGACGCCGCCTGTGTTGGTGACGGGTGCGGACGCGAAGAAGGCACCAAAGAACCGGGTGATCATGATGGTCTGCAGGTCTTTGGCAGTGGCTGTTGCGAAGGAGAAGCAGATAGAGACGAACATGGGGGTGAGCACAGCAGCCCGCCGGCCATAGACCTCAGAGAGGGGCGCCCACAGCAGAGGGCCGAGGCCAAAGCCCAGGAGGAAGAGTGTCGTCCCCAGCGTGGCCACCTCGGTGCTCACCCGGAACTGGGAGGCGATCTGATCTGTTCCCGCGGAGTAGGAAGAGGAGGCCCATGTTGCCGTCATGGTGACGAGGCCGTACAGAAGGGTGGTGGTGACCTTTTTGTGCGTCGACCAGTTCAGAGGGCGGTAGGGATCGTCAGGCCCGTCAAAGTCCACGAGCTCGGCTGGTGTTGTCTTTTGATGTGTCAAGGGATGGGTGAACTGAGGGATAGGCCGGCTCCGTAGCCTCGACAGGACGGTTTCTCTCCGCGATAACGTATGACTGAGCGACAGACCGCTGGCGTCGGCCTGGCTAGCCCTCCTCTGGCTACCCCTCCGGCTTCGAGAGCGAGTCCAGGTCGGCCGTGTCTCGAGAGCACAGGGGCGGTGACCATCATGGTGGTCTTTCTCGTTGGGATCACGACAGTCTTCGTCCCCGTCACCGCTGTGGTCCGTTTCCACGTCTGACATGGGAACTCCGCGCTCGACGTCCTCGTCTGGCCTGGGGTGGTAGTGATGGGGGTCGTGGAGGTGGGGAACAGAATGCTGATCCAAAGACCCTGCACTCGAGCTTCCCAGCTCTTCTTCACCCGTCTTCTCCCGCAGGGGAGCGGGAGATACATCTCTGTCGACCATCTCTTGTTCTTTCTCTTTCTTTTCTTCTTCTTCTTCTTCTGCTCCTGACGAAAGCGGTCTGGGGCACAAGGAGTTGAATGGTAATAGCCAGAGAAGTTTTCCTAATTCATAAGAAGAGATGTGTATGTACAGAGTCCTATTATGTACAGAAAAAAACCATTTATGCCTGAAAAAATGTCTCTACACCACGTGGTAGCGGAGCGTCGTGGGAGCAAGAAATTCCGTGAGAAATTCCGTGAGAAATCGGCACAGACGAAGGCAGGACCGACTCTCTAAACACACGCACTTGACGTCACTCGGCCCGTCGCGTTTTGCAGTGGAGTGACCAGCGAAGCAGTTGCTGCTGCATTTCCTTATTTCCGTCCTCACAAAAGCGAGACTTTGGCCGAGCCGGTGCCGATGTCCCAGACCACCGGGCCCGGGCGAGCTAAAGCTGTAAGGCATTCTGGCCAGTCTGTAATTACTTGCGTTTAGTGGGAAGTTTATTGTCTTTCTCCCTTCTATTTTTATTAGCCTCGGTGGGTGGGTGAACGGAGGTGTACATAATGATAGTATACTTATGGCCAGACAGGCCAGTATGTTATATCCTATGCCTGATGCCTTAATGAGAAGGTACTATAATTACCTGTGGCAAGTAACATTTTTATTTTTATTTTTTATACTTATCTTTACACCCGCAGAACTGAACAACCAGCCACGAATGTCCACTTCACATCCTCTCCCAGTGGTGAGATAGGGGTCTGATGGTAAAAATCTCATATAAAAGAAATATCATCAAAATGATTTCAATGCTCTTCTTGGATCTCAACGCCCTCTGAAAGATATTTGAATAATTTGGTCATGCCCCAAGGTCAAGATTCCCGGCATTCCAAGATCGGTTTCATCTCTTTTGGTATCTCCCTGCCATCTGCACATTGTGCATTCATTTCTAAGAGACGAGGGTAATGGATATTAATACTGACACTTTGATACTGAGCTCGGGAGAGAAGTGCCCACCGTGCCTCGGCTCAAATTGCCAGACGCGGTCTTAGTACTGCCCGCCTGATAAAGAAACGGAACAGTGGCGTTCCCTCTTGAGACGGGACGGTCTGGACAACCCTGGACAAGACTCTAGACAACAATCAGAAGAGAAGCAGGCCACCCAGGCTTGCCAGATTTACTTTACAAGTATGGTACCATCATAGAGGATCAAGCTTAGCGCTGATATGGGCTAGAGACGTAAAGATAAGCTCCCCTGGACCGTCGTCTTTCCTTGCCCTCCTGATTGGTCTGCTACGCCGCGATAAAACGTTGGGGCGCCTCCAAATAAGATACATGCCCACTCGCTTGCTGATACGGCGGGGGTCAGTCAAGGCAAAGGAGGAAGAAGGAAGGGAAAAAGGAAAAAAAAAAAAGTTAAGTACCACAACGAGATATATATTTCTCCATAATAATATATTCACCTGGCTCACGACAAGGCGTACGCACTCCCTCTCGTATCATGACTCGAAAGACCAAGATAACCAAATTGAAAGTCTACGTCTGAGGTGGAGGTTGGTATAAGACGGGAGATTCGACGGACCTCGACCAGATTCAATCCCCTCCTCTCTCTTTCTCCAGCTTCAACAGTCATATTGATTACGTGCCAGCCAATCCTCTTCTGAATCCCATCGACAGGGGCTGACCGCTATCACATCCGACCTGCCCCCGTCATATCATTGGGTATTCATAATCATCAAGTGGCCGTACGCTTCAACCAAAGGCTCTTCTTTCTTCTTTCACTTGCTTAACAATTACTTAGTTACTTTTGCCCCCTTGAACATTTTTGATCTGGGCAGCGGAAACCCCAGATGATGGCTGAGCCAACGGTAGAGCGCAGAGCCTCCAACCCAGGACAGGAGCACGATGAGGATCGCCTGGCCCAGTTTGGATACAAGCAAGAGCTGAAGAGAGACTGGGGCCTGGCCCACAACTTTGGTGTGTCCTTCAGCATCATCAGTGTCATCACGGGCATCACGACCTTGTTCAGCTATGGTCTCAACACGGGTGGCCCGGGTGTCATGAGCGTCGGATGGATCCTGGTCTCCTTCTTCACCATGCTCGTCGCTATCGCCATGGCCGAGATCGTCTCTGCCATTCCCACGAGTGGAGGCCCGTATTTTTGGGCTGCAATGCTCGCCCCTCCCCGCTGGAGCCCCTTTGCTGCGTGGTAAGTAATTCGTCCAAGACGGGCTGGAGAACTTGTGTAAGTGATCACACAAGACAAAACCCGTGGTCTGACGTCTACTTTTCTAGGTTGACGGGCTGGTTCAACCTGCTCGGCCAGGTGGCCGTGACCACGGGCATCAGCTTTGGCCTGGCCGGCCTGATCGCAACGGCGGCCAAGGTGAAGAATCCGGACTTTGAGGGAAGCGCAGCACAGACCATCGGCATCTACGCCGCCGTGCTCATCTCTCATGTAAGTCACAGTATTCCCTTTCTCATCTAGCAACACTTCCACCAGACTAACACAAAGAGCAGGGACTAGTGAATACCTTCGGAGTACACATCCTCAAGTATCTCAACAACATCTCCATTTTCCTCCATAGCGCAGGAGTCACTGCCATTGTACGTTCCTTCGAGCCCCTATATCATATCCTCCCGGAGTACAATCTTCCAAGACGATTATAATACCATCATTATCCTGTCCTTGATGGCTAACGCAAGGTTGATCAGGCCATCGCTGTTTTGGCAAAGGCGCCGACACACCAGTCTGGGAAATTTGTGTAAGTGAATCTAAATCTAAGTATTGGTTCTAATACACGCTTCTTTTATTTTCTTTTTTCTTTTCATCCTTTTGGTAATGACTAACTTTCTTTGGGTAACCAGGTTTTCCACATTCTACGACGGTACGGGCCTCGATGGAATCGGATGGAGTGTGCGAGCCAGTCCCGCCTACATAGCAATGTGTGGTTCTCTCATGTCCCAGTACACGCTCACGGGATTCGACGCGTCTGCTCATCTCTCCGAGGAGACCCGCCGAGCTGATTGGAGTGCCCCCATCGGTGTCGTCTCGAGCGTCGGCTTCAGTGCCATCTTTGGCTTCTTCGTCTTGCTGGCTTTCCTCTTCTCCATCCAGAACTTCGACGATACCTTGAGCAACGAGTACTCCCAGCCTGTGCTGAAGATTTTGGTCGATGTGTTTGGAGAGAACGGGGCTCTGGCTGTATTCTCCATCATTATGAGTACGTATTTCCTCTTCACACTGTCGTCCCATACTTTTTTCTTTTTTTCTTGGTTGCTGACCTTTTCGCCCCCCACCTAAAATTAGTCTGTGTCTGGCACTGCGGCCTCTTCTCCATGACCTCCAACTCTCGAATGATGTTCGCCTTCTCTCGGGATGGCGGCATTCCCGATTTCTTTCACAAGGTCGACCAGCGATTCCGATCACCCATCCGGACAATCTGGCTCGCTGCTACTCTGTCCTTCATCCTGGCTCTTCCATCCCTCGGCTCGAGCGTCGCCTTCTCTGCTGCCACCTCTATTGCGACCATCGGTCTGTACATCTCGTACGGCCTCCCTATCCTCATCGGTCTCATCTGGCACCGCAACTTCACTGCCATGAAAGGACCATTCAACCTCGGAAGCATGTCTCGAGTGATTGCAGGAGGCGCGTGTGCCTGGATTGCGTGTATCACCGTCGTGTTCTGTCTACCTGAATCCAACCCTGTCACCAGCCAGACTCTAAACTACACCGTGGTCGCGGTGGGGATTATCGGCATCTTTGCTATCGGCTCGTGGGTCGTCTGGGCACACCGCTGGTTCACCGGACCGGCGGAGGAGGTAGCTGAGGCCATGCGGCTTGGTGTTGACCTGACCGAGCCCGGCGCGCTGGAGCAGAAGGAGGCAGAGGCAATGGGCCAAAACAAAGGCCTTCATGTAGCTGAACAGGCGACGCAATGAACTAACTTCCAAGGTTCTGCGCGAAAGAGAGAAAAAAATAACAACATCTAGGATGGGATGCCTAACATATTTCCATGGTTTCAATTGAGCTACCGGTTTAGAGGGGTTGGATTTGCATGTGTATAATACCTGGGAATGTTCGCCCCGGTTGGAAATAGAAGGGGAGAAGAAACAAAAACAAGGACAAAAGAGCAGAAAGAAAGAAAAAAAAACCCCCCATTAGTCTGCCATAATGCCACTTGGCCTTAATTAACTCGCCTAATTAATTATCCACGTATGAGCACGTCGCCTTCTGATCACGGCACGGAATGCTATAATTGCCCTCGCATGCCCGGGGCCTCCAAAGATTAAAATCTGATAGTCCCGTACAACACTTCCGGATGCGGCGGGATGCGGCATTGGGTAGCAGCGTAGACAGACGGGAGGTCCGCTGCAGTGTCACCTAATTACGATGTATTACAATAGTAGACAGACGGATAAATCTCGCGTGACTGCAGAACCATCAGCCCTTTTATGATAATTTCTAAAAATGGCCTGTCAACTTTTCGAGCCCCTCTTAGCTCATTAGACTAGGGAAAGCGGGAAAAAAAAAATAAGCTGCCGGCTACCAATCGAGGTGATGTGTCTGTGCAACAACTGAGCTGAGAGCCACTGCCTGAGACCGCCGAGTTTACTACCATGCGTTCCTCCACCCCCTGCTGCAGTGGCAGGGTTGGCTTCTGAGGATGAAGATCAGTTCAACTATTGAGAAACGAGCTGAAAAAATGCCTGCAGGTTTTCGAAGCGGATCCGGCAGCGTGGCGGCGGGGATATCGGCCATTGTTCCTCCTCGTACCGGTAAGTTTAAAAACTAAGCCACGGCTCGTTTATTGCTTCTCTGGACCAGGACCCTAGAACCGCTCGGCGCGCGCAAGCCAGAAAAAGGTTTCTTTTCATTATTAGCAAGGGAACTGGATGTGCGAGATGAAGCTTGTTCTTGGTCACAACTCTACGAGCCCAACATCATGTCGCTCCACGACTTTCGCAGTCTCGGAAACGGGATATTCCTGTACACGCCTGTGGTCCAACAAGGCAGCAAAGGACGTGGTGGCCAACAACACGGCGGGATTGAAGTCGAAATTGAAACCCGACCAACAGATCAACCGACGCTCATTATCCTCTGTACATGGTTAGGCGGTGCAACAAGCAAACGAATTCAGAAATACACCGAGGGCTACCACAGAGCATGGCCCAACTCGAGTATCCTTCTCATTCGGACCGTCGCGACTGAGTATGCATTCTTGAGCGAAAAGGCTCTCATCCGAAAACTTCGGCCAGCACAATGCGAGATCAGGAGGATTATCGAGAGGACACAAGCCAACAACGTCGACCAGGCAGCATCTCCATCAGCAGCCCGTCTTCCAACAGGAAAAGATCCGGCGGTGCTCCTGCACGTGTTCTCAAACGGTGGGGCGAACATTGCCATCCAGCTCCTCACGTCTATGAACAACATCCTGGCGACCATCGGCAGAGACACTCCTCTTGCCCTGAGGCAGATCATCTTGGACAGCTGCCCTGGAGATCTAAGCGTATACAACACATACCTCGCTGCCTCGCACTCAATCCCGCTTACGCATCCTCTTCGACCTATCCTCTGTGCTGTCCTCTATCTTGTCGTGGCCGGCATTGCTGGCCTCGAGGGGCTCGGAATACGAACACACCTGGCAAAGACGATGAAGCAACGGCTTAACAATCCAGACATATTTTCGTCGGAGGCGTTCAGGCTATACCTCGCATCGGAAGCCGACGGTATTATGGACATGCACAATATCCGATCCCACAAGGAGCACGCTTCAGCCAACGGGTTGAGGACGGACTTGGTTGTTTTTAGCAAAGCTAGGCATTGCAGTCTCATTGTGGAGGACGAAACGCGCTATTGGAACAGTATTGTATCTCGCTGGGGGATGGAAACTGTGTTAACCAAACAGAGTCTTGCAGACTCAACAAGTGGTGTGGGGTCTTTCTCTAGAGTTGAGGTTTTGTGTGGCCCAGCAACTCCCGTAGGTAGGAGTCGTCTATAAGCTGGCATGGCTAAGATTGAGACACACATATTGTCTACAGTCTATCTCAAGAACTGAGACTTGAGGAGTAGGCTAGAAAGTCAAGAACCCAAAAACTAAGGAGTCATAAGATATGGCGCGAAAAGAAAGGTACCTGGCTGTGAGACATCGAGGACTACTTGTATAGCTCCAGCAAGGACAATAATTATCATAGAAGTAGTTTGAAGGCTCAGTTGACAGGCCTGGGACCAATCAGTGATTGTTACGCTGTAAAGGAAGATGCACAATGCTAGAGCGAGGCAGGTTAGGTATTAGAACCCTTGTGTTCATTTAAGATTAAGATAATCAATGGATTATGAATTAAATCATTGACAACACTAATTACTTTTATTACCACAATAATCCTTTATATTAGCTAAATTACTTTAATTATACGTCCCCTCCGGGTGGTCCAAGACGCATTCCATTCTCACCACATAATGTTTTCCTTAGACCTCACGGTCTTTGATATCCTCCCCGAAGGCCTTGTCGAATCCAGTCAAACAGAAACGGTAGCGAACATCACTCCTGGCACACCTCTCCAGGGCCTTGTGCAGGCCTTCCTCGTTGATGTCCACCGTCTCGATCCAGGTGGCAATGTTATGGTCCGCGGCCAATTGCAACATCTCCAGAGCCTCTTTGCGTGAGCCCAGGTGCGATGCCCCAACGAGACAGCCATTCTCAATCTGGGACCACGTCGAGATTTCCGTGCCTTTGTCGTTCTTGTCCGGCATACTGACCGAAATCCAATGCCCATGGACATCAAGAAGGGGGAGATACGGGGCGGCATTGACCGAAGAGCTCGCGCTGTTGAGAATCAGGTCGAAGGTGCGCTTGTGCGGCTTACTCCAGTCCTCATCAGACATGGCGATTATTCCCATGGCGCCTAGAGCAAGAGCATCGCTGTCCAGCTTATGATCGAGCATAAAAGCCCACACTTCAGCGCCCATGGCCTTAGCAAACATCACAGCCAGGTGACCCAGCCCTCCGACGCCCAAGATGCCCACCTTGGCGCCGGGTCTGCAACCGTTTCTCTTGAGTGGCGAGTAGACTGTAAGCCCTGCGCACATCATGGGCGCCGCAACGTTGGTCGGGAGCGCCTCGGGCACTGGGAAACAGTAGTGCTCGTGGATGCGGATGTGGGAGGAATAGCCGCCCTTGGTGACATAACCCGTGTCGGGCCATTTGGCACCGTACGTGTCTAGCTGGTGCTCGCAGTACTGCTCGTTGCCCTTCTTGCACTGGCGGCACTCCAGACACGCCCACGACGAGGCGCCCACGCCCACTCGGTCGCCGACCTTGTGCAGCGTGACTTTTGAGCCGACGTGAATGACGTTTCCGACGATCTCTAAATATGTCAAAGGAGTCAGAAGTCATGTCCTTTATTATAAACAGTAATTATCTTGCGGAGTGGAGTCGAGAAAGTCTTGGAAGGACCGGGACGAGGTTTACCATGACCAGCGACAAAGGGGTAGTACTGCTCTCCCCAACCCCCACAGAGTGTGTGAACATCACTACCACAGACTCCACAAGCAAGAATATGGATGGTCACATCGTAGTCTCCCTGAGGTTTTAACTCGTGGACGCGCTTGTGAAAGGTTGACCAGGTGTCGGGCGTGTCCACTTGGAAGCCTACAGCTTCATCTCTGGTAAGAGGCATTCTGCAAACGAGTTTCTCTTGTAGACGGACAAGAAGATGATTTTGAATGGGATGCAATCAATTGTGTAAGGAGTTTGAAGTTGGTTGTTATTGCGTTGCCGAGTGAATGAGCCTGATGATCCCGGCTGCGAATGTCAAGCTTCATATCGTGGCTCAACCCATCTTATATGTTTGCAGCCTCACCATCGTGGTCTCGCCATCAAATTGCCTTGTATCACACTATGGCATAGGTATGGAAACAGACGAGCTCACAATCACGACTGTCTGCGCAGTCATGCCATCTTGCCCGTATCCCGATGGAAGGAAGAATTCGGTTTTTTTTTGACCTGCTCCGCTCCCAGAGAGTTCGATTTTCCACCTATCGAAACACTGGGAGGCAAGCAAATATTACTACACATGAGTCTCGTCATAAAAATCAGAAAAAATTCCTTCATGATTGTGTTGCCTCTCTAATGTTCCGCAGACGTCCATTGGTGGTGTGACTGTGGAGCCACCGCTGATGGATCACGCTATAGTAGTAGTTATCAGAGTAAGAGTGCGAGGTAAACCCGGAATGACGAGAGTAGTCCGCCGTCGAGGAGACGAGAAACTGACAAAAAAGAATAACGTTTGAATTTTTTTTTAAAAAAAATAGAAATGATGATGTAGAGTTGGATGGAAAATTGCTGTCTCACCAGAATCAGCTGTGAAGAAGGATATAAGCAGCTTTCACGAAGTGAGTGATTTGGACATCCATGTGAATTGTGCCGGACTGAATAGCATTCAGGACTGAAAAAAAAAGGGAACAAGGAGGATCCTGCATTTTCTTCTATCAATAAAACAACTGAAAAAGAAACAGATTCACATGCAAGTTCTGATTTCAAGAACCTGCTCTGATCAGGAGCAGGTCTATGAGAGAGCACACAATACACCCGTGTATATCCAAATATAGATAGTCAGCAGGCCTTGCCAGGATCTTGGGTAAATAGCCAAGTAGTAACTGATGGGATACTGGAGTTTTGCTGATGCCTTGAGCTTTCTCCTAGACAGCACGACGTTGATTGCAAAATAGAAAATTACCTACGCCATATGAAATGCGTCCGAGCTGTCTGATACGTCGTGACAAAGCAACACGACATATGCAACAGCTCGTACCTGTATTATTTGACATAATTATCTATCAGAAAGTAAGGCCCCGCGATACGATTAGGTACTCCTCCCTGATCACGTTAGAAAATACACTGGCTATTGTGGCGGCATGATTTATGTAATAATAATCATGGGTTCTTAAATCAGTTCGTAACAAATGAGGATTCATTAATTAAATCCACGTTATTCCTGCCATGAACAAAGCCATTCCTGCTGCCGTCCCTGCCATGAACCGGCTATTTTGCGCCTTCTTGCTTGCCTCAGACGTCGGCGACGAATCTGATGATGATGTGGCTGTAGTGGTATCACCCGAGGCGCTGGACGTGCGTGAAGTGGATTTTGAAGCGTGCTTAGTTGTGGTAGAGGCGGCGTCGGCGGCCGTCGTCTTGCTCACTGCAGTGACAGTCGTATCAGATGTCCCTGTCGAGGTCGGCTGGCCCACGGTCTCGCTGCCAGAGACGGATGTATCTACACAATACGCCGTGGGACATTCGGTGCAGTCAAGAGGGATAGAGATCTGGCATGCCTGGCTGGAAGGACAAACTGGACAGGTTGGCGTGCTATCCGCACACTGCATGCAAGAGATCACGGTCGGCTGAGGGCTTATGGCTGGACAATTTGATCAGCACATTGCTCTCCGACTTTTGGTTCTGGGTGTGGGCTTTCTTGTAATACCTGAATCCGTAAGCTCGCCTCGCGCAGCGCCGTAGAGGAGCAGAGTTAGCGCACCTAGAAGACGCATGGCTGAGACTCGGCCTGGCCTTGTAATCAATGATTCCAAAAAGTGAGCAGTTGATTAACCTTTGATGATGATGAGAGGCACGAGGTGGTGAGACACCCGAGTTTTCGGACCCGTCCTGTTGTCTTTATACCCCGAGATCCTCTTTTTTTCAGCCCCCGAAATTTCTGCATTTGCCGAGCCCTTGACCTGGTGTAGGAGCTGACCCTTGGCGAAGCCTGGATTGGCTGGTCTGAATACGAGAACGTCGCAGGAAGGGGCCGGCCAGTAAGTAGGTGGCCTTGGAGCCTGCATGTATGTGACAAATCATGTTGACGCTGGTGACCGCAAAGAACGATACCACATAATAACTGAATGCAGCATCACACACCACGCTGCAGGTGGAGCAAATTCGCACCAGTGACTCTTCATCTCGAGTTGGGGGTAGGTCAATTTCCCGTAATATGCCAAGGGTTGAGGGAACCGGCTTGTGTGCACCAAAAGCCGCCACCTGCAAAGGAGTGTCTAAGTGAGCAAGCAAACGACAATCCCATCTGGTGCCGCGAAGGATTGCACATGAACGGATGTGAGCAGTTTCTGCTTCCGATGCTGCCGACAGCAAGTCAAAATTTTTGATTGTGCGGCTGTATAGCCCCGTGATCCATCTGTCCAAACCGCCAGGAGTGTAGATACATAAATGTAGGCGCGATCAGCCACTCGGCACCTGTTGGCAGGGCTGTCTGTGGTACCTAGTATCAGCGCCTTCAAGTGAGACGTGTTGCTTGATACATATCTGCTGGCTAGCGGATGGTGCTTTCGGCGAGCCTTCACAGATGAAGGCGTACTGTATATGACCGATTGCTGATGGACTCTGGGGACGAGCCTGGGCCCGTGGACCTAGCTTTCGAAAGGTAGGGTGAGGTCACCTTCATGGCAGCAAGGTCTACTTTAGTTATTTACCGGGTATTGACTCCATGTCTAACATGTGCCCCATCTTTTCGATCTGGATGTAGATCATCAGTGAAAATTCGTTTGTGCAGATGATCCCGGGGGTACTTACCTTGGTCTTGAGATACCCCTCGACCTCCTTACTCCGGAAGCCTCCCCGTCCCCTCCAGCTCAGGGGGACCATCTCAACCCTCTCCCTGACGACGACCTCCCGGTTCGGACCCTCGACGGCACGAATCTTGTCAGGGTTGTTCGTCAACAGCCTGATCTCGTCCTGGCCCAGATCCAACAACATGGCGGTGGCCAGGCCATAGCTCCTGGCGTCGGCGGGATGCCTCAGCAGCAGGTTCGCCTCGACGGTGTCGGAGCCCAGATCCTGGAGGTTGTACGCCTTGAGCTTCTCCCCCAGGCCGATGCCCCGGCCTTCCTGCCTGAGGTAGACAATGACACCGCCGGCGCTGTTAGATGGCAGGGACATCAGCCTCGCGGCCTCGTCGAGCTGCTCGCCGCAGTCGCACCGTGCCGACCAGGCCGTCTCGCCCGTGTAACACTCGCTGTGTATTCGCACCAAGGGGATATCGCCGCCTCTCGCAGGAGTACCTCTGGCCTGTTCCGGGCCCATCATGCCGCTGGTGGTCCTCCCGGGGTAGAGACGTCCGACGTAGGCGCCGCGGACCATACGGTCAGTCTCGGTCTCACCGGGCCTGGGGGCGTCCAGACTCTTGCTCCTGATATTGTCGCCAAAAACAATGGCCAGATGCTCCTTGTTGTCGACGTCGTTGGTGTAGAGATGGAGGAACATCTCGGTACCGGTGACGGTAGGGATGCGGGCGCGGACGATACACTCGACCTGAGGCAGCCGCTCGACCAGGCGGGGCTTCGTGGAGCCGCAGCCCGAGTCTGGGCCAGGAAGGGAGGAGTCGACGGGGACGGCGCGGGCGGGACGGAGGGAGGGGCCGGCGGAAGAGGTCGGGGCCCCGGAGAGGGAGGGGATCGAGGTGGGTGGGGTGCTTGTGCCAGGCGTCGAGGGAGGAGTGAAGGACGGACTAAGCAGCGAGGGCGGCGGAGGTCGGGTTACTGCTGATGATGACTCGTCCTGGTCGGACTCGTGGCTTGCAGGCGCACTGCCGTCATCGAGAGCTGCGGGTGGGAGGTCGTCATCGAGGTCCGTGTTAGGATGGCGGGGCGTGGACCGCGGCGAGTAGAAGGAGGGCAGCTCAGCCATATTGTCGGAGAATTGTGTTGATCAGATGCCACACGGCTCAACCCTCCAGTGCGGCCCCGGAACGGGAGTGTTTAGTCGGGACCTCAACGTGAGAAGCGTCTCCGGTGGTGCCGATGGCTGTGCCTGTTGCGATGGAGAGAGCGTGTGTCTGAGCCTTTTTCCTTGACCCAAGGTCAAACCCAAGCCCAAGCTCAGGACCATGGACTGTCTCGAGAGCGCAGTATTAACGAATAATAAATCAGTTAGATTAGAGGACCCGAAAGAGATGGTTGTACTGCTGGTCCTGGTTGAGAGGAGAGAGTTGCTCGTCGTGGACCGCGTCCTCGTCGTCGTTTCCCCTGTAAGTAATAGTCGATATTGTACCTGCTCGCGTATGAACTGCCGTGAGTGAGGTCGCACAATGCGTCTTTACTCAAATCGAATCAGATCAGACCGGAGGCCAATGATGTGCTTCTTGGCTGTGGGAGGAAAGGCAATCGTATCTTGTCTGCAGTCCAGCGCCTTGAAAGGTGGTCGAGTTGGTTTGAGCCGAGTTTGGAGCAAAGAACATAGCCGACTGCGAAGAGGCAGAGGGCCCGTTCCGCCCACCGGCGCCCCACCATCTCTCCACACCTGCTCCGACGATACGTAATACACAGGTGAAGTAAGCCAGCCAGCCTTAGTCAGCGCCTGGTTCCTGAATAATGCAGAATGGAACAGAACGTTATAGAACAGCCACAGGAGGAGACGCCAACCAGAGTTAGTATCCAATATAGGATTGAACGATTCTTAAGGATCAACAGAGCGAACTACTATGTACTGAGCTGGACGGCATTAGATGGCGGTGTAAGTCTATGTAGACGTTCTTAAGAGGTTACATTGGTAATAAAATGCACTGAGATGGGGTTGTGCTTGGATGGCAATCAGAGGGTAAATACTACCGTAGTACTTAGAGCTGAGGACCCTTGGTGCCTTGTAGGGCCATTGAACCCCTCTCCTGATAAGAAAAAAAGAAGAAAGAAAGCAACCCCTAAGGCCACCCCCACCTGGACCACCTGGACCACCTGGAACACCGTTACGCGCTACCCCGCCTTGCCCTGCCAGCCCGCTAAGGTCCACAGGGGATATGGACCCCAAGACGCGGCAGGCGGTTGCCATCTAGTACGTGTACGTAGTACCAAACTAAATTATCTTCTGTTTTGATTTCTTATTTTTTTTTTACACGTCTGCTGAGCGTCGTCACAAGGGCTCTCCCCTTCTTCGCCCCAGAGGTCCATATTCTAGACCACTCTTGTTCACGTCTCCACAGCACGATCATTCACGGGCTATGCATGTCAATAGCGTCGCCATCCTCCATCCGTAGGACATTCAGCGGTCCTGGTCCTGCCAATTAACGTGTGTGAGGGGGCGTTCATAGCTGTGGGAAAGCCGACACAGCATCCAGCCTACAACCACCACCACCAACATCGGCCAGGCTCCTGAGGACGAGGATGGACATTAATCTTCGTCTCCGCCTGGTGGTGCGGCGTAATGGCCTGCCCGAGGTCAGACTCCTCTTCAACCTTCCCCTCACCGACGATCCCAACATCGCCAACCTCCTGGACCATGTCAACGACACCGTTCCTCTCGAAGATGCCGACGGCGAGTGGGGTCTGGAGGACTACGCCGTCGAGCTCCATGACAAGCACGGTCATGCCTTTGAGTGTCTGCACTTTCAGCCCGTTGCAGGTCTTCTAGACAAAGATGACGAGGTCTTGTTAGTCGCCCTGCTCTGCCGTCATTCTGTCCCGGCCCCGGCCCCTAAAATACCAACGCTTTGCTACTGAGTATCTCCACCTGCTAACTACTCTGTCTACTCTTGTGATAGCATCCGTCCTCTTATGTCCGTCGACCTGAGAAAACGCCGGCTAGCCGGAAGAGACCAGATTGTCGCCGGAGGAGAACATCTCATTGATGGCGTGCCTTTCGGCCGTCCCCGCCTCCAAATTCCCAGAGCCCGCCCACCCGTCAGCATCGCCCCCCGAAAACGTCGCCGCTTGACCTACGACCCGGATGGGGATGTCGATTTGGATTCTTCTGATGACGACTTTGTGGACGGGAATGCCGATCACGACTCAGATGGCCAAGATATCGACCGACAGCGGCGACAGGAAGGCGAAGACGGCCAGGCACAGCTTCTCCTGACCCAACATGGCGAGAACCGCTCCCGGGCAGGCCCCCGGCGCGTGCATTTTCCTGGCAGCATTGGTACGAAGCCCGATTTAAAAATTGCCAGGGCGGGCCAGCAAGGTGGAGACGAGACGGACCTCGGAGGGGATGAGGATGAGGACGGAGACGAGGATGAAGATGAAGATGAGCAAGAGGACGTTGACTCCCAAGAGCTGGCTGACGAGCTTGACGATCTCAAGGCCCTTGCCGAAGAGGAGGAGGAAGCGGAGGGGGAGGCTTTCTTCGAGCGCGGCTCTCATGTCGACGAGGTACACGAACGCTTCCACACCCCGACTGAGGGGCCCAACGACACAGACCTCCAACCAGGTGGTGCCCATCGGAATAGGAGAGCCGCGTCGGCTTGGACCGCACAGACAAGAACGCCTCAAGGCAGGGTCAAGCCAAAGGCTCCTGCGACCGATCCTGCGCCCTTCTCTGAGAGACATGTCCAACCCGAGCCAGGAAAGCCCGCTCAAGCTGGAGTCAACCTGCTTGATGAAACTCTTCAGGATAAAGTCACTGCTATCCGATTTGCCTTTCCCCAGGTGACTGCCATTGACTGTGGAACGCTGCTTGTCGAACAACACCTGGATGTGAGCAAAACATGGCAGATCTTGGCAAAATCAGTCAAGCCACGGCAGGGGCTTGCAGAGACTATGGTCATGAGTACTCAGCTGGAACTTCCTCGGCAGATCCGGATAGTATCATTGTCTCCGACGAGCCCAGCTGAGGCCCTTGGCGAGGTCAGTCGCATCGAAGGTGACGACGAGGACGGCCTTGCAAATATGGAGGAAGATGAAAGTAACGAATCCGACGGACTTTCCGATACCGACTCCTCCTCCTCCTCCGATAGCGAGAGCGATAGTGAAAGCGATGACACTCGCGAATATATCCCGACCAGATCATCTCGACCTGTCAGGCGTAATCGAGATACGTCCTTATCGGCTAGCTCTGCGAATTCTTCTAGTGAGAGCGATTCCGAGAGCGAAAGTGAGGCTGAAGAATCTGTCCATGTACAACCGCGACAGACTAGGTCTCGAAATCAGCCCGTTGACGAGCGACAGCCACATGCAAGAGACAGATCGTCCTGCAGTAGCAGCACAAACGACACTTCCTCCGATACGTCTGCTGCAGAGGATCCTATCGTCCGGCGGACTGGCGGCCGTCGGGGACGGAACATCATTGGTTCTTCACCTCCGCGTAGTAGGAATGACAACGCCCTGTTCAAAACGACAATGGCACCGAGTGGAAAGGATACGTCTTCATCCACAGATGACAACGAAGAGAGCTCAAGCTTGACATCGAGTTCTGATTCAAGCTCTGATCCGGACTCTGAGCCCGTGAGCAAGGTTGTCCGGCCTATCAAGGCGAAAGTCACCACTCCATCCCAGTCTCTGACTACACCGCGAACCTCTACGGCATCCAACGCCCTCTCCGCTGCGTCTCAGGCCCTAGCTCAGACACCCGTGCCACCTGGACAGGGTCTGACCAGAACACAGAGACGCAACCAGAGGAGGCGGCTCGAGAGACAGGGAAAGAAAGTGGCTCTGGCAGCGGCGCTCGCTTCAGAAGGTACCTCACAGGAAGCTCAAGAGACACCTGTCAAGGAAGCCGATCTGGCTGCGAAGAAGGAGGCGCTTTTGCAGACGTTGGGAACAGAATTGAGCACACTAAACGAGGGATTCGGAGCCGGAATCAAACAAACTAACGGCTCTCACACGACCTCGATGCCGATGGCAGAAAACCCAGACGCGTGGAGGCAAAAAATTTCCTACCGCGCCGTCGAGTGTGTCCAGGAAGGGATAGTGCTCAGTGTGCCTCCGTTCCCCTTTGTACAGCGCTGGGACCCTCAGCAGCGGTGGGACAACCAGACCGGCTCACAGCGTGGCAGCAAGAGAAAGTCTCGTGATAGCGCACAGTTTCACGATGGAGGAAGCCGCGACAACTTCAAGAAGCCAAAGCTCACCCAGGACTATTTCCACCAAGAGGATATAACACTGAACTACGATGATGCGCCTATCCAGCCGGATGAGAGCCCGATGGTCAACGGATACGACTCTAGACCTGCCGGGCTCGGTCAAGTTGAAATTCAAGAGGCCGAAATGGATAACAATGGTGATGATGACGGCGACGATCTTCCGCCACTACCGAGAGATACATCTTCCCTACCCGAGTTACATAAGGAGAACCTCACCACCGGGTTGATTGTCACATGGAAACAATTGCTCTGCACCGAGGCTACTAATTGGCAGCCTCAGCTGAGTGATTTCATGACAGCCGTTGTCATAGAGGTCCGTGATGACGGCGAGAGTTTCCAGGTACAACTGGCGAAGCGTGACCGAAACGTCGACAGGAATGAGAGAAAGTTTGATGAGGAGACTGGAGAACGGATCTACGGCAAATTCGAGGTTCCCGACGAGGATGAAGATGATGGCATGTATGAAGAAGAAGATCTTGGCATTCGAGACGTCTGCCTGTCTCAGATGCTTGACGCTCGTATTGTGCAACAGGCGGCCAGTAAAGCAAGTCAGGCACGAGCCAGCAACGAAGCCTCCGGCGAAGACGGTTCTCCCGAACGATGCAACTCTGACCTTACACCGGCCGCAGCATGTCAACAGCCTCAACTTGATATCGAAGTGGCAGACAGCCAACCGGAACAGAGCTTGCGCAAAAGCACAGTGTCAAGCAAGTGCAATGGTAGCAATGAACAGTCCACCAAATTTGATTACGAGGCTAATAGCCTTGAAGCGGAGCAGAATCCAGAGACATGCCGCGCCACGGAGGTCGATATGACCGAGGACAGTGCTAATGCAGAAGAGAGCTTCATTTCTGAGACAAATCTTGACGTCGCAGTCGACCGCGGCTACGTACAAGCCATATCCACTAGCGATGCGATGGACATCTCACAGACACGCCGGGACGAGATCAGTCAACTCATCAACGAAGGAGGCTTTCGCCAGAATGTCGGATCTCCCATTGACCATTCTACATTTTTGCAATTTGGGAGCCCATCTCGTCAACTGGAGGAAGAATTCGCATCCGCGGTGCGCCCTTCGTACCGAGCAGGCTCACTGCAAAGGGAATCGTCCGAAGCGCCGTCAGAATACGGCTCTAAGGACCCTTCACAACAGGACTTGGGCCATGTTGTCGTCGCCAGTGCTGCTGGTGACTCCTCTGGAGAAGTTAGTTATCCGAAACTACATGTCTCCCAAGGTACCGAGGCCAATGACCAGAATGGAAGGCAGCTCGATCCAAATCTCATCACGCATTCCGACGACATGGGTGTCAACTCTTCAAACGAATCGCAGGTGATCAATGGTTTTGGCGATGAGGCTGGAGTGGATGAAGCAACTAGGTCTGACGGGCAAGGTCGCGAAAAACCGCCCACGCGGCAGATCTATAAGGATGGCCTGCAAGAAGCACGAATAACAACGACAGAAGCCTCCTTTTTTAAGTCGACGCGAATAAGCCCTGCGGCGAGTAATTCCGGATCCGACAGCTCAGACCGGTCCTCAAGTATCTTCCCAGATGTTGAGTTTATTGGCTCACAGCCGGCCAAGATCCATTTGGGGGTCTTTTCCGACAAGATCAAGAGCGAGTCTCTGGAATCCGAGGACAAGGCAGACAAATCGAGCAGCACCCGCTTGGATGCACCCATCTCCCCGCCAGCAGTATCGAGGTCACGAGCGAGGCAGTCTCATGTCTCTCCCTTCAACTCGCAGAATAGCAGGCGAGATTCTCTCACGTCAACACGCCTAGCAGGCCCTGGTACATCGGGTGAAAATGGCGACGTCAACGGGCTGGACAGCCAGGACACGAAACTCGGCTCCACTCTACGAGAAGACCGCCAGGTAGTCTCGCTGTTGACGAGCAGTCCCGAGCCTGAGCCGGAGTACACAGAAATGTATGCCGACGACAGTGTTGACGGCGACTATGGTAAGGACTCGCTCACCAGTCTGTCAGCTACCAAGAGGGCCGAGCAGACGCGACGGCCGAGAACGAGGAGAGGTGCAAGCGTGCCCGTTGCTGCAAGCAAAGAGGACACGATGGACGCGAACTGGGTTGCCGGAAGCCAAGGACCGAGCCGTAAAGCCTCCGGACGATTTGGAGCTAAGAGATGGTCGGCCGGCGGGTTCTAGAAAGGACTCATGGCGCAGCTGGGTGAAGATGTGAAATCAGCTCTTATGTGTTTTAATTGGGGGTTGTTACTGGTGGGGATCCTCTTAGGAAATTGAGGCTGTGGTGATTTGACTTTGTCAGGTCCTTCCTCACTCCATTCCTACAAGATATACATAGGATGGCCTAAAAGGTGGTGAATCTGGGCCTTGTAAAAAGGTTGCACACTTTGATATGGCATGGATGAGGGGAATTCTGTCCAGGCTCGTTGTTATCTTGTCATTTCATGACCACAAAATGGTATAAATCATCTCAAGTCTTACTATTGTGCTGGGGTAGCCATGCCTTAATGTGCATCTCATGTGTTCAGCAAACTAGATCTCAAAAAAGCACAGTTCATTCTGCTCACAATGCAAGCATGAGAATTCCCAGTGGCACTGGCAAGGTGACTTGGAGTCACTTTTCTTTTCATCCTGTTTTCTTGTTGTATCAATGCTGAATGATTAGAGCAAGGCATCAGAATTACCTCACGGCTCTTCACCCTGAGTCGCAGCTACACAAGTAGTAGTATTGAATGAGTTGGGATGATTGGGAACCAAACCCCCGCTCAGCTCACTGAGGCGTGCGCCCCACCACTACCAACCAGCATTGGCATTCATCCGCTGGTAGAGCGCAGCCAATCATCTCACACACAGCTGCAGGTATCGAACCCAGTTGCAACAAGACGACAATCTAGAACCCCCCAGGGAAGAACTTTCAGAGAAATTTTCTGAGCCAGTCCCTGACGGCCATCGGGACAGGCCTGTGACTGAGGCTTGGAGTCTGACGGAGGTTATTGTTGCCCATGACAGCTAAACTGGGCCATCCTCACTCAACCATGAAGCTCAAGCATGTAGATAAGCTTGATGGGTGTGGTCGCCCCCGGACCCAGTTGCCAGATGCCAGGCTCTCACATACTTGGCAGCATCAACTCAGAAGTGCTGAAGGCCAACCAACACTCCATGGCTCGCGCTAGATACTTGACCAGGCACTGCAATCAAGGAAAAAGGAGTGTATTGGTATCGGTCGCCCATCCTTTGCCACCATCCCCTCCCCCTCCTTCATGCGAAGTGGGTGAGGGGAACAAAGGATACAGACAGGGTCAGGCGCTTGAGTAAGTAGGGTAGTATTGCTTTGTTCTCTAGGAGAGGTTTTTGGTGTGTATGCTGCTGCTGTTGATATATTTGGCGTCCATGACTGCTCCTCCTTCGAGCCCTCTGCGAGAATCGTTGACCAAGTTTTCGTACCTGTTTCGCTCATTATTCTTTTTTTCCCCCCCATTCCCGGGCTTGATGCTCGTTTCCATTCTGTCGACGAGAGTTTTTGCTTCCTATACACAAACAAGACCTTGGTGTTTTCCTAAATACGAACGCTGAGAAAGAAACACGACTTACACAAGATCTCGCTGGTTGTTTCCTTTGCTACGCTGGAAACAAGTCGAAAGAGGCCGACCATTCTTTTTTCTCTCTCGTGGCAGTTGGCACGGATCAGTTTTTAATTTAAAAAGGAAGAATAAAGAAAAAAGGAGAAGAAAAAAAAAAGAGAGACGATGCTGGCCATCATCTTCATACAACTGCTCCTCGGACTGGCCTCAGTCGCTTCCGCCAGTCCTTTTACAAGACCGGCCAACCCAGATGTGAGGCCGGTCACCCTCGCCGGAACAGTCGACCAAGCCACGGTCCTGACCACCACAACCACCACGATCACGGCGGCCCCGACGGCACTAGAGACGGACGGGTCGAGGAGGGATCAGCAGCAAGTAGAACTGCGAGACGTGTTGGCGGCGCCCGTCAAGCCCCAGCAGCGCGACGGTTTCGCCACATCGCCGGCCAGCACCTCGGCCGCGGCAGCAGCCACCACCGCTGCAGCAGACGCAGGGGACGACGACACGGCGGTGCAGACGACCACGCCGACGCAAGACGAGGTTGCTGCCACGACAGCGGCGCCGACGGATAACCCAGAGGTCGACTCGGACCTCGCGCGGGAGGGCTACAGCCAGGTGACGTTTTACTCGTGCGAGAAGTATGCCGCCGCCACAGCGACTCACTGTGGCTGGCACGAGGAGCTTGTACATGTCAGCGGGGCCGACAGGCGTGGGAGGCAGGCGATCGGGGGAGGAGGGCCAGGGCGGGCGGCGGCGGCGGCGGCGGCGTGTGCGGTGGTGGTCGTGAACTTGGTGCTGCGGAGATGATAGATGTGGAGGCTGCTGCTGCTGCTGCTGCTGCTGCTTGAGATAGACCAGATTAGAAGGAGACAAGGGCCGGCTTTCGTGTTTGAAATTAGGATGAGGATCAAGCTGGTGGCGTTCATTGGGGGTTACAGCCTGGAGCTGTGAATATACCTGCCTCACTCGAGGCACTGTTTTTATCTTGCTTCTTCGACACGAGTTGGTACGGGGATTGGTCAAAGAGAGAAAATAAGTCCTGCTCTGATGGGGTCCCGGCCGGAATCGAATACAGACAGAAAGACCTGAAGCAATTTTGAGAAATTGAACCGGAATTGGAAGAAGAAAGTCGAACGGATGGCGGCGCATGCGAGTGCTTTATTTTGTTTTGATGCTATGATTGATCATATAACCACCGCAGTCCCATCCGTATTCACGACGCCATGACCTCAAAAAAACAGAATCTCTTTTGTGTGAGTGTTGCCGAACAAGACCTCATGTGGTGGTGCATCATGTCATGTCGAATTTTGTTTCGAAGACGCAACATCAGGGGCGATGATGCGTCTCGGGTGTATATCCTCACTCTGCCGGCCCGCCTGCCTTCCTGCCTGTGCATATACCTGCCAACCAAAGCCAGTATAGCCCTCGCAAAGCCCGACCAAGAACCAACTCGAGAACCAACATGCTTCGAGATGGATGAGAAGCAGTAGAGAACGGGGGAATCGCAGTATGGACAAGACGAGGTCGTGAGAGGGGGAGAGGGGGGGCGAGTCGCTTATTTCTCCTTCTTGGCCTTGGCACCCTTGACCTTGGCCGTGCCGCGGAGGGTCTTCTGTCGGTTCTTGCGCTGCTTGCCTGTGGTGGGGGAGAAAAGAATACGAGTTAGTCAAGATGGCTGAGGAAGACTGATGAGCCAGCAAGGTGTGCAGATGATCATGATCATTGTGGGGACAAAGATACGCACGCTGCTGCCTGCTAGCCTTCTCGATCTTCTTGGCCAGGCCGACGCGGACCAGGCGGTAGTGAGGCTCGAACTTCTTCATGGCCTCGGGCGAGTCGTAGACGAGGGCGAAGCCAGTGGTCTTGCCGCCACCGAACTGGGTGCGCAGACCAAAGACGGAGACCTGGTCCTTGCCGGCCTTGTACAAGCCAGCCAGCTTGTCGCGGAGCTCATCCTTGGCGATGTTGGGACGGTTGGGGTGCAGAATGTCACTGTGATGGAGAAAGAAGAGGTCAGAACGCTAGCCACAACAAACTCGGCAACTCTTGTGCTGTGTGTGTGTGGGGGGTGTGTTTGGTGTGTCTCTCGTCTCGACAGAAGTTGTGAGCAAGCCTTTGCATGATTTTCGTGACGTCTCGGTCCCTCCGCCTCTCGAATTCGCTGCACTGTTCTGTATTGCATCTTGTCGACCCCGTTTGCACCCTCATTCGGTTCGTGGAGGCCCTATCACCGGTCCTCCCGGTGTAGGCTCGCGGTGTCGAATCGGCTTGTTCTGATTGAACGAATGCGTCTCCGCCAGGGCTTTCCTCGGGCTCCTCCTCTTTCAATGCTCGGTGATGTCGATGAATCTGCAGTTGCGGGGCATAGAGGCGGATTCGGAGGGCACACAGAGTCGAGAGGGTGGGCGGGATGGATGGATTGGGAGATGAATACTCACACGACCATCTGCTTGCGGCCCAGGAGAGGGTTGCGGATGAACTTGCGAGTCCGCAGGGTAACGGGGGTATCGGCGTCCGCCATCTTGGAAATTTGTCGAATTGTCGAACTGTCGAAATGTCGAAATATCGAAGTTCGCGGATGGGTTGGTTTGGTGGGTGCTGGGCGAAGGAGTAAGGAAAAAAGGAAGGACAAAGTCGAAGTTTGACTGACTGGGGTTCGATTTTCGCGATTCAGCCAGGCTCACGACTGAACCCGTGCCAGCCCACACAAACCGCCAGAGATTTTTTTGGGGCGGGAGCTGCAATCTGTGGGTGGCCCGTGCGTATTCTCTCTCAACAGCAGCCAGGCTAAGCTGTTCCGGGACGTCCCCGCTCTAGATAATCCGGCTCCGGGCAGCGCAACCCCAACCCTGAATTCTGAGCCCCTCTTTTGCTTGGCACCTCCCCCCACTCTCTCTCTACCTACGCCTCCGCGATGTTGGACCACACCTTCTTCCACTCAGGTGCAAGAGCGTTGCTTTTGGGTCATTTAGCGCCGCCATTTCATCTGCTGACGAGTCTACACATAAATGCCTGCATCACTACTAATATGGGGGTGGGTCATTCAAGCTGACATGATTTAGTGCAGGATCGACATGCAGACAGGTATCTGGCCGAGCCTGGTTGGTGGTGGGAGCAGCTATGAGCCCAGCTTGAGATGAGCCAGCGCAACCTCGCACCACCGCCTGGGTCTGATATCAACATCTCCAACAGCTGTTTATCATCAAGGATTGTGTTTCTCCAGTTGTGCTCAATTGCAACAGAATATCGATATTGAGGCAGCCTAATCAAGTCAACCAGCAATATGAGGGTTGTGGCAGTGACAGCCTGCTTTGGAGACCCACGCTGGAAGAAAGAGGAAGGCTGAGCCGCTGAGCTGGGCTGTGCGTGTCTGTGTGTTGGTAGGCAAGTGCATGCATGCACCCAGGCTAACGCTGTACTAAACCGTCTTTATCAAATTCGTGCTTACTGGCTTCCAACCAGCAGCGGGTCGCCCTTGGATGCCGTCCATACTATGGTACACTCAGACATGGGGCCTGCTGTGACACCAGTGCAACTCCGCAGTGCTGCCTGAACCAACAGCGCCCCTCTCTCTTGCAGGGCCTGAACATGGGCACAGTTGGCCTCATTCAAGCTCCGGCTGCCTGCGTGGAGCGGTGAATGCCAGAGAGTTGGAATGAGGCATGGCCTAGACTGGAATATCGTACATACGCTGATCAGATCTGCAAATTTCCATAGTGAGGTCACCCGGTTGACTCACTCGGCCGCCAAGAGAGCAGCAAACCTGGTAAGGCTGCCTATAAGTATAAGGCCCCTACGAAGCATCCATCTTGCCATTCCAAACAAGCCATGCAAGCACGACTTCAATCCTGAGCTGCGATAATATCTCTTGTCGTCTCGACTTCAAAGGTTGACGAGTGTACAAATTTATTTCATTTTGGCTTCCTGCAGCAGCCCAATCTTACCCAAACAATCTCAATTGCTTTCACCTCTGGACCCTGCCAACCTTGTCCAATTTGCCTTTCTTTCCACACCCTTCTTGTGACGATATCGCCTCCCGGATCTCAGACAAGCAAACCTCACCCACATTCATCCCTCTTATCTGTCTGGTTCTTGCTCTAGACCCCATCATCTCTCATACGGCATCATCACACAGAACACCAGCTCTCCACATTCCAGCCGCCATGCCTTCAAGCACCACAGGCACTGAACAAACCTCATCCTCAAGTGACACGATGGATGACAAGAAGGCTCAAGTTGGGAGCGATACGACTGCCAAAACGTCACCTGTCAAACAGTCTCTGTTCAGACGGGCCACTTCCAAACTGCGCGCTGCTGTTTGCTTGCCTGACGACAGTACAGTTGGGCCTGCCGCCTCATCAGCCTCAGCATCCACTTCTGGAAAGAAGGATGACCAGGGCGACAAGGACGGCAAGGACGGCAAGGACGGCGAGGATAAAAAGGATGATGCAAAGCCAGACGACGACGCTGACCAGACCATGAAATGCGAGTTCAAGCATCTCGACAGGAAATTCGACAGTGAGGACAAGCCTTACTTCCTGGAGCGCAAGAAGGAGGACATCGACAAGGGCGAGAAAAAGGACTGGTGGCAGTTGTTCTCTTTCTGCGTCGTGAGGAGATACGACTCTGATGGCGACCTGGACGAAACCTGCCTTTATGTCAACCCACAGCCGCTGCGCCAGCTGCTCAAGGATGTCATTGGAAACTATCCCTCAGACCCCATAGATGTCGACGACGTCCAGATCGCCTCCCCATACCACTCACTATTCCACTATCGCAAACAACTCAAGGAGGTCGGCCTCAAGCGCTTTGAAGCAGAGGGCGATGCTGAATCGGCAGAACAGCTCCGGCTGCTGCTCGACTGGATCAACACCAACTTCGAGCTCGAGATTGCCGCGCAGGAGAGGTGTCTGTCAAGCGACAGCAAGGCCATCGCGTACGACAAACTGTGGACGCTATTCGTCCCCGGCACCATCGTGCACGCAAAGGTCCAGAACCAGGACCGAGCCTTCCGTGTTCAGGATTACTGGTACGACTCTGACGATGACGAGCATCCGGGTCTGAATCTAAACACCCGGTTCGTGGACTATGACGGCGATACGTTTGGATACCGGAGGCTCGACCTGCATATCCCCAAGTATACCGGTGTGAGGGAGATCAGCATGCATTCGGCGCGACCCCTCCACTTTATCGACGACGCCGATGAGATTCGCAAGACGCTCTTGGCCAGGGGCAAGCGATTCCAGGAGCTCGCCGCCGGCCAGCATTTCGTGCAGTACAAGGGCATCGCGCTCAAGAGGAATCCCCAGGACCCGTGTAAATACCTGAGATTCGACGCTGGCGGTCGCGTCATGCTCGACTACAAAACTTACCACCGACTCGACGCAAACGATACGATCTGGGTGTACAACTTCGAGAAGGACCATCCGGTCGGTGAGCTGACTGAGGAAGACCTCCTTCTCGCTAATGCCATGGTGAGAGGATATTCCATGACGGCCAAACGCTTCCTGGAGTTTTGCATCGATAATATCTCCGAGATCACGTGGAATCCCAAGTGCTTTGAGGAGCTTGTCCTCGATGCGACGACCAAGAAGACCGTACAAGCCCTTGTCTCCACGCACTCCCAGAGGGGACTCAACCCAGAAGCAGAGGATGGCTTTGATGACATTGTGAAAGGAAAAGGCCAGGGGCTCGTCTGCGTCTTGCACGGCCCGCCAGGTGTCGGGAAAACCTTGACCGCAGAGTGCGTTGCGGAGTACGTCAAGCGGCCCCTGTTTATGGTTTCCTCGGGCGACCTGGGCGTTACGAGCGAGGAGCTCGACAAACAACTGACCGAGATCATGGACATGACCTCGACCTGGCGTGCCGTCCTCCTCATTGACGAGGCAGACGTCTTCCTGGAGCAGAGAGCCCTTCACGATCTTCACCGCAACGCCATGGTTTCCGTGTTCCTGCGTGTGCTGGAGTACTACGCTGGCATCCTGTTCCTCACCACAAACCGTGTGGCAACCTTCGATGACGCTTTCAAGAGTCGCATCCACATCCCAATCCGGTACACCGATCTCGACATGAAGTCGAGATTGCAGATCTGGCACAACTTTTGCAGCAAGGTCCCTGGCGGCGTGGACATTTCGGACGACGAGTACCAGACATTGGCTGAGCACGACCTCAATGGTCGCCAGATCAAGAACGTGATCAAGGCGGCGGAGAGCCTGGCTGCCTTCGACAAGGCTAAACTCGACTTCAAGCAGATCCAGCAAGTCACCAAGATCCAGGCCACATTCGAGAAGGACCTCACGAGCTTCGGCGAGATAGACTATACCGTACCTGGCTCGGCAAAGAGGCATGCTGAGAGTAGGAACCTGTATTATTAGGGGATAGGAAGGGCAATGAATTTTAATGAAATCCGTCGAGAAGTAAATTAATACACCAGTCTCCCACCTGAGAATCCGTCCCTCCCTAAACTTGTCCATCAAGTTTCAGACGTTGAGGGCCTCATCGCCCGAAATGCCGCCGAAGATCAAGTGCAGCGTTGCTGTAGACAAGAAGGATCTTAGAGAGAGGAAAGTGTACTTGACACAGAGGATTCCCATGGACAGCCAGGGGGCCATGAGAGAGGAAAGACTTCTTCATTGACCAATTGCGGAGCGGCGCGGATCGGTCAAAGGCTGGCCCTGCTGCGAGGCATAACTCAAACACCCACCCAAGCACGAGCCAACATGTAACCTGAAGAACATTTCCTTGAAGGCCGCCAGATTCATCATCTGAGGCCGAACCAATGAATCCATCCGTTCGACCAGTGATCATCGATGCGAAGGATACTTAGGTAGGTGGTTCTCTATGACACCAGTCGCCCTTGCATGTCTGAATGCCCTGCAATATTACATTGATTAACCTCAACAACGCCCACCTAGCAACTTGTAGTCCTCTGATGAGGCGGTGAGTACTTGAGTGTGTCATTGGAAATTGCTTAAACTTTATAGCGTTCACAATGGGGGTTTCCTCCACTTCTTCTGCCAAGGTGACAGGTAAAGTCAAGGTACTTGTTCCTTTTCTCCATTTTCGATGATCAAGTATCTACTGGACCTCTTCCCCTGACAGAGGCTGCACTTGCAGTGACTGAATCGCAGATTAATTAAGAACCAAGAAAAGAATACGAGACGCCAAGTCCTGAGCAACATAGATTGCCAAGAGGGCCTCCTAATGCTCCCAAGGGCTTGGCCTCTTCAACGCGGCTCGGCACCTACCCTTGGCAAATTGCAATTTGTACTGAAGCCCAGAGAATTAACGACAATCCGTAACCAAGAGTTTCCTTGGCCAGGAATCAATTGCTTTTAGCGGGTCTGGATTTGCAGTCCGTCGCGTGCTGGGTCTTGGGAGCTCACGATTGTCGATGATGATCATGCATATTTAGGTTGTCTCCTTTTCCATCCCTCCTCTGCTTATATATTGGACCGAGTTCGAGTAATTCCAACAGCGCCCAAGTTCCAAGGCCGTAAGGGTGGGCTTTTTCACCGCAAAGACGCACAATATTTTCGACACTCTCTCTAATTACCATCAATTCCTGACGACGACTGGATCGACCAACGAGCCCTCACATTCCTTATCAATTTGTTGTCATAATGAAACCAATCCATGCACTGGTGCCTCTGGTGGGAGTGGCTATTGCAGCCCACACTGGTGGTGGTGCTCTGCGTCGACAATCCAGCAGTATGCCAGAGGTGACAGTCGAGGGCAATGGTGAGAGCATGCCCCTTTTCAAAGAACGAAGGAGTCGGATGATGGCTGATAAAACAAAAAAAATGTTAGCATTCTGGGCCGACGGCGAGCGCTTCTATATTCGTGGGGTAGCCTACCAACCGGGCGGTGCTGCAGACGCCGCAGATCCATTGTTGGATATCGAGAGTCTTACACGGGACGTCGAAAACTTCAAGACGTTGGGGATCAACACCATTCGTATCTATACGGTAGACAACTCGCAGAACCACGATGAAGGCATGGAACTCCTGGCCAGCGCAGGCATCTACCTCGCCCTCGATGTCAACTCGCCCAAGTTCTCTCTGAACAGAGCCGACCCTTTCCTCTCATACAACGAGCGATACCTTCAGTCCGTTTTCGCGACCATCGACAGCTTCGCCAACTACACCAACACCCTGCTCTTCTTCAGTGGAAACGAGGTCATCAATGACAAGGACACCACCGGTGTGGCGCCATACATTCGTGCCGTCACCCGCGATATCAAGAACTACATCAATGCGCAGGGCTACCGCACTATCCCCGTCGGATATGCCTCCGCAGACGTCTCGGACAACATCGAACAGCAGCTTCAGTATTTTGACTGCGGGGATGACAGCTCGGCCGTCGATTTCTTCGCCTTTAACGACTATTCGTGGTGCGACCCGTCAGACTTTGTGACTTCAGGGTGGCAAGCCAAAGTCGAGCGATACACCGGTTACGGCATTCCGTTGTTCCTCTCTGAGTACGGCTGCATTGAAGATGAGAGAGCCTGGGGGGAGGTTGCTGCTTTATACTCTACCAAAATGACGTCGGTGTTCTCCGGTGGCATTGCCTATGAATACTCGACCGAGGCGAACGGGTATGGCATCGTCGAGATTTCAGATGGCGAGGTCACGCCGAACGAGGACTTCGACCAACTAGCTAGCGCCTTGGCTAAGACAGCCAATCCGGACGGAGACGGAGGCTACAGCGCCAGTACGAATGCCTCTGCGTGCCCGGCCCAGTCAAGTGAGTGGGATGTCGCTGATCTCCTCATTCCCGCGCCTCCATCGGAAATCGACGAGTATATGGAGAATGGTGCGGGCGAGGGTCCTGGTCTTTCGGAAGATGTGACGACGTCGCAATATGGAGGAGACTCATACTCGGACTCCAATGTAACCATGGACGGTGTTGTGGTTCTTTCCACCAGCGATGGAAGTACCTCATCCTCTGGTAACTCGTCATCCTCGGGCAGCTCCAGCAGCTCGGGTAGCTCCAGCGGCAGCTCGTCGACATCAAACTCCGTCACCAGCTTCTTCGTGCCTATCGCACTGATGATGGCTGTTTTGGTGCTTGAGTAGGCACGGATATTCGTCAAGGCCTTTGTAGTATTGGAGCAGCATGTAAAGTTTTCTAGTACATAATTATTAAAATAGGTCATATTCTAAGTATCTTATGATTCCTGAGGTCCTTACGTTCCCTTTCTCACCCCACTGGTGTCACCTTTAGGATAGGAAAGTGTACAGCCACATTTCGGTTTCAACATTCTGACGTCGCTTTTGGCACGATTATTAATTCTATTCATATGTGGAGCGTTCACCAAAAGTAGCAGTTCGAGCAGGTTGAGAACTGCTTAGATATTTATAGGAGACAATGCCCAATGGTGGAGCTGCTCTGTGCCCTCGCGGAACGACTTGTCCAACCTCTACCAATGGCAAGATAATGAAGTATTTAACTCAAAGGAAATAATTCTAAATTTATGTTGACACCCAGCCATGATTCTATGTTCTAGGACCAGTCTAATAGTCTTTATACCGCATCATAACGACATAAACAAGAAAATGCTGGGACGATAATCCAGCGTCCTAAAGCTTCGCACGCTCCCTGTACTTCTCGTTTTGCTTTGCCAGCGGCGCTGCCTCGTTTCCAACCTGGCCCTCTCCCTGGACCTCCCCAGGCCGGCCCAGCTTTTCTGCTTTCTTGGGGGCACTGACATAGCCACCTTTTTCGTTATCTGAATTCGTCACCTTGCCTGCATCATCACGGCCGATGCCCAACTCCATCAGTTTGAAGAATGCGTCCGAAAAGTCCTTGAAGAATACGGTCTTGTCCTCAGCGTACAACTTCACCCACTTCAGGAATTCTGGATCGCGGATCAATGCCATATCGGTCGGTAGCATCATGAGTTCTTCTTCCGTGACAGGGTCAAAGGCTGCGAATTGAAGTATGTCTGAACCCGGTAGTCGTTTCTCTTTCCACTCCTCCGACATAAGCAGGCGATAATACTGATTAGAGAACCTCGTAGGATTGTTGACCCATTTTCCTTCAAAGCCTGAGTCTTTGCGGCTGTTAGAGATGTATTCATTCATGGACTTCGTCGGGGTGGAGGCGATGTCTAAAAAAGAACAAGAAAAGACCTACTAGCGGTGTGACAGCGCCCGAGGTTGTGGGCACCGCAGAGTGCCACAATCTCCCTATCATTGAAGCCCATGCGGTAGAAGACAGATCGGATGTGATCTGACCCGAGTGCTGCGTCTGGGAGTCTTCCCCGTGGCGGGAGCTTGCTGTCGTCGACATAGTCTGTTCTCCCGGGAAGCCAGGGGATATCCGGACCGCCCATGGCCTTGATGGCTGTGACGCCGGCCAGGGTCCAAAGATCAGCGTAGGTGATCCAAGGATGCTGGCGCTTGACGGGCTCGAGAAACAGACGGGCGTGCTGCAGACCCGCGTTTGCAGGGTCGCCGCCCTCGGATTCATATCTCATCCCCGCGCCATTACTTCCGCCCGTGTCGGTTTCGGCATCATAAGTACCGGCAGAGTGCCTGTCGAGTTGGGTTAATACCTGATGGGATGATAAATATTGACAGGTCCCCTTTCTTCTGAGCAAGAAGAGGAGAAGGACGAGAGGAGGAGGAGGAAGAAGAAGAAGAAGAAGAAGAAGAAGAAGAAGAAGAAGAAGAAGAAGAAGAAGAA